>JAYGXS010000002.1:53672585-53709679 GCA_036362985.1 Ligula intestinalis
TTCATGGCGCGTGTTGGGGCGTTTGTACCTCAGTTGTTAGCGCCTTGGCTTCGGGTAAAGGCCCTCTCTACTACGCAGGTTCAAATGCCGCCGAACGCCTCAAGTTTTTCATAATTGGGTCAACTAAAATTGAGTTATCTGCCAAACCTCCTAATAAATAGTTTAGGCGTTTGACAACAGCAGCGTTCAGCGATGATACCCATGTAAGCATTGAGGAAGTCAAGTTAAGCGAACGAACGTTTTCGATTAATTCATCATCAGGCAATACAGTAATATAAGGGAGGGTAGAATTAACGAAAGTTTTAGGCAAACCAATCAGTAGTAACAAGGGGGTAGAGAGGGGGGAGAGGTGTAAAAGGATCAAGGGGGATCAAGGGGATCAGATTCTAGTCTTAATTGGGGACAGAAAAATGGGGTGGGGGGAGAGGGGAAGGGGAAGGTGTCAGACAATTAGTTCATGTCATCCAGTGGTCCTCGTCTCGGGTTTTTTTTTTTTGGTTTGTGTGAGGACGCAAGGTGTCAACGTCTTGAGACTGTGTCGGTGGCCTTTGCATGCTTGATGCCGCTGTCTCATCATTGTTTCGCGGCGTAGTAAGAGGCGTGAGGGCAGATTTTGAAAAGGCTTTTGGCCACGGGAGCCTTAGGGCCGCTACAAATGCTTTCTGCACACATAAAATTCATGGTAACTTGTACCCGCGTTCATAAGAAGCCGACACAGGAAGTGCTCCCAACTTACTTTGTAGCTATAATTGTTTTAACGATGTGCATGGCCCCTTCGAGTTAGGTAATCGTAATACCACATTCTTACTGAAAGTCTTTTGCCTTGTTGTCAAATGGGATGAAGGTTAGTCAGCAAGCCGTATTTAGCACTTTAGTTAGCGCTTTTGACAAAATCGCCCCAAACGGTCGCCTTTCTAGCGCGCTGACACCTTTACGGTCGCGTATGGTACTTTATATCCTGCAAAACTTTTCTTATTTACAGTGACTGTGGGGGCCAAACATTTTGTGTAGTGGGTCTTCTATCTCTTGTCACCTACAATCGACAATTCACAATTTCCACTGACTGCTCGAAGACGTTTATAAAGTATGCTTATCCATCAATGTTTTTTTTGTTTTTCTGCCTTGCCGTCGCTCTTACACAAAATTTACTGTACGGGACAAATAATCTATTTTACGAAAAATGTGTCTGTCCTAGAAAGCCATTGACAACTTTTTGTAATGGATTTTTAGGCAAAACAAGATGCTTTGATAAGACCTTTGACATGAATGCCATGACATGTCGCAAAAAGAGTCGACTCCAAGCTGTGGATATGTCCCGGGGAGCTTATTTTTTAATAAACGCCTAACGGTTTATTTTTGAGGTGACGAGATGTCGTGTATGCTTTTAAGCAAATTCTATAGCTTAAAGGCGTACTGCTTTGGTCTGTGTATACATCCCTTGCAGGTTCTTATTTTTCAACTGCAGCCCTAAAATGATTTATCTGAATAACTGCTTTCGTTTGTGTTTCCTGGATGTATGTTGTACAGCATGCTTATTCTTCATCAGTAGAAGAGTGATGTGCACAAGATTATTCGGTTTTGTTTACCATCCTTGGTGATTTGAAGTGTAAAGTGTCAAAACTTGTTCAGAATCTTTGAGTTTTCAGCAGTGGTGACGGACGTCGTATTAATCATATCCATAGATAACCAGCTTTGTAAACGATTATCGTCTTTGTGCCATTCTAGGATTTCGAAAGAAGCTTTAATAAATCATAACTAGGTCATGCACAAAGCCAATTTTTCGAAGTGGCATTCCAAAAGGGACCTCTTTGTATTTGTTAACCTATCAAAGCGTTTTGTGAGGCATACAGTACAAATATTTTTTTAAACAAACACAGTATTTGAGACAAACCAGCGTTTTTTTGAAAACACAACAGACTTTGCCCTAACTGATAAGATGTTTGGTCAGAGGTATAGGTACAGCATACCCCCTCTACTGCGGGGTGATTGAGATAAAGTTTTTGAAGCTACTATCCCTGTGGGTAAAGGTAAACCTCTCCTAGATATAACCACAACACCTCCTGCAATTTCGCCCAAGACTAACTGTCATATACAGGGTACGCAGAACTGAGAGATCGCCATAACATTCCAAAAAACATGTGATTTATAGAGTCGTGAAAGAATTTTAATGATTCCAAAATGGCTGTGCTTTTATTGCAAAATGTTATAAAAAATTTCTGGAAGACAGTTAAGGTAGCGCCACCTTTGCAAGCTAAACGAACCCGACTACTCAATGATTTGATAGAAAGAAGACCCGATCTCTGGGACAATGCGTTTATTCGCCTGACGTTTCGACGCCCGTCGCGGATTTATCATCAGAGACAGGAGTAGGAAACAGTAGCAGAAACGGATAATAAACGTATTGTCCCAGCGATCGAGTTTTCTTCTTCTCATTTGTTTCCTGGGACTCGCATTTTCGATTGTATTGGCACTCAATGATATGTTTATTCCTATTACACTTTTATGTTGTTCAAAAATAATCCCGATTGGATTAAAAGATTTCAATTTACCTTGCAGTTGCATAAAAATGTTAAATTCTTAGATTTTTGGTAATGGAGATAGCAGACAGGCATTGTAGGTCCCTATTTCAGTGTGGTCATTTAGTTTTCATCAACACGACTGAAAAGTCATATTTATGCTTTTAAAATAGGTGTATAATTATGTTGGTCCTTATCAACTGGGTGCATTGAGTTCATAATGCGTGCATACAGTGTTTGGTTAGAATTGTAAATGACAAATTGAGAAGCATTTCATGACTATATCTGCTGGAAACTTCGAAGGAAAATATGTAGCCCCACTAACAAACATAGAAGCACGATCGTATGTACTGCGGAATTGTGGTTGTAGGAAGTTTATGGGTGGAATAAAAGGAAATCATAAACAGCATACATTGTGAAACGGAAAAGCCAAAAAGCAGCGTTTATCTGTTTATCGTGTGTGGAAAAAGGCAGAGTTATTCGATTAGGTTGATTATTGCCGGGCTTTTAAGTCTATGCTTCCAACTTGCACCTCTTTGAGTGAGCTTAAATTGCACTTTTTACTGACGACGGTTCATGACGCCACCTGTTGCACTATACACTATCTGTCCTATATGTGATTCTTCCAACGGAACCTAACCACGTTCTCCCTAAGAAATTATATGCAGCGTAAAAAACCGCTGTGGTTGCCCGAAAGTCTTCAGATGACAAAAAAGGGCAAATTGTCAATTCTAGCATTTTCTTCGACTAACTCTCGTTCCATTTTCAGCAAAACTCAGGATATGGAGTGACTCCTGTTGAAAAAAGTACACTGTAAAGCTTCAGTTATTTTTCTTAACGATAAACAGTTTAACAGCCATATCGAATCGCAAAATGTTATGCCTCCGTCTTTTTGATACTTTTGCACGAGCCAAAAATCATCATTGAGCAGTTAAGGAGGTAAAAGGCCTGTTTTATCAAACAGCAATGTTGCGCAAACTGTAAGTCCCTGTTTACTTATTTTGATGATTTTACCTACACAATAGCTATCGTACGCATGCACTGACTTCCAAGTTATCTTGATGGCATTATTTATTTTAGCATTCGCATTCCTCTTCTGCGTTGGAAAGTCATTCACTCCGTTTCGGACTTTAATTACCTAGGCATTGCCATACTGTCTTGCGGGCATCCTATTAGGCTTTGTGGTTCGTTAAAACATGTGAACCTATGTTCCTTACACTAAAATGATTTGACGATGTGTGCACGCTTAAAGCTCGCGGCCACCTTCCTCTTGTTTTTATAGTGATCAACTGTCTCAAGAATTTTGTTGTCAAAAATAAAGCTCCGTTATCACGCACAAAGCATTCTGTTGCATTGGGCCTCCCAAATTTCTATTCCAACTCTACACAAACGTGGTTGGCAAAACCCGAGAGGAAACGTACGATGCAGAACATGTCTTCACAGAACATTTGCTCAATTCAAACTTGTCTCACTGAAATTTTGCCTGCCTTCTTCGAACTTTCAAAAGTCGATTCTTTCACCTAATCACTTTTTTAAATGAAAAGTTTAATATTTGCTGTCTTCTTCTTTTCCCTATGTAAAAATTGTAAGACTCAAAAGTTTACTTTTCCCCAAACTGGGTCTCCAAGGCAGAATAACAGATGTTAACGTCCTTATAAAAAGGGAGTTTTTCAGACAGAAAGACATGTTTGTTAGGCAGCTTACCATTTCTTCTTGTAAATGTTCGTTTTCTCTCTGTGTGGGTTAACTTTAGAGAAGTTTTCAGCATCTCACTGGTTAATTCAATACACTGGCATATGTTTATGCTAATTTTAATTGGCTGTATGCAAATTTTATCGCCACTCCTATCCTCGGTCAAACAGTATTTCTTTGATATCAAATGTATGTTTCCTTGTATGTGTGGCAACAGCTCTGAAACAACTTAAAATGTTCGATGTTCAGTACCTGCCGGACCAAATGATATGTCAACAGTTAATCCAAAATTTTGCTATTTTTGCTATCCCTAGTCTTGATACGTTTTATAAATTCTTGTTTCATCAAGTACAACGTTTCGGCCAACTTTCGTTCAGTAAGTATTACTCCCTTCCCAAAAAACCTCAAATTGTGGTCTCAAATCATATCTTTGAATTGCCTACTTTTCCACGCTACTATAATCTACGGAACTAGATGCCTTAGACAGAATCACCCTGCTCTCCTCAAATATTTTCTATCCCTCACAATTTGCATATAAGTCTAGGCGTAGTATCCTAAACGATTTTGCTCTTGTAGTCCATTCTGCTCTAAAAGATTTCGATAAGGGCTGCCGTGCTAAGCATACGTATTTCTTGACAACTTCTCATCCGTTTATACTAGCCCACGCCAAATTCCCCTTAATAAAACATCTGAGTGCGGCTCTCGCTGCTGGACTGTCTCTTGTTTTGCAAAAATTCTCACTTGCCATGCTTACTTAGCCTCATACAGGAAATGAAAATCCACGTTGCTATCTAAAAACTGCGCAGTTATTTAACGATCTATCTTATCCTTTACTTCTTCTCCCTGTATACTGAAGACCTACGATAGTCAAATGACTGTTTGTATGTGACACATGTTGATTGGATGGTTTCTGACCATTCCTACCTCACATGAAATAAAATGGAGATCCAGAAACTAAGACTGGATACTTTTTCATAACATTTGTTCATTTTAGGTAATTTTCTAGACACTGATTATATATATAATGAAAATCGCACACAAACCTTGTCAATGAAAGCTGGTAGTCAGCAAGCAGCCACTTTACGTCCCAACGTGCGCTTGAAATGATCAAGCAGGTGATGCGGCGGTTCATGAAACGATGACTTTAAAGTCAACATAGGAGCCACTTTGCACGTCTGTGAAATAATCTCAAACCTTAAACGTAATCTCATAACCTTAGCACTAGCAATATCGCTCAGCCACTCACGCATTACCTCCTTCCCACTTCTTACTTTAAAATTCCAAAAAACCTTAACCCATTAACCAGAAAATCAAAATTCTATTCCTAAACGAATGTAGCTAACCTAAGTCTGGCCTCAGTTTAAATTCATATCCATTACTTTAGAAATATAATCCTTACTTTAAGCCACTTTTCACCAAACCCTTAAACTCGTGTCTAAAATCTTTCCTTAAATTAACTAGTCATGACCCTAACTCAAACCTTCAAAATTCACCGCTACCACTACCTCTAACCCTTAACCCCAAGTCCAAACCTGAAAGTGTATATTCCGAAATATTTACCTAAAACGGTAACCTTTAAACGATTGCCCGATAACTGTTGTCCCCATCTTTTATATGGAACGTGAACCTTGAGATAATTTGACAGCAGTGACCAAAGAAAGACGAGTCATCGTATATTCTTGTGGCGTAAATTGGGGTACTCTTAGGATTCAGCGTGACGAAAGAAGAAGCGGATTGAAAATATTGCCTTGACACTCAATGAAGTCATTAGAATAAATTTTTATCTTGCCTATGACAGGCTTAATATATTGATTTGGATAAAGATTTATATTAGGAGACCATTTATTATACCACCAGAAATTC
This sequence comes from Ligula intestinalis, assembly GCA_036362985.1. Lineage (NCBI taxonomy): Eukaryota > Metazoa > Platyhelminthes > Cestoda > Diphyllobothriidea > Diphyllobothriidae > Ligula > Ligula intestinalis. Next base: position 53,678,657 of record JAYGXS010000002.1, read on the forward strand.
TATAGTCAGAACGCCACAGAAACGATGCTGGCCGTCAGGTCAACCAAGTATTAAAAAGGAAGAATTTACCCCTTTTTTGTTATCAATTACCTCATAGAATGTCTCTCCTTTATCTTGACTTCTATGCCGAGGATAAGAGGTATCTCAATACACCAGCTCATCCGCCGCCGCTTGCTTTCCAGGTAGGCTCATTCGTCAAAATATAGTTCTTCACAGCAACTTAACACAGATGTCGAAAAGCCTGCAGTCTCTTCACCTTCATTCCGCCAACATACTTCATCATTTTTCGTAACCTTTTCACGTGCTAGGGACATACGTAGTTATAAGACAGTTATTATGCATGCAAACTGTTAACGATTCTTCGTTGGGGTTTATGTTTGTTCAAAAGAGTCGTACGACTAAAAATTGCATAAAAGGTTCTCCTGAGAGTTATAATTCGGATCCTTCCTTTAATAAGTGTTTTCTATCAGACATGGTCTAAACATATTTCATGACATCGGAGAACTTCACGTTCGCTCATTCTCTACGTAATTTTTCGGCGAGGTTTAGGTGAAGAAGATTTAAAGCTAATGATCAGGACAGATTTGAAGTCAAAAAAGTAGGGCATAAATAGTCAGTCATCTGTCCCAAAAGTCCAGAATGCCACATGGGCAAGATATTTGAGAAAGGATCTAACGAAGAATTTTATCAACGAGAACACTTCAATTTAAAACACAAAATATTTACGTATTTTTTTCCGACATCGGAGATTAGTCTTTCGTCAATTATTAAAAACCCGAAATCCATAACTTATTGTATTTTCCCTCCGCTTTACGTAAAATTTATGTCAAAAAACGGCCATCGTTTATGCAAGGTAAAGAGTTCAGATGCTAACTGGAAGAGTTTGTAACAACTTGTTTTCCTGTTGAAAATTACTGTATTTATCACGGTAAATTATCCTCGACTTGAAAGGCACGAGGTTGATTTTAAGAGCGTTTCACTCTCGGAATGAGGCGTAAATTCACAGGAGGTTATTCTGCTTTTGCCGTGTGAATGTTTCGAAGAAGGTACTTGGTTGTGGGATTTTTAAATGAATCATTTCCAAGTGCCCCTCTGTTATTCCTAAAATGCAATTTGTGTACCATTAAAATTATTATTTTTTGTTTTACTGCATTTAGCATAAACAAAACTTTAATTGTCCATCTTAACATATCTGCACTTTCCATTTTTGATACAAATTGGACATTAAGGGCCCGCGTTATTTGATTTTCTACGTGTTTAAGCGTGGCGTAAATGCTGCTGAGATAATAGGTCGTGATGTTGTATGGCCAGCTGTGTTCTATCATAGGCTTCCATGGGATAAGTCTGCGGCCGCATAGGCCGACGTGGTTATTGGCTGTGCGTGGGCAGCTGAGCACTGGAAGCGAGCCTAGTGGGTGCATGTTTGCACCTCTGTTGCTGATAGATCAGTTTCCGTACGATAGCTTCGCAACTGACCGACCAAGCCGGTGCGTGTTTCGCATGTGACAATAAAGTATACAGTGTCGATCAGACTTAATCCTTTAGATTATTGAACATGTTGCTCACGCGTTTTGGGGTTTGTGGTCACAGTAAATAACTGGCGGTTAGTAGAAGTCCACGAGGAATTATCTGTAATTTCGTTCGGCGCCGACGCTCTCCACAATGTACTCCCAGCATAGCGCACGCAAGGACATTTAATTGCGCGGAATTTAGTTCACACTGGTGGTAGATTTGCGCTGCTTCTACCACCCTCTCCTCTTCCACAATCTCCTCTCAGGTAAACCGGAGGCAAAATCGAACGCAGTGGTTGGCAGAAATAAACAGCCTGCCTACCCGTGTCATAGACGCCAGTTCCAGAACTAGGATTTGCTTCCAGCCACAAATGTATGAAAATCCGCTGCGCATTCGTTACTGGAAATCCTTGTCAACGAGCGGAATGAACTAGTTAATAATGATTTGCACATTTATAGGCCAGAGGGGTTCTGATATTGATTCGTAGATAGGCGTACACCGATCAGATACGGGGCACAACCACTCTGGTTTTTCATATCCTGTTTGTTCGGGAACCCCCGAACCTTGCCACATTGCTAACTGTACTGTTACTTACTATGGTGTAGGAACATTTTTGTTATATTTGGGATATTTTGCCGGAAGACAGACAATTCCACGAAGGCCTTTTATGCCTTATTAGGCGTCATTAGGTAACGATACTCAACTCCAGTGTAGCAGCGGAAATGGCGGCCACACTCGAGTTTCGAACCCGCGTCTCTCTGGTCAGAGGAAAACCCCTTAACCATTGAGATATCGGGCTTGACGTCTTACCGGTTGTCGATCGGGACTAATGATAAGTCAATCGGCGTACACCCATCAGATACAAGGCACATCCGCCCTGTCCTGTGTGTTCGGGAACCCCCCCCCCCGAACCTTACCATGTGGCTAATTTTAAATTTATTCATTTATGCTTGTTTTGAATTAACTTTCTCAATTGGCCGAACATCTGATTGAGTTGGTCAACAGGAAGCGGAGAAATTTTAAAACTTGACATTTTTCTATAATTTTGATTGAAATTTTTGAACGTGCTAAACTAAAAGACCATCCAAGAAGCATTTCGCTATTTTAGACAGTAGAACGTTAACTCACACTGTCACATGCACATGCACGGGAGAATTGAAGGCATGAAAAACCCCCTACATCACATTAATAACCTGGGGGAAATATCAACGAAGACGTGGTCACTGAAACGCACATTAATGACTCATTTGCGACACTCTGTCACCGACGCCCAGAGCTCGTTTTCTGGTACACTCGAGGTCTGGTCCTGTGCGGCATTGTGCATTCAAATCCCGCACTTCATCCAGTGCGAATATCTGGCTCGCCCTGCCTCAGCACAGTGCAATGTCGCACAGCAGTGACCTTCTGCAATCTGACCTAGTTTTGCGACCGAAGGTGGTGTTGTTCGCAGACAGCGGTGTGAGGGGTTTAAACATCCAGGAAAATAACGGGGCCAAGCAGTGTAAACGATCAAAAGGAAGGCTTTTACCTGTCCTCTACCCTACACTTAATGTATGTTTCACTATACGGTAATATTAGTTTATTTGTTGGTATTTAGACATAGGCAATAGACGTGACAGGTGTTGGCGTTTGCAACGGAAACTTGTTCTGATTATCGTGATTCAGCTGTCAGTGGGAAAACGTTTATAAATATGACAATTAGTTTTGACTGTAGAAGAATGCTACGGCACACAACAATTTAAAGTTAATTCGATGGGTCGAATTGCTTTCTTTTGTATCAGGACGCTTCACGTTTGGTCAAGATTTATGATAAAGGCGCGTTAATTTAGCAAAATAATCGCCGCCTTTACATAAAGAAAATTTGACGTACTCCTAAAAACTAAATTAAGCATGGATGCAATCCTTTTACGCAGGCAGACACCGCATGCTGTCGTGAGAATCAAAATTACCAACTTTTCCAATTTGCGCCGGGAGCTTTACCATCAGCTTCAAGTAGGAAATTTTTTGACATTGCCATATTTCTGACTCATTATCTGTTTGATTAAATTTTGTGCTCTCAAGAGGTTCTCCTAGACATCATCACACTAAGTTGGCAGACGCGTAAACACACCAGTGTTTGTGCGTTCTTCATTCACTTGGCAGTTAGAAGCTGCATTTAAACAGACAGTTTTTAACCTGTGTATGCCCTTTTCACCCAGGTACGTTGACTAGCAGTACAATGTGCCTGCTCAATCGCGGGAACTGCGTTTTAAAATTTGGATGTCCGCGACGTAAACCCGGATATTTCAGCCCTATCTGCACATGCCAATGACTGTTTTATAATCACCTATGATTAAGGATTCCCCAGGGAATCTGAAACATCAGGGAAATAAAAATCTTGTTCCAGTGATTGCATCTTCTTCTTCTTCTTTTCAGCTGCTGCCTGGAACTCGTATATTCTCCTCTATTGGCAATTTCAATTATCCTTTTTTATATTTTTTAATTTCTTAAAAAAAACCACAGAAGTCGATAAATGGTTAAGCAAAAGATTGCATCATTGTAAAAACAGTGATAGTTCAGAGATTGGGAGGGAACATTTCCTGCAGCGTTGATCCAAGAGCTGCGTTCTGTGAAACTGCTTTCTACGATAGATGATTGGTTTTATTTTTAGGATATCTTCTTTCTGCTTGATGGGAAACATTATAAACATATTTGAACAAAGAGTACTGCGTTTTGTGTGCAGTAGATTTTCTATCTTACCCGCTATTGACCGGAATTCTGATGGTCTTTCGTTTAGAACAGGAGTACTGAAGTATATTTGCAATATTAAGGGCCATACAGTATGTTGGCTCTTAAACAAGTTTTATTTGCTTCGCTTGCAAAAACCTTGCCCTGTAAAAAAATAGCTGCTTAAGTATAAAACTTTTGCTTACTATTTCCAATGCCCCTATAAATCAATGGCAACCGTATCAGAAGAATGTGTAAAACAATTTCCCATTTTACTTCCTTTTACGCATTCTTCGACTTTTATGTTTGCATAATAGGTATCATTTTGTTTTAAAGAGGTGTAAATTATGACAGTTTTTCAGACCGTAATGTGTCAACCCAAATGCATTTTACCTGTCAATGTATTAATGCCTTCTATTAATTATATAACACAAAGCACATCATTTGACAAATTTTATTTTAAAAAATTGATTTCTCCATCAATGCATGGGGAACTGTGGGATTTTCCTGTGATGCAAAGTATGAGGCATGCAGTTTGCAAACCTAGAATGCAAATGTAATTGTCAGTCGTTTCAAAATGTTCTGGGGATTTTTGAAGTGTTTTTTTCAAAATCAAAAAGCTTCATTTTCTTCTGGAAAAACATGATAAGGACTGTGCTACTATCACCTATGAGTAAGGATTCCCGACGGAATCCGAAACGTCGGGAAAATACAGTTCTTGTTCCAGTGATTGTATCTTCTTTTCATGTATTGAAGGGGTGTTTCTTATCAAGAGGCGAGAACGAGAAAGACCAGTTTAAATGCGCTTCCTAGCGAATATATTTGATGTCAGAAGGGTCTTGAAAAATCAATGAAAAAATTTATACTTCGAAAGTATTACCTTTGGGAAAAGAAGTTTATGTAGGCTCACTCATATACCCCCAATCCCAGCATTTTAACCTGCAAAAACTGTGGTTATAGAGCTTTGGGGTGGAGAAATAAGATAAGTGGAAAAGGAAATTTGTAAAAGTGTTAGGTGAAAAAAATGTAGTCGAAATGGCTTCCCGCAGCCGCTGGGATTTGGTTGTTTCGCATGTAAATTGAAGGTATGCGTGGCGCATAGCGCCGCAAAATATACAAATCTAATTCCAGAACGGTATGTTGGACATCAGGTAAATTGAAGTAGACGACGTCCTAACCACCAGTTCAATCGTTCGGAAATTTAAAGAAACCTGTAATAATAAGTTAAACAATCAAAGAGATAAGGAAAATCTATAGATATAAATCAACAACAGTTCTTAATACAGTAAAATAAGAAGGCAGTCAGAATTTATTGAAAAATATTCCACTGCGTGTCCTAATTTTCCACCCATAAAACGCTATAAGCACCGTTTTCGTAGGAAAACATGCATGGAGTCGGGATTGATGAGTGAGCCTACATAAGCTACTGTTACCGTACCTTTTTGCAAGAGTAATCTTTTGTAAGCTGTCTGAAAGAAGCTTGTTCAAAAGCCGGCATCATGATCTGACCGAAATATTTTGAGGTAAGTCTGTACAATAATCAATATAAAAAGCTACGTGAGTAATTTATTTGAGCCGAAAAAGTAATCCAGACGTTCGATTGCGATTTCATGAGACTTTAAACCTATGAATTATAGTTGATTTACTTTACCTAGCATAAGGTTTACTTTATTAAGGTAATATATCCTATTTGATAGCGTATGTGAGGCTTCCGGTCGTTATTCTTTTAACGAACCTGCATACTATATTCATTGGAAAGACGTCCGTTTCGGGAACTTTCGATCACTTCCGGTCGTAAACAGCATCCAATATGCTGGTATTAGTGGGGAAAGACAGATCCTATGATGCATTTTAAGTCCTGTGCCTTTAAAATTGTTCACAGAAGCATGACTGTTGCGTGCTTTTGAGCTAGACAAGATAGACGCAGGCCAAAGTAGCCAAAGTAGATCAGTTCGCTTCGTTTGATATTTAATAGCGTGCATGCACTAACGAAATTTAGCAGATACATTGTAATTATGCTGAAGTTACAAATTTTTAAAGGGGGCTTAGATTGTAGGCAATGATAACATAATATTTCCTCAACAAACATTTACTTCATTAAGAATTAACATGCATCCCGAGAAAAAGCGGCATGGCTTTTAAGTTTACTGTTGAGATTGAACTCTCGTCAGCCATTTGCATACTACGCTACCGCAGACCTCCTATAGAAAGGTCTACTTGGGTAAACTAAAGCTCTAGATTCTACGAGTGAAAAAATATTAACCACGTTCATCAAACCGACAGGAAGGCGATTGCTAACCGACTAAGCTTCTAAGTAAATAAATACTTTTATGAGTGTTCCATGAGAACTTATAATCGATTAATCCCCATTAAGTCCTTAAGTGTTCTGTCGGAAATAATTTGACTATAAAAACTCCCCATAGCAGCACATTCTGATCCAGTGCAGTTACTTGGGTACTTCCGACAGAGAAAACACACACAAGTGCTTAGCATTTTCAGTAAACGAATTATTAGTTGAAAGTGGCCCTTTCTGGGCCTTGTTTCTGAAGATCCATAGCTTTCACCTTGAAAATCGAACCATTTATGTGTGTATATTCAAAGGGTAACAGGGAAGGAATGCCCAGGAAGACCTTATTAGTATAAAGTAACCAAATCGATTGAAAAGTCGAGATGAAATTGAAAACAGTTAACATAACACACTTGGGTCAGTTGTTATATTACTATCAGGTGCAATCCAGGGCATTGAAATTATTTATGTTTTGCCATGAGTAAGTGTGGATATATTTTGTGCCAACTGGTCTCCGAAGGATTTATCCACGTATAAGACAACGCGCGACAGAGCAAGTAGCCTTTCTTTAAGTCCAAGCTGAAGCAAGATGTAAAAGTCCAAAAGTGTTCAGTGCACCAACTTGCTTTCGCATAAAAGTGTTGGCTTGCATTGCCACAACTCCATGGAAGATTTTAAACGCTGCGGCTATTCGTATGACAGAGCCGCGGATTGCTCTGTCTTGTTTCAGAGCCGAAATAGGGACTTCTTCTTGACTCTAGGTTCCAGTTCACCGGTTCGATCGTGGCTATTATGGACGTCTATCATGTGACTTGCTGTAAGAGCGCCGTATTGCTGGCTTGTGTGAATATTTCTCTTAAAAAAATTCGGTTTGCACCATATCTACCAGTAACTATTTTTTAGTTCAATTATCTTCCTCTGACAGTAAGACCTTGTCAAAGCTAGTGTCAGAAGGGCCACTCAGCTCGTCCGTGTATGTTAGCTACGAGCTGATTCCCACTACACGTCCAATGCTACTATCAGTGCTGATCTCATAGAAATGCGTGTTATATAGGCGACATCAAAAAGTGGTCTTTGCAGCTTGACTCCCAGTTTGGAGAAGTACCGAGAAAAGAGAGCAAGTCAGCCTCACTACTGAGAAAACCGTTGGAAAAGGCAATGTATTTAGAAATGTACTTTTTTATGCAGCCTTTGTGTTTGTTGTTCTGAGGCCTTTTTCTCGCCTTTTACTTACGAATTCGATTGGTTAACCTTGAATTTGTTCATTTTAACTTCCTTTTGCCGCCGATCATAGATCTCTTGTCAGTCAGCCTTTTACAATTGGCTGCCTTTGGGTTTTTTAAACCCCGCAAGGTCTGGCTTATTTGTCACCTGCTCATTTAGACAAAACCGGTTTACAAAGCTCACATCATTGTTCAGCGATTTCTCTCGGCTACTCTACGATATCCCAATATGCTTCCCCTTTCTCTATTGCAGTAACCCTTTCCAACGCCTACCTCCGTAGGGATGTTTTCCTATTGTGAGTCAATATTAAAGATGAACAGTGCAATGGAAACAACCTGGGGGGACTTACTTGTGCTTTTAACGGATGTGATCACGCCTGATCTAATCGGCCTCAATGAGGTCACGAAAGTTACCTCTCCATTCGTTACGATTGTTGGCAGCGGATCTGGAAAGCTCTACCAAGTTCCTTCTACAGCGAAAGAGATCGGAGATAGAAGGTCCAAGAACTGTTTCCATGTCTTGACGGACGGTGTCTAGCCAAGCCTTCAGTTGCCCTCCTGTTCGACGTCTCCGGGTGGGCTGCTGCGACGGGTCGAGGGCAGCATACCTAAACTCAACGGACGAACGGCGGAGAACATGTCCAAACCACCTTAGTCTCTTTTCTTGAATGGCCTGAGATACTTTCTTTAAATGATCTGCCTCACGGACTATCAAGTTTGAGATGAAGATGCTATACCTTACTCGAAGGATCGTCCTCAGTCACCGGTGGTCAAATAACCCCAGTCTTTTTTCATCTTCAGCGCGCACAGCCTAGCATTCACATTCATAGAGGAGGACTGACCGAATGGATGAACGGTATACACGAATCTTCGTGGCGATGGAGATGTCACGTCGGATCCATAGGCGCTTTTAAAGGTTTGAGAAAACCCAGAGAGCAGCACCGATACGGGATACAATGTCATCCTTGCTCTGCCCATTCGTTAGTAGCCTAGCGGCGTGTTTAAGAAAATTTATATACTCTATCAAATATATTCACAAATTGCTCTATTTGGCAGTTTAATGTAGGTTTATTAGTGGTAGGCAGTAGGCGAACCGTTCAACTCCTCATTTGATCAGATTGCAAACAAACTAAAACGAACCTTGGAGAATAAACAACCGGAAAAATGATGATGCGAATATGACAATCCGGCTGAAGGGGTATGTTTGCAATAGCATGCGTATTCTCATAAAAAAATCGTTTTAAAGCAATACGTTTACTATGGTTAGCAGTGTTGCATTATCAGTTAGTAAAGTGCTGCAATAAGGGCTGCCACAGTAGCATGCTGTGTATTTTTCTGTTTGGAATGTTTAGTGTAAAAAAAGCTTCATCCGTTTCTTTCGTTACTCCTTTATTGAACCCATGCAGACTATCGCGCAGGTACTAGCAATCAGGGACTGAGAGTCATTGCCAACACATCGAAGAAGAAGATTTAAATGATCAGTTTGCGCTTAAGTATCGACCGCTCAAACCTGACTCTTAAGCCTGGTTTTGTTCGGAGAGAGACAGTCAGAGTAAGAGGTATCTTCTTTCTGGTCACTAATGTAACCATGAAAAGATATCTTAGGGTCCTGTCGTTCACAAGTTTTGTATTTTAACCTTTTGTCATCGGAAGGCGTAGTTAATTAACTAAACTACGCTGCGTCAACTGCTGAAGACGTTGGATAGTAAAATGTTCTTATAGAACTCCTTTGACGTTTAATAGGCTCGATTTAGAAGTCGCGGGTTTCAGCTCAATAACTTCCAAAAATAGTTGCCAGATGGGACACTATGAACAATATTCCCCGTTTCTCAAAAGAAGCGCATTTTATGAAAGCGCCCGAGTTTTCTTAACCTCACTCTCTGCACTATTTACCTCTTAACCTATTGAACCGAACTGGCGGAAAACTGTGAGATATGTAATTCGTTTGTAGTACACGGACGGGAGATCCGTTATTGCTCGAGAGAAATACTGGGTTTCCCATGATGCTACAAAGTCGGACAAGCCGCCAATTGTACTTGACACGGTAAAACCACAACAAGGGAATCGAGCCCAACGTGGCTGGCCCGATGCGTTGAACTTATGCCCACATTCCAAGCGCCATTTTTTAAAGCTGCGGTTTTAAGGCTAACCACATGATTAATAACTGCCGCGACGATCGTTACAGACATCTGCCAGGGAATTAGCCAAACATTTATGGCTAGTGCGTAATCTATCCTTTGGTTATTTTTATCTTGCCATTTCTTGAAATCCAAGAAAATATCTAAGCAAACATGGGAATAAATTGTACCCGTCGTTCAATTATTCAACTTGCACACACGAATATAATGTATTACATGTGAAGGAGGTTAACAGTGTTCGCTGATCAATGGCAAAATGCGTTATTCTTCAATGTTTAAAGAGTTGATGTACCTTCCTAGCTTATCTTTCCAGTCTGACAGCATTAAAACGGTTTATAAAACCTGGGATATATTTCAATTCTTCCGCGGTCTTCCTATATAACTGTTCCCTTACAGAACGGGCTCCAATCTGGTGTTCCATCCGACGGATGTCTGATAAATATTATGCAGATAAGGAGGTCAGTTGCAAGACGGCTGAAAGGTAACAAATGTCCCTAAATGGTATTCGATTGGTTCAGTATTATAAACTATTAGTCTAACTCGAATTAAAAGTAATAATTTGGCCTAAAATACTGAAATTATACTTAAGTCTTCTGGATTAATTTATTGGTAATAAACTCGAGTTTTGTAGGTACGACTTGGCATTTCGTTTCATTTGGCTGAGTTCTTAGTCTATCAAGTGCAATTAATCAAGCCTGTTTGTTAAATATTCCTTTCCCACGAATGTGCATTGGCTTAATCAAACAAATATCAACCAGTTTACATCTACTAACAAATGTATATTTCATTCCGATTAAGTGAAACGATGGAAAATGTTGATAACTTTGTTTTTTCTAAGAAAAAAGCAGAGATTGCAAAATTAAAAATTCTGATGCCTTCACATTTGCAATATTTTAGCTAAAGCACTTACGAATTTGGGCAGTTAATGGCTTTTTTATCGCAAATGTAATTTCGTTGATTTCAAAAAAATTGAACTCTGTAGACTAGATTTTCTATCTTATGAAATGTCAAACGACATTCCAGAATTCGTTTTGGATTCGAACGAATTACTTAAGTGGACTTGTAATATTTGTAATCGTACAACATTATCGCAAGATAGTCCGGTCATGTCAAACCTTTTTCCTGACAACGGCAAGAAGGTTATTTTGTTAAAATGGATTCGTTGGTATTGTGAATTTTTCTTCTAACTTTGCGATGCTAGTACGAATTATAATTTACGTTATTGAAAATCTGCGCAGAATATTGTTTTCTCAACTAGTTGGGTAGCAAATAACGTAAACCTTCAATGTTATATTTAAAAATGATACCTTTTTGTGTTAAAATAAGTTGTCAATTGCCGAATAATTTTGCAGCCTACCGGTCATTTCACGTAAAATCAAAGGTTCAAACTGCATGCATTCTGTTAAAGGAAGATAACAAATTTCTCATAATCACAGTGGAAAGCTCAGAGTTCGAAGTAAAAGTGGCAATCAGTATGACACCTGTTGTATATTTTATAGGCAACAATAAAGAATTCACGAATACCATGTTTTATGAATGAACATTTTACTGTCTTAAAAAATTGTTGCAATTTTTTCAAGCAAATTTGTTTTAAAGTACTCACTCGTTTAGCGCACGAGTACGAAAACAATTGAAATGCAAATTTTATATAAATTATACGCTTATTTTCAATTTTGCGTTAATAAACATTTTATACAGCGTATGCTTTTTGGAGACGACTGGAGGGAATTTCGCTCAAAACGTGTCAGTCTGAGGTTCCATTAACCTTTTCAGATTAAACTGCGCGATAATCAATCTAAGAACTCTACTTTATTAAGTTTTTGGATTCAAAACGTATTTTTGATTTGTGGTTAACATTTCATAAGGTATGACGCCACGATGAGAAGTCTGTGGATGTCTTTTCCAAGCCATTTACCAAGTATGTGGTATGGTATTTTCTTAAGTTAACTTTTAACAACCATGTTATTTACAAACAAAACGAACACAACATTCAAAGCTTAATAAACCTATCGATAGTGGCATGGATTGCTCTTAGAGTCATTTGCAGTAAGTGCATGTTTTAAAACAAAAAGCAATTCTAAAAGTTTGTAAAACATGCATATTAACTTTTAAATAGTAACAAATTGATTATAAACTTACCTATGTTTCTGACGTATTAATAAAATGGTAAACAAACTCTGAAAAGTATATTTATATTTAAGACAAAGACTTTAGTTGTCAATTATGACTGACGCCGAATAAGAAGCCAGAAACGCTCATTCACGTCTCTTTTATTCTCATCAACTTCTATCTATACTTAATTAGTCATCTGCGCATACCGGCGGAGCCCGAGATTGAGCCCCGAAACACCACGCGGTGACTGTCTTGCCTAACAAGATCAGTGAGTGCCTTACTCCTGTTCTGAAAAAATGTTTGCTGTGATGTCTATTCAGACAACACGTTTAAGTAGGTTTATAGTATTTAATATCGTGCAACACAAGCCCAAACTACGTCAGCTACGCCAGGATTCCGACTTTATAATGAGATGTTGTCAGGTCAACTACAGAACTACTACAACTAAGGTGTATAATAATTTCTCACTGCTTTTCGATCTCATTATAATCTAAGGCATTATTCAGAGAGAATATGCACTTAACTATCGTTTCTTCATCCTTATATTTCTTGTTTAGCTTAAGGTTTATAAAATGTCTTTGCTCACAATGTTTTTTTAGAAAACATGAGATAATTATGTTAAGGAGGTTGTTATTGAAGTATAAAATAGTTTAACTGCATTTTAAAATGCTACGAACCGTATATAATATCACCCTTGAAAACAAGGGTCTGAAATTTAATAAATGTGAAATTTAAAGAAGTCTGCTATAACGCACAGATAACTCTTATTCAAGTAAACCATCTAAAATGGATATAAAGGCTTAAAAAGTGGATACGCAAATAATATTTTATGTGGCTTTTTTTCATCTGTAAAGGCACAGGTAATCGATTTAAAAGGGCATACATCTTAGCAGAGGTACCTTTCTTGCTTGTGGCATTTTTAAACTCTTAAAAATGAAGTCATTCGATAGCTTTTATTGTGACCTGACTTAAATATGTAAGCATTATCTTTTCTGTTGAACTATACAACAGCAGTACCAAATACACCTATATAATCAGAAATATGTTCCAGAATTTTGGTTAGCATTTGATAACTCAGATAGCGTAGATGCATGTACGGAAATGTTTTGTTATGCATCTTTATGCCTGCACCTTGTGAAGCTGATGGACATAAGTTTTTTTTGTTCAATACCTTAAGATCAACTGCTAAGTACAAAACGGTTGAAAGTGGTTTTCTTAAGCAAGGAGAAAATGAACTACAATGCTTGTTCGTGGGTGTTAATTATTTTGGACCACGTTTTTTTTTGTTGATTGACCTCAGAATACTATCAGAAGGATTTGTTGTAATATATATTTTCCCGAAATCTCCTCGGAATGAGTAAAACATTTAACTGTCAATCTAAATATATTAATTTATTTGAACGTAACAAACAAACACACTGCGTCTCTTACAGACACTAAACATAATGCTTCCTCTTCAATAGACAAATTTTCCAATTTGTTGCTTTTCCACCGATAAATAGCACTCTGGGAAAACTTTTAACGATATTGGCATTCCCCTATCAGGTTTGGTATATGTACACGCATGTTGAGAAATAGGTGAAACTGACCTCTGGGACAATATACAGGTTTCCGTCTTTGTTTGTTCAATTTACTGGTGATTTATACTAATCCGACAAGATGGATATATTCTTACTGCAAAGAAGAAAAGAATGAGTCACCACCTCGAGGCATTAACACTGGCAGTATTTAGCTGTGGAGGAAATGGCTTAAGTAAGATCTATTTAATGTGGGCCAAGACTAATTCCTCAACCCTCATTCGCCGTGCCTTTGCATGCAAACAATCTACCCAGTCATTTGTAATTGTTGGGTTTTCGAACACTGTGCTATTTCCTCCTCAACCGGCAGGATGATACACTTATTACATATAAGCTTATCGTTTCGCGGCTGGGTAAGAAATTAATAATCTTAACTGTTTAAGTAATATAGAGTATTGCGCCATTGTTAGTACAAGAACGTTGCATTTAACTCTCTGGAATGGGCAACGACAACAGCTGTCACTGAACAAATAGATAGTTTGTGGTAGGGAATCCTGAGACTTTGTTGCCTATTTTAGGCGACCGAAGTCCACTATCGCCCGTTTAGGCTTTTGAGTTAAAGCAAAATTGTGCGCATCGATGTCATTAGCTTGTGGACTTTGATTTCAAACAAAAGAGCAATATCGCAACAGCACAATGTGGACATTTAATAAATAAAGAATTGTTTAAATGCATATGAAGGAAAATTGTTTTAAGGGTTCTCCTATGCTTAGTGTCTGAGCACACGCCATAGAGCAAATTCGAAATTAGAGGGTTTGAAAAAGTTTTTTATATACAGGTATTTCATAACATGACAAAAATAGCAGGTAATTATATTTCGGGGAAGTTCGAGTCTTGCGATATTTTAACTCAATTCATTTTTAAAAATGCAACGACCTTAGCAGGATTTGAACAGGCAACAGTAAGAAAGATTTCTTGATAAAACTTGCACTTCCACATTGCGTACTATATGATTCCGTGTAGGTACCAGTGCCTCGGGCGATGAGTTTTCGAGGGTATCCAAAACGCTAGGCTAATAAGGCTCTTGTACAATTACTTCTGTCTTCCCCCCTGTGATATCCTTCTGGAATTCACCTCTTCATTTATTTTAACCAGTTCAACATGTCTGGTAGTTTAATTAAAATCGAAGGCACTTGAACGATCAAAGAATATCAGATGCATGACTTAAAAGGTCTGATACGTGTGTTTTCCTTGAAATGAGGATCTGACTGCAGTGGACTATTTTACTGTGGGCTTTTGCGCACCTTATAGTTCTGCGGCATTCAAAGGCGCTTGCGTGAATCCAGTAATGCGTGGATTCATGAACCGGGAAGTGTTTCACCTGTACAGACAGGCAGCTTAGCCCTATATATAAAAAGTTAGTGGAGGGGTCGCCTTCTTAAGGATTGCTTAACGTTGTCATCCGGCGTTTATATGCCTACTTTCATTTGTCATTACATCGGTAATCATAGATCTGAACGAAGACAGAGTGAAGTAAGTCCGTGAACGTTTACGTTATGCCTGGGCTCATCACTGAAGACCAAAGTAGTTCTCATGGCTTGTGGAAAAATGCTTTCAGATGACAAATTTCTAGCAGCATCATGCGAACCTCATGCCTGTAGATTGCAGCTCCAGAAATTTGTGTCCCAGGCAGCACCTATTGTGAACCAAAGTCCCTGTCTCGTTAAAGTTGTCTGTGAGCAGACGCCTAGGTAGCGGAACCTTAAACGTGCTGGGTGGAAGACGCGTTGGGCCAACGCGAGAGCCAGATCAGGGGTTGGTAGGTGTTATTTGGGACTGCGCTCTCAGAACAAATGCCGAACAAGTAGTGTGAGGGTGACTGCCGGCTCACGCCTTTCCAGCCACCTGTGTCCTCCCCTATCCCCGGTCTTTTTGTCTCTGTCTTGACACAGGGCACAAGCGCGAGCGTGGAACGCAAGTCACCGTCCCTGCTGTGGAGAACAGGGTAGCCCTTGTCAAAACCGACGGTCAAACTGTCGTTTAGCATGTGAGTATCTAAGCCAAAATGAGTCCAGTTACCACACGTTATCGGTTGTATAGATGCCATTGGCTAAGCCGTGAATGCGATGAAACCGTTATAAGGGATGTGGCCGCTTATTTTTTATGCTTAGTGGGGGATACAGGCCTTGTTCAGGTCAGCGTACAGTTTCTTTATCCCGTCCTATGCGAAGGCATGAGGTAAAGGCATAGTCTCTTATCAATGCTAACCTCCATTGCAGTAACTTTAACAAAAGCATGCAATGTGCAAGAGTAACCATTGTAAAATTCCCTTCACCAAATGGATTGTTGCACACGAAGCAGTGGGACAGGTTTTTTTTCTCCTCACAGAAGAATTATAAAAGTGGCCCTGCATTCCATCAAACAAGATTTCTCCCGAAAACTCATCGCTCGGGTCTGTGTTGCTGTCCGTTTTTTTTCAAGCGAAAACGGAATGTTCAGGAAAATTTTATCTCCGAATTATGGCTTAAATTGATGCGCTGATAGCGAAACTAAAGTAGCGAAGTAAGCACTGTCAAATTGCCTCTTGGAGGAATTGACAGAGACTGTACCTACGAGTGCTTTACGTAAATTTTTCTGGTTGAACGGTTAATTACTTAGTTACGATTTAATTCACCTAGCGCAAACGCGTCTCACTGTGCGAAGGGCGCAACCATACAAGGTCTTTCAGCAAGGTCTTTTTTAGGTTATCGTCAAATTAACTACTGATCATAATCGCTTCCGATGCAGACCTGCGTGCAAACTGACGATACATGGACATCATTTTAAAGTGGGTAATCTTAGCTATTGAGTAGATCGCATAACATTAGATAAGTAGTTTGAGTCACCCTTATATTTTATCCCATTTAAAACAGCTTAGATTTTCAGATGAAGAGAATGAACAGGTTGAATAATTAAATCATTTCAAGTATTCCTTTCATAAGTAGTCTACTTTGCTGTTGGGTATTTGTAAAGGTAAAGAAAACCAAATTGAGGCAATGTGCGCTCTGACGTTCTTATAGATAAAAAAACGTTCAAGTGGAAAACATAACCTGTCCATGTCCAAAATTCGCAATTTGATAACTTTAATTTGGGTCCTGCGGCTACAAGTAAGACTTCCCACAATCATAGCATGTCAGCAAATGTGCACTGTGTAAACTCTGTGCCCTCTTTCGAGTAATTTTGAAATCGGAATGCCTAAAAGCTTCACTAATATATTATACTTTGCAGACTTAACGGGTCATAAGCATTAGTTGACTGAGCTGATATAGCTGGTACGACCACTAATAGTGGAAAGGTTCCAAACGTCGATTACACCTAAAAATACAATAGAATTTGATGAATTACATATTCTGTCGATTAGTCTGTAGCGATCAATACAGAAGTCGAAACATATTGCCAGAACCCTTTACTTTAAATTTTATTTGGACTATCGTTTCGGAGAGCTACGACATAGCACCGAAAATGATAGGTCTATTTTCTAGGGCAATTATCCTGACTTCCACACACAAGACTTATATTTGGTCCTTACGTAGGCTTAGCCAAAATAACTGAACTATATTACATTGTTGAACACGCGACGCAACAACACGGAATTCCGAAAATGAAGAATTATAATTTTCACATACCGCAGAAATTATATCACAACTTCAATGTGATAACCTTAAAAAGCCCATTTGTAGCTTATTTAAAATTCCGTTTGACGACCTGCTTACCGATAGATAATGAATTTCTTACAAACAGAATTTGGCTGTGGTCTGTACAGGACAGGTGAAAGCAAATGTTTTAATTATTGTTAAATTTTGACCAGCATTAAAAACAGTCTGGTAATCGATCTGCTCTGTCTGGACATGACAATTACTAATACTGAAGTCTGGGAGTAAATATTTGTTTCCCTACGCAGCTGTTTGTTGACCTCTTTTTTACCTTTAGCCAGAAAGTTTCGTGTGCAGACTGTTGCCGATCATCATGATACTTTTCGACTTTGAACGTCTCTACTATATGTCTTGCTTTGTATACATTAAACCTTAACAATGGATTAACTAGGCGAATTTCGACTTACTTAATACATAATTTTGCATCCGAGAGTCAGGCATAAACGCTGATTCATCTGATCCAGCCGAAGGTTGAGCATAAAAATGTCTGCCTCTGCATTCGCACGCAGTAAGTGGGACGGGATCAAAGTGTCCCACCGGCAGAAAATTTGCGTTCGCAAGATTTATCGGGTCATCCAAACGTAGATGCAGTCGTCGTTCTTGAAGGCAAGTTTGGGAGCTGCAGTGGTGTTGTGATGTCAACCATTTAAGCCTTAGGTCGCATCTCCCAACGATGGGGTTTGGGAATGCTCCACAGCTCCCCACCCTCCAACCTCCCACCAGAGACTGCAAAGGCTGATGGCTTTCGGCTCAATTCTTCATAGTAACTTTAAAGTTCGTGGCTTTTTAAGTTCCCTATAGAAGTAAATTGCAAATTTGCAGCAGGTCAGTTAACTCAAGATTAATAGGCACAAACTGAAGTTTTCACGTAAATATTTGGGTCGAAGGCGAGTAGCCATTGCTGCATAACCGCATAATACTCACAAGCCGCCAACAGACGCACAGTAGTATATGCGTCTTCAAGAAGATATTACAGTTTTTATGAAATATAAAAGTCTTATTCAAGTTCAATTTCGATTACTGAGGGAGTCAATGAGCTACAATTTAAAAACTAAAGTATCCATCAGAAACCGGACAGGGGAAGCTGGGGGACCCACTAACGAGCCCGGCCTCTCGCAGCTATGCAACACGACGTCAGAATACCGGAGAAGTATATGCCTGAGCTTCTTGCTAGAACCCTTGCAGCCTATATAGTAAATCATTACATAAATTCAAATATTTTTTGAGATAGAGGCAACTTCAAATATAAGCCTGTCACCTAGCTGGTTGTTTTTGAATCTGTCTGCACCTGAATTTCTTGGTGGTATTGTCATGACAGCCACTTACTCCATAAAAATCGCATAAGCGGAGAAAAAGAGCCTGTTGTTGTAGTCTATGTTATAGTGTATTATCCGCACATGTTGCGGAAAAGAGAATAGCTGCCACAAATAATTCGTGTGTGGTACGGTTTCGGGAACTTTTTGAGCAGTGTTGTTCACAAATTTACACTTTTAGGACACCACACAAAAAATCCCAGATAATGGGGCTGGATATTGAGCTCAATCAACTTTAGGAGTGGCTTACACTGTTAAAATTTGTTGGGATTGCAGATCACTAGAGCACCATCGGGTGTTGCGGTCCACAAAGTGGTGTATTAATGATAAACTCATGTGAGTTAACAGCATAGGGCAGCATAGCTAAATGCCCCTTTCTCGCCAACTAAATAACTTGTCATATTTTTCCTAATATATTTAACATCATGCCTGTTGGGAAAAGCTCTTAGGTTAGTGACATATAAATTAATTCGGATTGATTTTTCCAATTTGCTCTCTGCGGATTGACAGCAGATAGTCCAACGTGGATTCGGAGTAAATGCGGCAGTTTGAGCGGTTATTCTAAGAGACGGATAATTCAGCATGTCACTTTCAATAAACAACCAGGATGTAGACTATGATCGTAAGCAATTATAATCTGCAAAAAACCAACCAAAATTTTTAACTTTTTTCTTATTAACTACGATAGCAAATACAGAATAACCGGCTGCAACGATGCATTTCCTCTCAAATTTAAGGAATTTGGAAACCAGAAGCGTTACAGTTACATTTAAATGTGCTCGTATACTGAAATACGTGTTATTTCGCTTTTTGCAATGCTTCATTCTATAGTCCACGTTTATCTTTGTATAGCAAACGCAAACAGAGCTATAGAAGATAAAGCCGGTCTTTCTTGTTCTCCGTTGCTGTCTTTCTCGAGTTATCGATTGCTTTGTTACGACAACATAAGCGAGTGCAAGATGTGATAGAAGACCTATTTTGGAGTTTTATGATTTTTTCTCGTGGCACGTCACCACCAGCAAGTGTCAATATATCAAATATATTTGCTATTTAATTTATCATTCACTAAAATTCCGAAATTAATTTTCATTTCGAAAACAGTTCTTCAATGAGTTTATTATATAAATGATACGGCTTACTTACCTCAATATATTTACTTCCTCCTTTGCCACCTTTGAATGGGCTTCTTCCGGCTTCCTGTAAATAGCAAACTTCATAAAAAATGATTCTTCGGCTGTATGCTTTCTTCTAATTGATTTACGTACTAAGGTATAGCTGTAGGGAAAGTTTGAGCCTGGGCTCCTTCCGCGTGTGACTCACCTCCTACATGTGCGATTCGAGCCTGGAACAATCACGGATTGCCGTCGCGTAGAAGTCTGCCAACTGATGTTCATACCTGACCACGCCATCAGCCCAGTGCATTTTGTGTGTTGGGTGGCTAGCCAGTGCATTGGGGATCACACGGCGACACATCCTCATGAGCCCTCCCTCCTCTCTTATTTTTGGTAATGCGATGCGTATGAGTGTGTCGATGAGACTAGTTCGTTCTGTAGCGCGCGCAGACTGTGCACCGGCCCCGTAAGCCATTGCGCTCGTGCGCTGCGCCGGACAACTGACCTGTTCCAGATGTGACCTGATGAAAGGGGTTTAGAAAGGGAGTGGGACTCAGCTAACTTCGCTTAGTATAAACAATCTGACGTCCTTGCAGCAATTATGGGTAGCTAAAAGCCGTGGTTTGGAAGACTGTCAACTGACAAAATAACTCAGATCGTGCGGTCAGCCCAGTGGGTATTGTGTGGAGTGGCCGACTCGGGGTCTGACAATCAGCCTGCGACGACTGCTTAATATGGCCAGTATGACAGGACCACTCATTTGGGTTCCAAGCCGTCCCAGTTTTCCTATGTTTTTCCTAATTGTAGTGGCTCGCAGTGTGTGGGCTTGCGCCTTCTGCCATCTCCGGTCTTCTTGACTTATCCTGGACGTCGGGCTCAGGTGGAATTTGGAAAAGAGACAGAGACAGGTAAATTCGGTGCTAGTCTATTCTGCCTATAATCCAGCGAAACTCACTGTCCCGCAACTATCTTCTGTAGACCTGATGGTGGGTCGCACAAAAATCGACAGTTTATCTTTTTTTGTCAGCTTTCATACGAAATACTTCCCGAAATGTTTTTTTGGGTACTCAGTGCGTAATGAATTATGGCCCTTTCAAGCTTTATGCTTGAAAAAAGGCTAACATTTGTTTTAAATAATTTTATAATGGGATTTTTAAGATCTTGAATATTTTATTTATAATTATTTTAATTGTCCATTTATTAATAATGCCTTCAAAGTCGACAATAAGGTCCACATGAATTCCAATAATTTATGCGATCTATGCAATATATTGCTCATACCATTAAGATATGCATGCTTTTTTTCTCAAAACGAACGTATACAGCGTGAAGTTCAGACATTCTGCAAGTAAGTGTATCGACAGTTCCGCAAACGTATTCGGCAATTAAAAAACTATTATATAAATCCGAAAGTAGTACCATCTTCGCGTATACAATTTAAAAAAATTCAGTGTGCAAGGACTACAATATTAAGCATTTCTCATAAAGGTTTTCTAAAACCTAAAAGTTAATTTGAATTTATGCGTGAATTGGATTTTATTAACATACCGAAAAGCCGTGAGAAAAAGCCTTATATTAAACAGGGTTTAAACAATGTTTGGCTATTTTTGCTTATTCAAAAGCAGGACTTTTGAAGTGACTAAAGTATTTTTGCTTTAAGCTGCTTAATCCTAAATATAAAAAACCTACTTAAGTACCCTTTTTGATCGCAAATCTATTACGATTTATATTCCATGAAATAGCACATTTACTGTATTTTTCCCAAAAGTTGAATCGTACTGCTGCGATCCCAAAAACCTCGTCTTTTGATATCGGTGATACGTTTTAAAGACACTTCCTTCAAAAAAGAAGCCAAGTTTAAATTCACTGATGATACTCATGCAAAAGGCCGAAAATTCACAACTCCGTGGTCAGAGGAGAGCGAATAACTATCATAAAAGTATATTTCTAAAAACAAGTGAACGCGCCCGCTACGAAAAGAATTTAATTCGCCTGATGTTTCCGAATCGCCCTCATATTTATGTTTGTAAGCAGTAGCAGGCTGCCGGTAGATCTATTCTTCCGGTATTCTAGTGACATGTCGGTGTTTTTGCATGAATAACGTAGCGCATCGTAAATATCTTGTATACGACTTGGGGTCTATGTTATATCTTTTAACTGCGAGAGATGAATGCTTTACCCGAACAAAATGTAATTCTCTGCGCATATTTTAGAACCCTGCCTACCTACTCACGTCTCCTTTGTGTTTGAAAATGCGTGTGCGTCCAAGGCATAATTTCTCTGTTTGAATAAAGCGGCCTCTATTTAGCTATTGCTTTTTTTAATTTTTCGGATTGAGTACGTCACCAATAATAACCGTTAAGAAACTATTACACTTTATTTGACCTGTTAAACAATTTATACAAAGGAAACGTTTACTCGAAATGGGTAAATGAATGATACTTCATGGGGGAATTTTCAAACATATTAGGTTAAGGTCTACTAAATGTTGACAATGTACAAGAGATCTCGTTCAAATGGAAATTAAATTGCAATAATCGTCATTTTTACAGTTGGCCTAGCACATATTTATTGCCTGTTTGGCACAGGAGTTGCACTTAATTAGTAATATGATCAAAAATGCAACACCCTACCCCTAAAGAAGTGTGTGCTTCTCTTAAAATTATTAATAGTCACAAAACGCAAACGTGTCTTGGCGTTTTCGTTTCTTTAAGAAATAACAACTGGTGTTGCAGCTGTACAAACGCTAAGTCTTCTGGCCCGTGACAATATGAGCAAAGTAGAAGGTAAAACTCGATCAGCTGGAGTAATTCGCAAGAAAAACATAAAGTAGAGTTTGGATTACATGGATTTCCATGTAAGCTTAGGACATATCTGTCGTTGATTTTGCCCATAAAAATTTGTTTTTTTATTATTTTATTGACCAAATATTAAACAGTCGCTTCATCACTCACTGGTTTTTTTGCGGCTTTTATAAGGATTGCTCTAGTTATCACGGAAACGGAAGAAAAAAATTTTATGCTTGATTAAATGTCTGCATGTTGACTTCAATGCCTGCACTATCGACGCGAAAGAGTTTTTTTGGCTGCCTTAAGTAAACTCCACAAAGCTGAAAAAATCTCACCCTGACGCCTGCATGTTTTAAGTATTAATAAACTCAGGCTCCAGTCTGATCTATTGCTTACTCAATGCGCAGCTTTCCGGCAAAGTTAAGCTCTGCCATGTAGGTGGTCTTCTTCTCTAGAAACTGCGCAGTTGACAGATGGAAATATTACTGTTTTATAAACTGGTTAAGGATGCAAACTTAGTTTCCGTATTGCGGGCAAAATGATTCGCGAGTTAAATTTCCTTGACACTTATACAAGCTTCAGGACTTGTTCTTTTTAGCAAATAAAAAAACTTCAAAGAAAAATCTATCGAAAATCCTGCTTTTATATTCCAAAAAAACTGCAGAGTCTGTTCGCTTCAAAGTATACCCAAATGATGATATGTGGTATTGCGCACATTAAAATATGAATCCCTGGATGGTGGTTTTTCCCTCGAAAATATCAAAATCATATACACTTCATATCTATAGCAGCTAATCGATTTGGAGTTACCTGACAATTCAGAATCGTTGGAAATCTATCTATAGCATTTTGGAACAGGATAGAAAGACAGCAATTAAAACTCGAATAAACATGGCGCTTACGTGATCCCATTTCAGGAAATATTAAGTCTGTTTTAGTTTACTTTGAACGATACAACTAACAAGATAATTGTCTATCGTAGCGAACCTACAAAATTTTGCACATATATACAATGGCGTAATGGATAATTTAAACTGTAATTTGCGTCGGTCCGTGTCTTTTCCAAAACACCGCAATTAGCGCTCACAACGAATGACCTGGACTGATCCCGGACCGACTCAAATTACAGTAGTCAATTATCAATTACGCTACTGCGACTGCTAATTATGTTCACCTTGATTTGACGCAAATTGCAACTACCACTTAGCGCCCACACTAGATGACTATACAACTGTATAAGCACTTTAAAATGTTAACTGTTCTTCGCACATTGTTCTCAAGTCTGACGGTGACCTGGGAATCCAATGGCAAAAATTTACTGAATAAATTTACTCATTTTCCAAAAAAAACGCCTTTCCTTGAAATATATGCAGGCATTCTAACCGTTGCCGCGAACTCTCCGATGAGGCCTTGGCCCATTTTGTCGATCGGCCGATGCATAAGGAGCAGATTTAAGGGCTTATATTTTGACTTTACTTTTACTGTACATCTAGTCGCTGAATAATACATTTACAGTCATAAACTGGGATAGAGACTCACGAAACTTAATGAAGCGGTCAAAAACCAACAGAAAAAATAATATAAATATTATGGACCCGACCACTGGACAAATAGGTTATAAGCCCTAGCTGCCAGGCTATTATAGGAACTCATGGTCACGATTAACCTGCCATTAAACAGGTCGCACAGGACGATATCTCGGCCTTTGAATAATCGAGAACAAGCGGGTCGTTCGAAGAGGTGACTCATTGGCTTAATATTTTTCGCACACACCGGAGAAAGGCCGTGGGGTCGGTTTTGCGACCAAGGAGGTAATCAAGCAAATCGACGGTAATACGGAGCCATAATTACCGGAAGTGAGGGCGTGAATTAATAAATGCCTCAACAAATATGCTTTTGTGAAGTGGATTGGACAAAGCAAAGGGAGACCGGAATGGCCATTTCTGGCTTATCAGCCATCATCAGCCAGTCATACCCAATCTCGAGGTTTGGCACTTAATTGTTCCTTTACTGGATTGGCGAAACACAAACATTCATCATATTACCGATCACAACCGACAAAACAGGGAACCCGTAGACTAGAGGTAGAGTGTTAAATTCAATGACCAAAGGTCCTGGGTTCAAATCTCGGGGGTGCCGACCTCGAGCTTGGGTATGACTGGATGATGACGGCTTATGAACCAGAACTGGCCATTCCAGTCTCCCTTTACTTTATCCGATTCACTTCATCATATCAATTTAGTCACTATGTGACGGTCATTGAGGGTTTGCTTTGCGAGCTCCTTGGCAAAGCGGAACTTAATTGTTCCTTTACTAGATCGGCGAAACACGTACATTCATATATGCTATTCTACTTCACGCGTTATCATACGCAACGCCCCCACGTCCAGGTGTCGTGGCCCATGTTCTTGGCCAAGGATGCTCATCGTCACCACGCCAGCGGACAGGCGACGTGAACTTTGTGAAGTCACGGACACTATCCTCGTGTAGCTGCTGGTGTGGCTCAAGAATGATCATCAAGCCAGAGCGGGGAGAGTGAGCTCCGTTAGCTTCGTTAGTTCCCCACCCACACCCCTCCCCCTTCTTATTGTTGCGCAATTTAGTGGTCATTTATTGTTGCCCTCACCGGTTTAAATGTCAGGCTTTGATGAACAGTACGAAGGCACACGCTTGCGCACGTACTGTTTCAATGAGCATCATCTCATTTCCTTACAACGCAAACCTATAGGTTGTGCGTTCGCCTCCATTCAGGAACGAGTATTCTTACGCTTGTCTGGGTATAGATCACAGTGAGCACATTAATTAGAACTGTAGTTCCGGTTTTTTGTTCAGCGACACGTAAACTTAGGAAATGTTTATTGCTACGACCTCAACACCCAGGAAATCAAACACCCCTGCTCAGGTCAACCGCGAACTCAGCAGTACAAAAATGGAGTACTTTAATTTTTATTGCTAAAAATGATGGGATAAGTTGAAGCACCATACACATGTTTGAAGAATATTCTGTTGGAAAATTATCTCAAAACTTTTCTTTAAATGATACATAGCACGCTTTATATCTTTTTGGTTATAGCTATGGAGATCATCATGTATTTCTACTTTTCACATTTGTTCATCGTAGACAAATTTTGGTGTCTTTTCGTACTTTGGCTTTCCCTAAAGACTGAACTTTTTAAACAAAGCATAACACTTTTAAGATTTTTGGGGCATTTCTTTACGTGAACGTGATTTATTTCTAAATGAATGTTTTTTTCTGATGGTTATCGACCAGTTTCTGGTGTAGGTTCAACAAGGTTTCGGTTCCTGTGTGGTAAATGGCACGCAGTTAACCACAAGAATCATCATAAATTTATTTTCTTTAAGAAATCTTTTATCTATCACCATAAGGCAGAATTAAAACTTGGTTTATCTAATTGTACTACCACATAGGAAACCGTATTACTGCAAGTCACCTTGAAAAATTGCAACAATATCAGCATACATTTTTAATGCATTGCTTAAGCTGTTTCGAACCGGATGTTAACCACGTTTCTCAATCTTTACTTAAATGCTAAATCTCGTTTCTGGGACTTGTAAAACTATTCTGCCCAAGGCACACATTGTGCGCAGAATAGAGTAAAGTGGCGTATCCGCATTAGCTTGGAGCCGAGGAACTAAAGGTTGTGCAAAAGGTTAAATGTTCACTAGAACCTGATAAAGGATAAGCATAGTTGGCAGTCATAGGGGCATTAGGGGAAATACTTTGGCCCACTAGCTATTTTTAGTCAGTGGTAGCCCCAAATTCCGGTTACACGACCAAAATGTAAAGACGTTTCTGTTTATTACTGCACAGTACTCTAACTGCTGTATTTTTCCCCAACAGTAGATCAATGGAGATAGGAGGATTATCGTTCACATTCTAGACACTAACACACTGAACTCGAGCAGTCTGGACGCAAACATTGACACTGGATTTATCATTTCTGAATTATTAGCCATTGTCGGCTAAGATATTATTATGAATGGGACACGTGTTATATATGCTGGACTAATAAGGGAGAGAAAATGTTTTTTGAAGTTAATATCCAACAATTTCAGCAATCAAATGGCTCCATTTACGGAGAGCAAGGTATAAGGTAAAGTAAATGGACATGCCAAAAGGACATAGAATACTCAAAATTAAAGGTTTCCATGATATCCACATCTTTTATGGAGACAGGTCAGCTTTAACTTTTTAAGTTCTGTTTCTTCACACGTGAGATAGCGTGCTAAGAATGGGAGTACCGAGTTCTGATATGCCGATGTATGGCAAGACATATGACGGAAGCTTCGGCGCATAGCACGGAAAGACTTTGCAGCCATTAGTTCAGAGTAGAAGGGTGAGCGAGTGCACTAAAGATGCGATCAGCACCTTACTAACTGCCTTAAATTGTCGCTGCATTACAGTTTTAGCTAAAAAAGCATGAGAAACACCAGCAGCTGGGAAAATTATTCGGAGGATACTTTTCAAAATGACCAGGTCTTTTCTAAGTGAAGCTGTAAAAATAACCCAGATGCAGTAGGGAATTAGGGGGGGGAAATACAGGCATCTCTAAATCGCCAGATTAGGGTTTGTGGTATAAAATTTGAACGCAAACTGCAGATATCAGATAACAGTTTACGGACTGACTCCTGGTCATTTTGTAGAATACCGTATGTTGACGACCATGCTGAAACGTGGTCCAGGGCATCCTTCAATACTTTGAGGTGTATGTTGCTTTTAAAATACATATCTAACAAACAAAGACCCATTTGGGCGATCGTTGGTCGTCAAAGAGCAGTTTTTAGAAAGCACCTTGGATTTGCACTTCCCACACTGAGCGAAATCAGTGTGGCAAGTGAGATTTTACAAAACCAAGAGACAGTTTAGCTGGGAGTGCCCCCTATTAAAGTCCTATCAAACAGAAGCTGACGCTGGATCGTAGTAAAGGCTATGGAGCAGTCAAGAATCACCCATGCGTACGCATGGTAACCTATCGTTAATTTTGAGAAGAAGATTACTCGATCGCTGGGACAAGTCTCTTAGAATAGAATGGACTACCAAAGCAACAGCGTCTAGTGTACTACGTCTAGCCTTAAATGCAAAGTACAGAGGATCGGAAAAATCGGAAGAAAACGGCGTAATTATGTCCAACACAACTCGTTCTGTGAGTTTCAGTAGTGTAGAAGAGCAAACAATGGGACAAAAGAGTTTAGGGCCAGAAAAAGTGTTTTTTCGGGTTGGGCGTGATGCTCACTGAACGCCAATCATCCAGAACCTTGGGCTTCATGAACGATAATTGTATGAGGTGTTGAGAAAAAGACGATTCGATCGCTGTCACAATACTTTTATTCACCTGAAGTTTTGAGATCCGTCACGGAGTCGTCATCAGAGACGTATTTGGGGCGCAGTAGCGGATACGGGGTGATGAGTTGTGTCAATGCAAGGGCTAACAGAAAAGAGCAGGACTTAAGGAGAAATGGCGATACACTGTCTGGGCCGGCAACTGTTGAACCTCGAACCTTTTTAAGATGTTAAATTACTGCTGTCATAGACACAGGACGAAAAACACTTGATAAAAAGGAAATACATCAGTCGGAAGATAGGAGCCGGTGGGAGTGTGGATGGAGTTTTCATTTCAACGGTGTAAGTCGAAGTCACCATCGACATTTGGTAGTGTATTGCGTTGACCCAATTTCATCCAAGAAGAGAGAAGATGAAGATGTAGGAAAAGTAACAAGCGGACTAGCAAACAGGTCATTCACCCTGGACATTTTACTTTTTTTAGGATGTTTACATGCTTAAGTCTTTCACGTAGGCCTAATTTGTAGAAAAGTTCTTTTTGGCGTCACTAATTTTTTAGGTCGGGGGACGAACTTCTGTCAGGTGTAACAATAACAGTTTCAAAAAGAAAGCAGGTAATCAAAATTTGGTTATTTAAGGTCGTCAGGTTAACTTTCAAGTGTTCAAGAAGGGTAGCAAAACTTTTGGATATGACAATCTGAAGCAAACAAATATTAGGTGGGGACGCGTCGTGAAACTAAAGTTTCCTCTCCGGTTTTGCTAACAGCGCTTTCGTAGAACTGAAGTAGATGTTTGGCAGGCCCAATGACACAGAATCGTCTGAGCCTGTCAGCGTAGTTTTTATTTTTGACAGCACCAATCTCGGGATAGTTGGTCAATATGTGATCAAGAGGGACGTCAACACGAGTGTTGAAGAAAACCAAGTCATCAAAACCTCTAATTGTAAGGGGGCGTAGGTTCACGTGGTTGAAATCACCACATAAAACCTTAACCTGCTCGCAAGGCAGTACGGCAAGATTATGGGAAAGAAAATCAAACAACCACATAAAAGCACCTTGGCATGTAGAGTGGAATTCAAATGCTGTTACAGATAACTGCAGACTTAAGGTGTTTTTTTTTTCAAGATAATAATGCTTCTTCGACGTTTTTATTAAAAGTAACCAGCAATTGAGGCTTCAGTGCCTTTTGCCATCCACCGCGATGTTTTCTTCGTCCTATGGTCTTCCTACAGAGAGCTGTTGACTTTGATGAGTTTCAATTGCGACCAATCAAATGAAAAATGCAAAAGCTAGCATCAGGAACTGCTGTTGATAAAATTGTTGGCTTTTGTCCATTCAAAAAGTACTAATGTACTGTATAGATCACCTCATGATCATAAGTGCAGATAAACGAAGCATAGGAATAGACAAGGTTGTATACAATAATAAATTTCTGTGTGAATGGAGGGAAAATAATACAGGTAGATCAAAATGGAAAGCCCACCAGACTCCAAGAAGGCAAGAACAAGACATTTCGGGCACGATTAGGGCTACACATGCATAACAGATGTCGCACGTGGCGACGTTTGGCGGGACGCCTAGACTCCAGCTCACGCCATGACAACCGAGTGCATGCGACGCTAGCATCGGCTGGCTGCCCGGTGTGGACTGGTCTTTATGAGTGAAGTAATTTAGGTGTACCCTGAGACTCTGACCACACGGTAGTCAGCACTTATTTCCCACTTTGAAATGTTGAACGCCTTCTTCTTCTTACTACTATAGCTCGCTTAAATCCGTGATTGTAAAGCCTTTCAACTGTCGGGATTGCTCATTTATCCTCACAAGACAGAGAGCTAGTAATCAGTGGTAGTTGTTTACTTTGATGTCTAATGCGGCCCGCACCCTGCCTTTTGTGTGAATTCACAATCCTTTTTTTGCGTAAGCCAGGCGTGTGTGACATTCGTTGACAGCCTGTTTTATTTAATCAACCACTGCGCCAAATCCCGCCCACCAATCTTCTGGACACTGTTTGGCAATAAATTTGACTGGGTGATGGAGATGTGAATAAGGTACATGCTGTCATTATGAGCTATTTTACGCCTAAGTGGTAGTTTGACCGTCGCTTTCGACGATGTCCACAATGAGCTTAAGCAAGATGAAGGCAGACGCGATGATTATAGCTGTATTATAGTAAAAGTAGACTCGCTGGCTTTACCTTACTCTCTGACCACCGGCACACCTGTACCCGATGTCAAGACGAAAGTCGAGAAGACCGGAGATGGAGTAGGGTGTGGGTGGCTGACGTGGCCGAGGCCACCCCTAAAGGAGCTATCACTCCCAGAACGGTCAGTTTCGCAGGATAAGCACGGAGCGACTGGCCTGGTGGCCCTTGCGGCTTCACAGACGAGGACGTGACAGGCATCGCCACCATCACACCACCCACAGATCCACTCAGTGCCACCACCCGGTATTCACTCCGCTGGATCAGTGGGAGTGCAAGCAGGGGATCAAACCCAAGAACACTGCCAGCGCACACCAGGCCGCGCGACTACGGTTTGCGCACGGGCGCATCAGGCACAATTAGGGCTACACATTCATAACAAATGTTGCAAGTCGCGACATGTGGTGGGATGCCTAGGCTCCAGCTCACACCACGCAAACCGAATGCGTGTGACTTCAGCAACAGCTTGCTGCACGGTGTGGACAGTGGACTGGTCTTTGTGAATGGCGTTAGTGAAGTCTACCCTGAGACTCCGTCCACATGGTATTCAACGCTCGTTACCCACACTGAAAAAAGTAACGCGTTCTTTTTTAACTACCACTGCTCGCTTAACTCCGTGATTGTAAAGACTTTCAACTGCCGAGATAACTTATTTATCCCTACAAGACACAGAACTAGGATGAAATGACAGCCTTTTACTTTTATCTCTATGGCGGCCCCATTCTCAGATGGGATCGAACCCATCCCCTTATTTTGTGTGGAATCACAGTCCATTTTGTGGGAGCCAGACGTATATGGCACGCGTAGACAGGCTGTTTAATTTTGTCACTCACTGCGCCTGATCCCGCCTCCAACCTTCTGAATATCTTTTGGCACCGAATTCGATTGGATGATGGAGATGTGAATATGGTAGAAGCAGAACAGGTTTTCGGCATTATGAACTACTGTATGCGTAAGTAGTAGTAGTAGTAGTAGTAGTAGTAGTAATAGTAGAAGTAGTAATATTAGTAGTAGTAGTAGTGGTAGTGGTAGTAGTAGTAGTAGTAGTAGTAGTAGTAGTAATAGAAGTAGTAATAGTAGTAGTAGTAGTAGTAGTAGTAGTAGTAGTAGTAGTAGTAGTA
>JAYGXS010000002.1:53709689-53777771 GCA_036362985.1 Ligula intestinalis
GTAGTAGTAGTAGTAGTAGTAGTAGTAGTAGTAGTAGTAGTAGTAGTTCAACCCTCGTTTTCAACAATGTCCACCACGAGCTTCAGCAAGCTAAAGGCAGGCGTGGTGACTGTAATAGGATCTGCACCACTCTCTCACCACTCCCACACCTGCACCCGATGTCAAGACAACATTCAAGAAGACTATAGATGGGGGATGATGCGAGAGGCTGGCGCGGGTAGCTCACGCAGCCGACGCCGCCTCAAAGCGCGCCACCACGCTCAGTACGGTCAGTATCCCAAGATGAGCACGGGACGACTGCATAAACGAGAGCGTAACAGCCACCGCTGCCATCACGTTGCCTGCAGATTTGGTAGGCGCCGCCAGCCGGTATTCACTCCTCTGGATCAGGGGATTTGAAAATAAAATCAACCGGGCAACCATGTACATGGCCTGTAACCCTAGTGGGACTGCAAGAGCATACACCGACAGGGAATCACATCCAAGTAAGCAGCCAGCACACTCCAGGCCGCGGGACCATAGTTTGCTGAAGCGTGCAACTGCATACGGAGGCGTTGCATCCGCAGGAAGGCATTTAAGCGTTACAAAGGCGTTTATACGCCTAAGTATGCGCCTCCGCACTGACAATGTTTTTGATTGTAACGATGCGATTCTTCGTTCACGGCGTCCACACTGTCGATGAATGGTTGTTGTGATATATCTGATGCCCGCAAAGCATGCATACTGCTTGCATGATGTTTTTGCACTGTAAGAGTATAAGCGTCAGCATTTGTTGTTGCCAAAAAAGCTACAACCTTCATGGAAATGCCAAGAGTGCACTTGCTCAAACCTTTAGGGCAAATACGCCCGGAAATAAGGAGAACGGGAGCCGTTTAGTACGTCCGCTCACCGTATACATACAATTCGCAAGTTACGGCTCAACCAGTGACCTCGTTTTTTGATAAATCTACGCTGCAGATCTGTGCCCCTAATAATTCATTAATTCATAGTAGAAAACGAAACTCAAAAAACATGAGATGCTGTTCATAATTTTGCCACTAAAGTTATCAGAAAATAAAAACGGTAGCAATGCTGCCATATAAAACAGCAGTGGGCGTGATCACACTTTCGAGTTTGCATTTTAGAAAACTAAATTGTCTTTGAGAATTTCCCGAAGTGTTCTCGACCGCCCACGGGACACAGAATGATTGCATAAATGGTATACAAATACACAAAAATATCGGTTTTTAATATTGAGGGACACTTAAGTTAGATTTATACGCCGAGTTGACGACGGGCCTGCCTCATACGGCATTCTTAAGCAAAAACGTAGGGTTGACTTTTTACCTCTAAAAACTGACGATGTCAGGTTACGAGATTCCAGGGCTTAATCGTGTATGACATGTGTTTACGACAATGTTACTCGTTAACGGTTTAGTGATTTGGTTCGCAAAGCATAATGCTCGTGATTGGCGTCTTGCATTCATATTAGGTTGAAAATGCTTCTGGCCATACGATCAGATCCCATATACAAGACGCTGGCAAACAAAGGAAGTACATAAGGAATATAGGTTTGGTTTCTGAAAATTAAGCGCATTCAGTAGACAACTGTTAACTGAAATTCACACGGTGTTTTGGGGAAGCTCGCATACTGTCTAGCGCTCTTATCACACAGGGAATTCTTTTGCGTTAGGTCAGAAGCAACAAAAAAGAGATAAATATTTTATAATAATAATAATAATAATAATACGGTATTTTATGCTTTGATGTTATTATATATGGTACTGTCTATTTTGAGTCAGGCTTTCATGACGAAGCGCTATTTGTGAATGGTAACGATCGAAAGTACAAAAGGATTGCTTAAATGGATTTGACGGATTTAATATAAAAACAATTTTCTAACCAAAAATAAGACCAGTAATAATTTAAAAAATACTTTTATTAGAATGAGTCACCGGTAACTTTGAAATAAAATATTAAGCCTGTAATTTAAAATGTTGTGTTTATGTTAGGTGTGCCAGTTATTTTCGTTTAATTCAGTATGCTTTTAATTTTTGACTCAAAAAAATTTCCAGAAGTAAGTCTCGAAATAGCGTTCTTTTTCAATTAGGTTCCAGTGAGTGAGTTAAGTTCTGTTTTGTTCGATTAATTATCGCCTTATACGTTGTTTATAAATGAGTAGACAGACCTGTGGTAACTGCCGTTTCATGTGCAGAATCATACATCCGGTAATATCGTATGATAGTAAACAATCTATAATTATAAAAAAAACTTGGAGATAGTTCCCAACTAGAGTGCGCAGAAAAGTATCCATGAGAAAATTAAACAAATTTGTTTTTTCTCACGGGACAGTATGCAACGTCGGTTGAGTCTAAAAAAATAATAATGGACGTATTTCAAATTATTACAGCCAAATTAATTAACTATCATTACTGGCATGCTTTTGACAGGTTTTTCTCTCAGTAGCCAAGTTTGGTCATGATCAGGATTCATTTGTAGTTTGGTTTACAATTAAAGCCCAAGTGACATAACTGAATAGATAAGTGATTTCAAGAACAATCTTCATATGCTAGTTTTGACAAACACCGCTTAAACAGCGTTTCATCTTTCGTGATTAACTGGGATCACCAAAACAAACAGGCCTTGATTGACGTCTTGTGGAAAGCTTCAAAATCAAATGTTTTCGTCATTGCCGAAAATAAACCGGATATTCTGCGGTGGTTAAAGTCGCGCCTAGATAGAGAGTATTAATATGTTACTAAATTTTATAAGTTTATCGCAACTCCTACTCCTTCGATGTCATATGCGACTGCTCTGAAAAAATCTTCCTAGACACAGTTAACTGTACTAAGGAGAAATCACATTAAGGTGTCGGAAATTTTTGTTGTACATCCTGCTGACCGTCCTAAGCCATATTGATTGCTAAGAAAAAATCATGTCGATCACCGGGATTATTTTTTTATAAGTCTGAGCTTTCGAACTCTTGGCACATTATCCCTACCTCTGGAAGACACCGAAGCCATTGAGTTTCACAAGCAGTTTTTTGGAATTATTGTACATACTTTATGCAATTTATTCCATCTGCTGTATTGGCCTTCTGCTAAATCACATAGAGGGTGTAAGTGCTTCAATGCAAAAATTAACTTTTCCTACTGCAAGCATTTGTTTTCCTTCCTTAAAATCGGTAATTTTCAAGGTTTTTTTTAAATTATTATCAGAAATTGGTTTCTGATTTTAGTTTGCGACTTTTCAGGCGCATAAACTGATTGTGTTAATAAGAAAATCGAACGTTTCTGAAGTAAGAGTATCTCTCACACTATCTTGGGAAAACTTGACTTATAAAAATAGTAGTGAAGGAAGAATCTGGTAGCAATTTCATTCTGGAAGTCACACTGAAGTTCGGTAAAAAAAACGTTTATTTTTAAGTTGCATGAACACGGTGTTCTTACACTGAAACTAATGGTTTAGCAATTTAATCCAATTTAATCAAGATTGATTTAAGTCATTTTCAGCGATTAAACCTCAGTAATACTTTCCAGATAACAGTCGTTTATTGATTTTCTGGCCATGTTTTTAAGCCGTGGCACTTTCCATGTGTTTGATGGATGAGAGCTGAACAGTAGCAAGGGAACCAAGGGAAGTGCTTCAAGGTTCTTGCTGACGCAGGTCAAGACACGGCCAAGAATTACGCGTAAGCCATACAGTAGCCTGATAGGATGGGGGACAAATTCGGATGCTCCTTTAGGCAACCCACTGTTTTCTGCACGCATCCACACTTTGCTGGAGTTATTCTGCTCCGTTAGGAAGAAAAACTGCAAATACGTTCCTGCCCTTCTGACATTTTAATTTCAATTGGCACTGTTTACGTTTCGCCAGATGTCCTTAGATTTTGCAACGCTCGTCTGCTGGATGCGTGTGGCAACGCAACTCGCCCACTTCGACAATTTAGATGATTATCTTAGGACAGAATTTCTGTCGCCATAAATACCCCGGGTAATTTGCCTCAAGTACTGTGGCGACAGATGGTTTTATTTCGTCTGGGGGAGGGGGGTTGGAGGAATTCTGACACCAAATTAGAGTCATTTGAATGTTCTTTCGGCATTTGGGGTCTTATCTCCTACAGCTCGGTATGTTAAGCCTCCAAAGATTCGGAACAGTGGGCGACTTTTTCCATACAATTCCAGCGATGGCAGAGATTCCGTCTCAACTGGGCTCTACTGTCGCAACAGTAGACTGGTATTTGGGCCGCAGCGGCTGGTGAAATGTGCCAGTCGGCGAAAGCTGAAATTGAATGGCTTAGGGTGTCGTATATGCCTCAACTGGAGATTTATGTCATGACAGCGGTCTAATTTATAGTCAGAGTGTGCTACATAAGCCACTGACGCGTGGAAGCGGGAAATAGTAGCTTAAAGTAGCTGAAAGCCAGTGACTAAGACCGTTGCTATAGACGACTCGAATGCTGACAACAAGTTGACCACTTTTGATGGACGTTTGCCAGCTGATAAGATATTTTTTCCTCCTTAAGAGTACGTAATACATACTGCAAGATCTCTTTCGCTTTTATACACTTCTTACCTCTGTAAAATTCGCGATACGTTTTGAATTCTGACGTGTTTAGAGCTAGGTATCTACTCTTGTGACACACAGTGGGGCTTTTGAACGCTATTATCCCCCTCTTCCGCATCTACATCACTGATTGTAAGTCTTATACGCAGAATATCCTAGAAATTGAAAGATTAGAACATGATAAAGTGAAAGTCTGATTCGTTTTAAGCTACAATCCACATTCACTGATGAACGTTCATCTGACCACTAACAGAACTCATGTGTTCCGTTCTGCCTTGGGCCTTGAATGGAATGGCCATTTCTGGCTGATAAGCCATCGTCAACCAGTCATACTCAAACTCAAATGGTATCAAAAGAAGAAGCAATCACTGGAACGAGAGTTTTATTTGTCTGACGTTTCGGATTCCGTCGGGAATCCTCAATCATAGGTGAGGGTAACATGGTCCTGGTCATGCGCAGTTGAGATGGAGACATGCACAGGTTGCTTGGTATTTATAGTTCATAGTGGTCATCCGCGTGTGTGTGATAATTGTCCACTTCTATAGCCACCGCTTGGGTCTTAATTGATGCGGTACTGGCTTGACACTGCGCGTTCGACTCACTACTTGCCATAATAGCCTTTTCAGCGTCGGATGCGGGCCTGATAATTGCGTGACAATTTTGCCCGCTGTCGTTAGAGTTGTTACAGTGCCCGGCCCTTCCCCCGTGACTAATTCTCTTGCTCAGAAAATGTTTCAGTACACCGTTGTTGCGCTTGTTGAGGTACTGGAGGCCTGAGAACCATGACTCCAACAGCTCGCAGCTCACGCGGTTTTCACCTCTTGTGAGGATTTGGGCCTCGTCAAACTTAAAAATATGGCCGGGTCCCGTCAAATGAGCTGCAACCTGAGAGTTGGCGTCTTTCTTTCTCACCGAATGGCCGAGCATGCAGCAGCGGTGAGAAAAAAAGACGCCATCTCCCAGGTTGCAGGTCACTCGACGGGATTCGGCCATATTTTCAAGTTTGACGAGGCCGAAATCCTCGCAAGAGATGACGACTGCGTGGTTAGGGTGTTTGACTCTAATTAACATGGTCGCCAGTTCAAGGCTCGACAAAGGACACGAGTTCAGTTTGGGTATGACTAGCTGACGACGGCTTTTGCTGGCAAGGGTAATCATACGAACACTAGTATTTTTGAGGTTGGTAGGAATCTTAGTAGTATTAGAAATATCAGTCAGTATTCCTTAAACCTTAGATGAATACCGTGATACCGTGCATTTTTGTCGCATAATTCCTTATGTTTACGCAAGGGTCAGTTGTCTCTCTTTATCTCGTATTTGCGATATTAATACAAAGTCTAAGTCATCGCAGAACCACCCGATCTTTCGGATTAAATTAAAACGGAGACCTCGTAAACTAACTACGGCTACTGACTGCACACAATGCTTCAGCAGACAATTTCAGACTTTGTACGTAATGGCAATCGCCTGTGAATATGGTGTACTGTTCAGCTTCTACTCAGTATTTTGGCATTTTGTTTGAACAAGTCAGGCTTTGGAATATTTGAAAACAAAAAAAACACTCATAACTGAGCTGCGACGACGGATTAATCCTTTGCTTTATTTACTCACTCTCCATTATCCGCTGAAAATGCGTAAAGGTTTGTAGTATTCATATGAAATTTAAGGCTTCAGGATATCTTAGACATTCCCACTGCCTGCCCTGGCAACTGCTGCGTTCCTGAATTCGATTTTAAAGTCTTACAGGGAGTAAACGTGAAATTAAGGCAGCTGCTTCCACGCTTTAATTGCCGGAATGTGCTTGTCTATGCGAGAGAATAGTATTTTGCTATCTGACTTGTTTAGCTACAGAGAATACTGCGACATAGAACTTAACAAACATGCTCCATTTTTACTGCCTCAACTTGGGTCCTTTCTTGATTTTAATGATTCGTTGCACCAAGTACCTTCTGAAGAATGGAGGTTGCCCATGCACAAACCTGCGGAGATCGGTTTTCTCGCCTCGGACACATAAGCATTACATTGTCATTCTCCGTGGACCTCTCCACTTTTTCCGTTGTAAGCTTACCGCCATTTGTGACGTTTGGTGACTCATCCGTGTTTCTAGAATTGACGCTTTTGAGAGGACAGCCACCCTGACAATTTTTGTTGATTTGTTATTTCGAAAAACGTGTCAAACTGTCATAAATATTTTTTGTACAGAAATTAGGTTCTCTTAGCTGTCTCAATAAGCATGAGTTAAGTCCTTGATGTATGTTCCTAAAAGGACATTCTTTGTTTTGACCCAAAAATTACGTCCAAAAAACTTCTTCATTCCTTGTTTTTAAAATCCAGCTTCAAAACTTCGTATCGAAAAATTTACGCAGAAGGTGGTCTAACGCATGAAATATCACGGAATTCAATAGAAGACCCTTGAAAATCAACGTTCGGTCACTTGATGTCGGGCTAAAAAAGGGAAGCAGAGCTTGATTTACAAATAACTAAATAACTAACCAATAAATAACAAATAAGTATGCACTAACTTCTGAATATATATTTTCAATAAATGGCTGTGTTTCAGGGATCGTACGTAAAGATGCATTTAATAGCGTAAAACGAACGGAGATTACTGGGAAATACTAAATAATGGTAAAAAATTAAACCTATTATTTAATGTACTTCGTTCGCGGTTCACATTTTACATCTGGTAGACGCAGAAACAGGAGAAGTGTCTATAG
This sequence comes from Ligula intestinalis, assembly GCA_036362985.1. Taxonomy (NCBI): domain Eukaryota; kingdom Metazoa; phylum Platyhelminthes; class Cestoda; order Diphyllobothriidea; family Diphyllobothriidae; genus Ligula; species Ligula intestinalis. The sequence goes on from JAYGXS010000002.1 coordinate 53,716,952, forward strand.
TTATTTAGCTAATGTGATTATTTACCACAGAATCCGCTCATGTTTCTTCTAAGTACGTGTTTGCCTTATTTGGGTTCAATTAGTTCAGTTTAGTTCAGTATATTTAGGGTAGTAGGCAATGCCTTTGAAGACCCTATCGAAAACAGTATGCATGAAATATCAAACATAAAATATGTCACTTTAAACAGTGTGTAACATATATACATGTACAAATTTTATTGTGTGCTAGTGAGCACTCAGAATAGTCTCTTGTTTACATAACGTATCCAACATTAAATGTGTTACTGTTAAGCAGTGAGTGGCATATACAAATGTAAAGTTTTATCTATGGGTATTTCCAGGGCGTAAGTTATTCCTTCTTCCTTGTACATAAGAACGGTAACTGTGAAGTAGGTGTTCATCCAGTTTCCATTAAAACGCATCTGTGGAGTTCACCATTACGACCTCCTCGGGCAGTCCGTTCCAGGCACCGAGGACTCGTTGTGAGAACGAATGCTTGCAGACGTCTAGATGGGGAAGGGTTCCCCGCAGGTTGAGGGAATTCCCACGGAGGTTGGTTGAAGTGGCGAAGGCGAAGAAGTCATCAATTTTCAGGGCACACTCCCGATTCCTCACGAGGCGGTTCGTCTGTATGAGGTTGCCGCGGATTTGTCTATACTCAAGGGGGAAAAAGTTAAGTGCTTCTTGTCTACATTCGTAAGGTGAAGACTTTAGGCCCTTCAAAATTTTTGCTGTTCTTCGCTTAATTCTCTCCAGCATCTGGTTATCTTTGTGCATTCATGGTCGCCACGCCTGAACACCATACTCCAGATGTGAGCGAATAAATTTTTCATAGATTTTGCCGAATAGTTTTTTTTATCTATGTCGACAAAAGTTCGCTTAATGGAAAGCAAAAAACTGTTCAACCTCTTGGCAGCCCTAGCACACTGTAAAACCGGCTTCAGAGATGGCACAATAGCCATACCCAGCGCTTTATGTCCATTGACGTTCGACAGGCACCTTCCGTCGAGTACGTAGTTGTTTGAGTCATCCGTCGTGCTCACTTTCTTAGTCTTGAGCCGCAATGTGATACACTTCTCAAACTTAAACCGCATTAAACATTTTTTGACCATTCACCTAGGCGAGCAAGTCACTCTTGCAGAGTTTGTTCATCATAAGCGTTTCTGATGGGTTGCCATATCTTAATATCATCTGTAAACAAGACTCCATTACTGACCAGTCCATGCCTACAGTCGGTAATTTTAAGCTATGTGGGCTGGAATTGGTGTGTGGATTATGGAAAGGAAAAAGGCCGCAGAGCCGGGTTGTGTCTGAAATATAGATCATAGTAACAAGTCTCGTTACATTTATATTATTTTATAAAACTAAACAGAAGCATTGAAACGTTAAATGGCAAGGCCCGTACGAAGTCGGTGATGGGCGATGTTGCCAAATGCATCCCGTGCTGTGTTGGCGAAGAACCTTTTTTTGAAGCTGGCCGTTGTCGACTTTCAGATGTTTGCCAATAGAGGAGAATATGCGAGTCCCAGAAACCAGTTCAGAAGAGGAAGATGCGATCGCTGGAACAGGAGTTTTATTTTTCTGACGTTTCTAATTCCCTCGGGAATCTCTAATCACAGGTAATTGTAGGAAAGTCGGAGCCATGCGCAGATAAGGGTGATACACGCACAGGTTGCACGGTATTTATAGTTCGTAGCGGTCATCCGCATCCGTACTCTAATTGTCAGTTCCTGTAGCCACCGCTTGAGGTCGTAATTGGTGCGCTGATGGCTCATTGATTGCTACAGTTTGCTTGTCAGCATCGGTTTCGGGCTTGGTAATTGCAGGACAATTATGCTCGATGTTTTGTCGTTCGAGGACGTTCACACTTGAAAGTATCAGCCATCGAAATACCTTGAAAATTCTTGCCGGTACTTATCACAAATGTCTACCTGGATGGCCTTCGCAGAATTATCTATGAAAATTATTGGCAGGCTTTTCTGTTCTTTCTGGAGCACAGCCTACGATTAACATACTACTGATTGTGTGAGACTCGTTCTCTTATCGGATTCCTAATTAAACCAAAGCGATTTTACCTTTGCCTTTTTGGGTGCTGTTCAAATGCATGCGCCGTCAAATTATGGCCAGAGGAAATATCGGCAAACGCTCCCTCCGAATGGTCTTTTCAGATATATAGTGACATGTTTTTGTATTTTGCAAAACAATATGTCATCTGGTCCGTCCTGTTTATGCCTAGATACTCATATATGACGGCGCACGATGAGCCTCGTAACTTAATGGTAAAGCATTCCCTGCTTTGCGGGTTTGACTCCGACCGAGTCCGTGAATTTTCAAAATTCGCTCAATCGAATTATCGAAAGTTCTCAAGCCCCTAAAAACGAAGGTTAGCCCAGTAGTCAGTCCGGTGGATCCTATTTGATTAATAAGGCAATCCTGCCTGGCAGTCAGCTTACTGCGTCCGTACTGGTGGATTCCATACGTGCAGTGAAGCTGAGTAAGCAAATCGATCCAAGTGTGATTAAATTCACGGCTCGTAGCTCACTGTTGGAGCGTTGGCTGCACAAAAGCCTCCTGTGTGGATTCGACACCCACCATGTCTGCAAATTTTTCACAAGCGGGTTAATCGAAATAGGTATACCATTAGTCATGCCCTACAAAGTAAAAACATGTGCAATCGGCTTAAACTACAGATCTCTGGAGGCTACTTTCTGTATCCGTTTATAGTCAGGGCATCGTTATCGCACGGCGATACAGAGGAAAATGACATGTCACAGGTAATTTTTATACATTTTGTCCTGCCATTTGATTATCAGGGCTATAGAACAAAATGTTGTCAACCAAGTTAGCTATTCCGTTTGATAACGAAATAATGAAAGCAATTTTGCCGTGTGGATTTTTAAGCAGAATAGGCCTTTTGGTTAATGAAAACAAGTTCATGTCTCATAGCTGCCTACACCAGATTGCTATGCACGTAAGATTGGACTTTCCTGTACCTGAAGAGGCCTCACAAAACCTAATTTTTAGTTTCGTTTATACTCTCTTTCAGCAGTATACTCCTATGCAAGTGGCTTTAGCCTGTACTGCTTACCAAAATAAGAAATCACTTTAGTCTCTAAAAAAGTCCAATTTTGCTATTATATTTCCCTGGTTGCTTTTCATTAACTTCGTTAAAACGGATTTCTCTTATGCAAAGGCGAATATGGTTCCTTTAAATATAATAAACGGAAATATAAGTAATCAATGAACGCCATATTACACAATCAAGTTTCGGTTACGATATTACATCCGTTGCATTAGTTGATGTGCTTTGTATCAACCGACTTCACAGCCCGCATATTTACAGCACGCTAAGGCCCGGTCAATCACTTCCAAATCCATCGTACAAAGACCGGCACAACAGTGTCAAGACCACCAGTATTCACCTATCACTGCTGACTAAACCATCCGCAATGTGCACGCAAACTCATACACCGCATGGGCATATTAAGCCATACAGGCTATACCACGCCACTATCCCTTCCCTCACGAGATCGTACATCAAACACGACCACACCCAATATCACAAAACGCATCTGTGTGGACAGCCCCTTTAGCGTGAGAAGGAAGTTTGATCCTTGGCTCTTTTTCCCTGTGGCACCTATGCTGCATGCGTGATTCCACCCTACGACTTTCGGGACTTTTGGGAAATGAGTAATTTTATTGAGTAAATTTTTGACACTGGATTCCCAGTTCGTCGTCAGACTTGAGAGAAATTTGCAAAAAACAGTTTGCATTTCAAAGTGCTTATACAGTTATAAAGTCATCTAAATGTGTGTTAATTGGGGGTTACAATTTGCGTCACATCGTGATGGGCATGATTATCAGTCTCAATGGTGAAATGACTGATTAGCAACTGTAATTTGAGTCAGTGAGGGATCATTAAAAGGTTATCCGGTGTGGACGCTAATTGCGGTTGATGTTGGTCCATGTTTGTCGGCTGCAGTCTTTTTCTCCTTTCTTTGAGGTGTTTGTACACTCCAGCTAACTCGATACGCCGGTTGATGCGTGATACATATTATCCTGAGGTCACTCCATGATTGCTCCTGCAGGGGAGCCAATAGGGAACAACGGTCGCTGGTCTTTAAATGCGCTGTCACCGCTGGAGGCGGCACACTGTTGCTAAGGCCACGAGTATCAGGTGCTGGAGACACGGTACTCTGTTGTCCTAGACGAGATACTGCTACCGAGACGAGGCCGACAACAGAACACACGCTGCTGGCGGACACAGGACAAGCTGTCGGACATACAGAAGAAAAAGCTGGTGCGCAAGCAGAAACAGCGACAGTATCTGCTTTCTCTTCTAACACGCAACTGGGGGATATAACCAATGCCGACGCAGGAACACCCAAGGTTATAACCCAGGTCGTGTGTGTAGTTAGCGCAGACTAGGTCATGTCTTATGTCCCTAGCTGCACCCCATTTACTTCGCCAACTCCCTGACCGGCTTGGACGGTAGCTGAGGCCTGGGAACGGTGATAGAGGGAGAGTAAAGTCGACGTATTTTCAGCTCATATTTCTCACTATAAACACTATGACGCACTTGCCTGTAAAAGCCGTAGATGGTTGGACGGTTGCCAACTGATAAAATAATTGATGGACCTTGCAGAAAGCCCAGTGCGTTTTTATGCTTTCAGTGGCCGACTGATGGACTGCGAATGCGGTTGCGATGGCTTCTCGTTTTCGTGACCTCTATGGCACTCCTATTCGATGGGATCCGAGCCAGGCGCAGCGGCAACTGTGGTAGCGCCCGCCACCTGTCTCTCCTCCCGCATCCGGTTGAGACAGAGACATAACTACTTCAGTGAAGAAGACAGATGGCCGAACACCGAAACGATTTGCATTTTTTTCTGAGCTTTCAGACTCTTACCGGAGTCCATCATCAGCAAATTCCTGGAACACGAACGTTCTTTTTCATTCGTTGACATAACTACTCTTTATTATAAAACTTTCATGTTAAAGTTGTAAGCGAAAAACGTCCTCCGTTCTATATAAATAAAATAGGGCACAGAAGCCCTACCAAACCGAGGAATTACAAGCAATTGGTAGTGGGTATATGCTGCCCAAATGGTGGAGGAATGCCCTTGAATGTGTCGCAAAGTGTACACGTAATTGGACTTCTTGAAAGTGCCTGTAGCGTCGTGCGCTGATAACCTCATTGCTGCAGTTCCAATGAAAAATTAAGGGTAAAACTCAGTTTCTAATGCGCGCATTAGGCCAACTGATCCATTTATAAGAAAATGTATATGCGAATGAAGGAAGAGAAATGGCATTTCAAAAGCCCACACAGATTTTGATTTTGTCTAAACTTGATCATGACACTAGGCTTAGATGTGGGTGGAGGGTGGGAGGTTGCGGTAGCTACTACGCAAATCTACTCTAAATTTACGCGCATGTCATAGCGCCTACTTTCAGGCCGCAGAGAGCAACGGTGTTGACGTCCGTACATAACCGGGATGTTTTACAACTGACCTAAACTGACGTCAGTCGGTGTCTAGTTGCGCATTCGCGATACTCGCTCACAAAGAAACAATTAAGTGGGGTAGGTTTTACCTGCTATATACACGCATGGCGGCTGAATAGAAAATTAGAACTCGAACCATCGCTGGCCTACACTAGCCTCTGAAGAAACGAGGTATGACGAGGTTTTTTCAGTTATACATCTGATACAACAGCATGCTCATGTAATAGGGGAATATGCTTTGCCACAAGGGTAACCACAAATGTCTTAAAATAGATAATGGAAAAACTAAAACTTTGAGGAAACCCGCATTGCATGGTTTGGTATTTTACTTCTAATGGAGTAAGCTTTCACTCTCGGACATCTCACCATGACTCTGTATCCGGTTGTTCTTCTCTCCTTCTCTCCTTGTTGTCCTCCTCTTATTATTTTTACACAGGTATAGCTTATATGATGTAATTTGGTCTTTCGAATCGTTACTTTTGCACATTTATGTTGTTTCCTGCATCTCGAGTCCTAATCACTGCATCTTTCCACGTCGGGGACACTCGATGGCATGGCTCTACGTGAGACTTGTGAAAGCCAATGTTTTGTTGTGTGACCCCAGGTCAGAAAACAGAAGACAGGGGTTCTGGTGATACGGCAATCATGATAAAATAGGCGTTGTGTGTGGAATAAACGAAACTGATATATAAATATTATCGTGGAGCACAAAATAGCACGAACACACAATTACAAATACTAGACCTAACAGAGCCGTTAGCTGGTTGGGGATATAAATACCGAGGAAATCAGTTAAATATTTCTGGCAAACTGATCGCAGCCTGGGATAATAAATTGCTGCGTTAGAGAAAGTGAAAAGAAAGTATAGTGAAACCTGGCTCTCGTGAGAGCCGTGACTGAAAGCATATCCTACCCTCAAACCTCAAACCTAGATATAATTCTAGTTACTGACTTATAACCCTAACAACTAATCATATGCATAACCATAACCACTCTTACTTACCCTCAACCCTAGCCCAAACCTTAATATCGAACCCTAAGCTAACCATATCAAACGAATGAACAGAGGTTCTAACTGAAGCCTATCCAAATGCTACCAACGGTTATGTCTTGAAAGTAAAGACAAACAAGGGTCACTTTACCCATCCTAACCTATTGGCAAACTCCCATCCCCGAGGCGATTTTCAATCTTTAACCTGCTCTGTATATTAACGTATTGTTTGAGTAGTTCTCATTTAAGTACGTCCAATTTTTGTTGCAAGAACATCAACTACAATTTTGATTAGTCGAATATTATAAGGGAATAATGAAAATCGCGCCTCAAGAGGCCAACAATTAACTGCTGCTATCCATGTCCGAATTATGGTTCCTCGAATCTAAATAGCCCTTTTAATCATGCAATAGCCCAGAAACGTTCAGTCAAAGTAAATCAGACTCATTCCGTCGGGCGAGAAGTGGCAATTGTCACTTTATCAACGCAATCTTGGCATCTATTGTTCACTTGTTGTTCGCTGACCGGCCAAAACTGACGTCCAGCCATCTGGTTGCACTGTTCATGCACCCACGCGCATGAAAACAGCAAACAGAGGAAGCATTCAACTTCGCTAAAGCAGCCTAACTAGGCCGTCAACTGAGGACGAAAGTGGGCGAGAAGGAAGAAGATCAGACGTTGTCCAGGGTTGTTTAATGGAAGTTCAGATAATTGAGCAACCACTTAAGTCAACCCGAGGCGTGCTGGCGCAGAGCGCAGCAAGGAATCGCACTGTATTTAGTACATTTTAAAAGTGCCTTGGTCTAGTAATATAAATAAATAAATAAATTGTATATTCTTGGCCCAAGGGGCCCTTTCATTACAAACGTAATGCTGTCGTAAAAAAACACAAAATTGGCATTCGCAGCTGCGTGTAAGCAACTGTATAACAACATGAAGAAGTTATATGTAATGCGTATTAAGATAGGAAGTCTGACTTATTTTTACAATGGACCCTATATCAGTTGTTTTATATGTTACCTTACTCGCGCAAAGGCATTCTTAATATTGAATTCGGTAGTTTAGGCTTCATTTGTTCACGTTATTTTGATCTTTTGGGTGTACTTGCTGCATTAAAGACCTTTTACTTAGGAAAACTGCCCATTTATTTCATTTTTGTCAAAGGAGGCAGGCAGGATTTTGGCAAAATTAGTGGTCGCTAGATGTCTGCGAAATTTCCTATGTGATTTAATAAGGCGGAACAAACGATGTTGTGCATTGTGCATTTTGTTATGAAAATATTAATATAAAACAGAAAATTTTAAGCAAATCCCCACTCGGAATGGGAAAATCTAATTATAAATAAATATAAAATAGGTTAAGGCTCTTACATTCCTTTTCAGAAACAAGGAACGAATTCACTTTTAAATTCTATTTTTTGTCAACTTGTGGATTTTTGTCACAGAACGCGATAATACTTTTGTCTGGCCGCCTTTTGTTGTACCGCATCGCCGATTTAGGAACTTAAATAAAAATGCGAATATTTTACTATGTATATCGACACGAAAAACCATCTTGTTGAAACTTACGTATGTGGCAAGATACTTTTTGTACATTTAGTATTAGGCAACTCCCCCCCCCCAATGTTTTTCAATCTCGCGCAAGTTTACGGTCACCCACGGGCTAAGTAATGATATGCTTAGAATAAATAAATAGTCTGACCAGTTTTGACGACTGATGCCTGAACGCAAACGGAAAATGGAATGTACATGGGGACTTTTAGGGCACCCTGTTTTAACTGAATAACCGTAATATTGATATCTGCAAAAGCTGTTACACGTTTTACCACGTTGGGATGGTCTTCAATCTGTTTTACCGTACTTTACATTTTCCTGTTATACATGGTTCTTCCATTAATTTTAGAAGTGAACGTTGGATCCTCGTATTATGTGTAACAATGTAACAACTAGTTCGCTCGTCGCATACATATGAGTCAGTGGAAATCTTTTAAATCACTTGACCCCCATTCATCTATAAGCAGCTTATAAAGTTTCTGATCTCGGGTTTGCCCGAATTAGGAGTAAGAATTTGAAACCAACTCCAGCGGGTTCATCTAGTAGTCTTTATCTTGGACGTTCACGAGACACGCTTTGTTACCTAGACTTTACTCCGGGTTTGTTACTTATATCTCGATTAGCTTATAACTCACCATCTTTTAATTAAACTTATAACGAAAATGAAAATGTGGTGGACACCCTAACGTGTCCTGTAGCTGCAAAAACATCGGTAAAGCAAGTGTCTGGGTATTATACTTGGTACTCCTATTTAGTTAGCCATCGGCAACCACTCAAACATTTCACAGTAGTGTAGCGACCCCCCTTCTTAGTCATGCTTTCCTCGGACGCCGCGCGGACTAGGTCATGTCTGGCGGGACCATCACGGATCTGCAAGACACCCTACTCAAGGCCTCCGTTCAAGGTCACTCCTGTCTTGCTTTCTCAAGGCGTTCTAGTCTCACTAGCCAACCACTCCTCAAGGTTAGACCAGTGCCCGATATGCGGGCTATTCATTTCCAGAACCGACAACTCACTGTTCGGTTGCAGACCTCCAGACCCGGTGATCGACTTGCCGGAATGCGACTCTGGACTGCACTCGTCTGGAAGTCACTTCTCATATTGCTTGGATACTACGCTTGTTTCTACCTTAGTAAATTCTCCCTGACACTATGGCCTTTCACGCCTTATCCTATTCAACTAGCTTAAACATGTTGGGATACGTACTCTCGTCTATTATCTGGCTGGACCACATAGTATCCTACAGTAGTCTGCTATCCTGATTGTGCTTAGTGTGTAAAAAAATCCCAGCTGGTCTTATTCGACTAACATCTGGCGTGGTATATAGGTCATAGGCCGACGTCCTTTATTGCCATTAGTATGAATCTCCATATTCCATGTTTTTTTCTCCCAAAAAGTGTTTGCTTTCAATAGACGTTTGCCCGAAGCTTTGTCCATCTCTTTCAACATTTGCTCAATTTAGGTAACAGGTTATTTCCTTGAAGAAAAAATCTATGCACAAGGATGAGGCAGTGCTAAAGCGTTGTTTTGGGGGTTGAAATTATTTTCATTCATCTTTTTGGCAGTTCGAATGCAATAATTGCTTTAAGGGTCCTTTAAGAAATGAGTTTGTTATACCCAACCTCCTATTGGTATTGCACTTTTTTGCATTCTTCATGTTGTGGCCACGCTCTGGATTGCTGACGCCTGCATAGTCATTTGGGTTGATTTGTTCGGGGGGGCACATGTCTAGTTTTTTATCCTATAATAAGGTATCAGATCCTCTGATAACAGTATGAAACTATAGTCTAATAGGCATAGCTTTATGAAATCTTATGAGAAATCAGCCCCATTTCTCGATTGGGAATAACGTTATCGTACATATTTATCGGAAGCCAACCGCTACACCTGATTCTTATTGTCATACTTATCGCATGACTCTTTTCACAGGACAACTATCTTGCCTCCGGTGAAATTATCCTACCAGGAAGTTCGAAATGTCGAAAGAAAAAAGGATAAGCGGAGGGGATAAGATGAAAAAATTGATGTTGGTGAACCTAAAATGTCGTTTAAGCTACGTTATGATGCTGCTAGATAGAGCACGTGGTTCTAACCAGGTTCGTATACACAAGTAGACTTCTTATTTCCAGCTGAACAAGTTGGACATTACCCACGTCCACTTCCATTGACTCCCTGACGAACCCAACTATAATTGCCTCCCTCTTACGAAAGGCTGTTTCCCCCCTTCCTCTTAACTGCGTGCCCGAGTCCCCTCCCTCTAAGGATTCTGTCTCTATTGACCTTTGTTGTTTCCAGTCGAATGCACACTGGTTTTTACCTCCCGTTCGGCCCTTCTGCCTTTTAATCACCCTTATTCAACAATCCTTCCTCCCCCACAGCTTAAAAAGACAACTGTTTCAAGAGCTTCCTAGTATAGCCCCCCTCCCCCGTCGCTGACCTTCAATGCTTGCAATTCCTCCTCCCTTCGCTCTTGACGTGGTGAATCCATTGTTGAGGTTTGTACTTTCATTATCCTTTACTATTTGTTCAACAGTACCGTACTGCCCTGATAGTTGCTATCACTGCGTTTGACTTACGCGTGGCTGTTGGATAAAGAAGTAGAGAAGTAAAGAAGAAAGAGTGCTTGACGTTTTGTAAGCAACTTTTCTCACCACAGTTGACAATCATATTCGGACAAGGCCAGTTCTTAAAGGGTCCGCGATTTCTCAGTACTTTTTGACTTGCGTATAAAGCTCATCATAGGTTCTACAGAGATTGCGCTCCATGGAAAGCAGTATAAGGAAATGGGCACACACCGATCGGATGAGGAAATTCCTAGTCCCGTTCTGCCTCGGAGTCACCTCTCAAGCCCCGCCAACAGCTGCATAGCGGCTAGCAGTGGGGGCCGATGAACATTACCGACAAAGACAATAAAGCCTGGAATTAACATTTCTAGATGGGAAGTCAAACGCTCTAACCATTGAGCCACTGACTCGTTTTCTTGTCTCTTTTTCTTGTCTTGTCACATCGACCGAAAATACAGCATCTGGGGTTGGATGTGTCTGGCTGATGACGACGACTAAGCCAGAAATAGTCATTCCAGTGTGCGTTGTCTCTGACAGCAGTTTTCCTGTCTATAATAATAGCTGCTGTGCGACTGCTAGCGGGACTCAAGAAATGAGTCTCTTAACCAATCAGTGATCATCCATCCACCAATAATGATATTCCTGACGGAAACCGTTGTTCCATTCTGCCTTGCGGCTCAATCTAGAACCCCGCCAACAACTGTACAACGGTTAATAATGAAGGCAGATGAACATTGCCGGCAAAGGCAAGGGAGACTGAAATGGCCATTTCTGGCTTCTAAGTCGTTCTCAGCTGGTAATACTTCATACTCCATAAGCATGGATATGAAACTTCTTCAGTCTTTCGTAACAACGTACTTAAAGGATGTTATCGTCATATGTACTCCTGCTGCTTTTAGCTTACTCAGGAAACTGAAGCACCTCTTATTTCAGCTAAAGGTAGTAAGATGCAGCCGTGCTCGCACAGACTGGCACCTTAGCAGCCACTAACTATTATAGTGAAATTACGACTGCGATGGAAGGTAGCCAAAGCGAAGGTTTTACGGCAACGAAATGGGAAAAAAAGCTCGCCGAAAAGGCCCACTGAAAGCCTCCACAGAAATGTTTAGTCAACCTGGAGAGCTGGGAGAACGTTGCCGAACAATGGCATTATTTTCAGGCAAGCCATCGTCACTGCAGCCACCATTTTCCAAGCGTGCCGGATAAAAATTAAGGGAACGACTCGCGAGACTCAAGTATCGCTGAGCAACAATTCTAACATCCAACCCATTATCTCCTCTCTCTGTTGCCACTTTAATGTACCGGTAAACTGCATCAGCACGGTTGGACACTTGATGACCCAATACAATACAAATACGGTTCAGCCACCACCCACTTCTGAAGACACCTCCACCGCACGACGTTGATGATTACGATCATGGGCGCGCAAATTGCCACCTCCCCCTGCTCTATAATATAACACAGCCGCGAAGATGACTACGTCTACGACGTTATCCATCCAGCCTACCCCTGTTGACAACGCCAATGGGACACTGCAACTTGCCACTCCTACTTCCCACTATCACCATCGTACCCCCACAACCGCCAATGCGGACTTCATCTGAATTTTCCCTACATTGAAATCGCAATTTCCCATCACATATTGGCCGAGTAAGTCGCTTACGATGCCAGCGCACACAGATCGGTAAATCAGTGTCTGAACTCAACAAATACACCCTGCACAGGCGCATCATCTTTCTCCACTGCGCCAGAAACTTCAGACACCACATGGTTTTTTTTTCGTCAAATGCATATCCATCACACAGTGGAACTTACTGCTATTTGTTGACATGTCCAAATCACGTACCATCAGCTCTGCCATCACTTATAACATTCTCGCCAACTCGGCGCTAACAACATTTATATCACGCATCGGCCTGTTCGGTGACTTGCAACTCCAGTACACTAAGAACTGCAAACCCATAGTTCTACCATCGTTTTAGACTATGTCCATCACGAGCTTCAGCAAGCTGAGGGCGGACGCGATGCTTGTAGCTGAATTATAGTGAAAGTAGACTCGCAGGATCTACCCACTTCTCTCACCATTCTCACACCGGCACCCGATGTCAAGACAAAAAACGAGAAGGCAGGAGACGGGGGAGAGCACAGGTGGCTGGTGTGGCCGTGGCCACCCCTAAGCGTTCCATCAAGCTAAGAAGGGTCACTTTCGCAAGATGAGCACGGAGCGACTAGCCGGGTGGGTGGCCCTTGAGAGAACACAGACAAGGGCGTGACAACCACCGCTGCCATCACGCAGACGAAGAATAGCAAACCAGTGACAAGAACACCAACAATAGACCTACTTCAAATAAGCGCACTGCCCCACACACACATATTTAATCACCAGCTGGGATAACTGCGGCCTGTGGGAGTCCATGAAAAAACCTGCGCTAAAATACCTCGTATATACATCCCACTTCACCAGGCCATACACCAACCTACAGCTCTGCAAACCACCACACACACACACAGGCTTACATCAGATTCCTATCAGGTTAGAATAGTGGGGTGGTGCACAGGAGAGGTGGGAGAGAGAGAGGGAGAAAGAAAAGCCAACACTGTGGACTCCATGAGATTAAATCTGACGCTATTGGCTCGATGACTATGTACTCAAAGTCGTGACCACGAAGTTTGTCAACTGATTGGATAGTTTGGACCCCGTGATCAGCTTCGGTTATGTTTGGGTGAAGTGCTTGACAATTGGATTGAGAGAGAGGCTGCAATGTTTTCTTCGTTATATGACCTCTATGGCACTCCCACTTAGACCGATCCGAGCCGCTGTGGTGGCACACGCAGAAACGGGGTCGCACCACGCCAGCCACTTATGCCCAATCATGCATCCAGTCTTCTTGACTTTGTCATGAAACCGGGCTCAAGTGGGGCCACAAAAGATGAAGGGAGTTCCGTCAATACTGCTCGTATCTACTATCCCTTAAAATTATTCCACACGCAAGTCACCGTGATTGCCTTCATCTTGCTGAAGCACGCGGTGGACACCGTCGAAAACGACGGTCTAACGTTCGCGTGTATGTAAGTTTGGTGCCCCTAAAACATGCCGTGTGGTAGAGGCGCTGATCAAATACGGGACAGGACACGGTAGGTTTTGCTTGGGTGGTGCTGAATATCGGAAGGAGCGTGGTGGCACGCCTAGGTGCAGGCTCACGCTGCACCAGCCACCTGCGCCCCCCTCTCCCTCATCTCCGGTCTTCTTGGCTCTGTCTTGACACCAGGCACAGGTGATATTTGTACAAAGAGAAGGGTAGCTGCAGTGCAAGTCTATTCTTACTATGGTCAAGCGCAAGTCGTCATCAATGCACAACCTTGTGGTAGAGCCCAGGGTAGAACTCTTGGAAGTCGATCATCGAACTGTAGGTGTGGGTAACGGGAGTCTCCGCTTGCCCGACCGTGTTGTATGTCCACTGAGCCAACACGGGGGTAGATCAAGGCATGGTAGGCGTTGTTTTGGATTGAGCTCGCAAAATAAATGCCGCTTTTGAGGGGGGCATGGTAATATCCCTAAGTGCAAGCTCACGCCGCACCGACCACTTGTATTTCATCTTACCGCAATCAAGCCATGATAGGCCGTACTGTTATGTGTAGCATAAAAGCTCGACTAAACCCTCAGTCTCCTTAACTACGTCATGACACCGAACAGTTCTGGCTGAGAGAAGAGTGAGCATGGTAGATGTAGCGCAGGGGTCATCACGTTTGCATTCAGCCTGTTAAAGCACGCAGTAGACAGCGCCGATCTCAACGGTCGAACTGGCGGTTTGGAGGGTATCCATTATGGGTTTCCACAATGAAGTTCATAGGAGATGGCATCATTTTCCCCGCTGCAGGTTGTGAGTACGCTTAACGTCTCTCAATTAAATTCCACTCTCATCTGTGGCTCCCCGAGGCTAGACTCTGCGCTAAACAAACGCTTGGATCCACTAATTTGCGCATTGACCGTGGCGCACAGATGTACAACTCACGGTCAAAAGGACCAAACAAACAATCCTCCCCTACCCTCATCAAGCACTCGGACAGCTGAACTGCGTCTGCGTCCTCTTTTAGACAATCTGAGGGACAACCACCGTTAATCAAGAAAAGCGCTAATCGTTCAAGAAATATCCTCCTACAATTTGGGCATCGCTGCCATTAGTGAGGCCAGATTTCCTGCGCACAGTCGGCCAAAAGAGGTAGCTGCTAGCGAGACCTTCTTTTGGAGCAGCCGCCTGATGGCAGAGCGAGGCAAGGCTGGCGTTGATATTAAAATCCTAACCAGCATCGTTGGAAGACTGACCTCTCTGTCCCACGGCATCAACAACTGACTGATGATCTTGCGCCCGTTTCTTGAGCATCCAAATTTTTTATTATCATCAGCACCTACGCCTTCCGTAATGACCAACTAGAACAAAGCGAAAAACGCGAACCACAGGGATTTACTCGCTCTTTTTGTAAATCTACAGAATACGGGCAGATCTGTTGCCCTTTGCAGTTTCAACACTTACGTCAGGACAGACCAGGCTGCCAGAGAAGAAGAAGGAGGAGGGAGATGAAGAAGAAGAAGAAGAAGAAGAAGAAGAAGAAGAAGAAGAAGGAGGAGGGAGATGAAGAAGAAGAAGAAGAAGAAGAAGAAGAAGAGGTACCATGTTCTCATGCATTCTGTGAATTAATTTAATAATGATGAACAGGTAAGTTAACTATTTGTCGCTTAAATTTGCCTGCTGATCGTTTTTAGTTTAGCAGTCAACTGGTCCAGTGACCAGAGCATCTGCAGACTACGAATGACAAAGCCGCTGTGAACCCATGGGAAGTGTTGACCACGACTTATTTTTGAGACCTACATTATTTGAGCAAACCGCTATCTTCATATTCAATATGGGCCTTGCCCAGTGATTGCCCGATCCTCTGTCTGGTAGAAGTTTTCTAGGTGAGGGAGAGTAAGAGAGAGAAAGGGATACGCTTTATTTTGAAAATATCATTCCAAATTTTTCGGCGAAAATGCCCTTCATTCAACAGGAATAAAAATTGGGTGCACAAACGCACAAACACCGCGAAACAAAAAGTAACCCATAATCTCCAATGACTGCAGTTTTCGACATCGTGGATAAATGTCCTTGGAAACATTTTCCAATATAGGCCAAATTGAACTGTTTTCAAAACGGCGCTAGCGCCATGCCGTCATGCTCCATTAAAGTTCAAATAAAAAAAGCGATAAAAATTTGTCGACGTATATATAAGATAATTTACATGTAAATGGGAGGAAAAATGTGGTGGCTCAATTTAGAAATCAATCCGGATATTGGAAACTTTTTGAAACCTTGATTACCATACAACACCCTTGTGCTGCAGTTTCTTTGGGCCTCGCCTTCTAAAATATCATCATTGCGTTCACTAGAGATACAACTTCCGTCAATTATTTCGGCTTAAGTTTTAGCAAAGTGCGAACAAAAGTGGGGAAAATAACTGGAACATGCAAGTGGGAAATAAAGCACTTAAATCAGCCAATAAAGCCTTTTCTAAAACTAATCTTTCTGATGAATTTTGTTAAAATGCGCAATAGCGCCAATTACCGCGCCCCAAAAATTGATTGCTCCGGGGCCCAGGGCCTTCGAAACTGCCTAAAACACCCAGGCTTATTAATTCACTCAGCGGTAGACTATGAGATCCAAATCTCACATCGTTTTATGCGCATCACAGTAAACGGTAGCGGAGGTGGAGGTGACTGTGAAATTTTTTTATTTCTCTTTCTCTCTAGACGCTGTGAGAGCTAAAATAAGCTCCCACTCTGACTGCTATTCTCTGTGAGTTCACTTCGTCAAACGTGAGTGAAACTCTGGGCGCATGACATAAGACACTCCTTTCCGCAGTCCTTTAAACATTACAACCAGTTTTGATGCTGACTCTGGCGTCTTAACCGACCTACAGGGAGGCGACGGTGGATTTCAGTAAACTTTACAAAAAAGCTATCCTTTGCGATTAAGTTTCACAATTGGCTTACGTGCTGGCAAAAAAGAGATAAACGCAAATGAGCAAAGTCTAGAGACGCACAGACAAAGGTGAAAAATCTGCAGTTTTTTATTTGCAGATCACATGTTGCGTATTGTTTTCACTATCAGCGCCATGGGACCCTTAAATATCCGCGCCAAGTCCGGCTCTGCATACGGAGAGAGATTGTTGCCGTAACACGAAATTTTATAAAAATCCCAGTCGTGCTTAGCCAAGTGGGATGGGTCGGAATTGAAAGAGAATTGGCACTGCGCTCTTAGATGATTTCTTATGCGTTGCACATAATTATATGGCTTGCACTACTATACTTTTCAGGTTATTATGAGTGGAAAATCATGAAAATCTTGAAGTATGCACAGGCGCTCGTATGGATGTACTATGCGCTAGGCCATTTTGTTGGTAGCATGTATTAAGAACCAGCAGTGGGCGACGCCAGAGCATAGGCGTTTATGCGATCCAGATATCGACCAAAGTGCTCAAGGTCATCACCTAACAGCGAAGCGCCCTTATATTCAATCAGATGTTCCTGTGTGCGCGCAGTAGAACAATCTAGAGTCCATTATTACTCGCGCATAATAGCACCAAGACAACGTCAACTGATTTGTTGGCTCCTGAAAGTGGAAGACAAGACGAGTACATGAATCGTCAACAAGAAACGAGAAAACAATGCAATATTAATTGTGAGAAACGTGTCGCTAATTGGGAGCCCTCGCCTAGCGACAAGCACTCAAAAGTAAATTTGGAAATATAAAATAAGGGTAAGGGTAGATTGTGTAAGCGCCCTGAGCTTAAAATATAAAGCCTGAACGTGGTTGGTTTAATATTTTATAGCATCAAGTTGGCTTATCTGGCTTTCGCTATTAACGTTTCCTTTGTTTATTGATGTTTGCTATTTGTTATTTTATTAAATACTATAATCCTCTTGCTATATACAGACCTAGCACATTCTGCGCACATTCCAGGGCTTCTCCGCGATGCGACCCCACACTTAAAACCCCCTATTACCACCATTCCCCTTTTACAAACTTCAGGGATGAATATTGGCTACAGTGGCGTCTATGACGTACTATTTTAAAAATGAACGTTTTTTTAAAGTCGGCTAACCGCTTTACGTCGACCGTACTCAACTATAGCAGCTGTTATAACTGATGAATTTTTTAACTGAAATTTGAAAATATGTTATCAGGTAGACGGGCATATGAGTTTGTTTATTATGCGATGTAATTTTTAAGTTATTTCGGTAACTCTAGGCCGTCGGCCTTTAAATGCGTATCTTTCAAGTACCAAATGCTTGCTCAAACATTGCAGATTTTTCATGGCTTTTCGCCTGCCTTATAAATCCAACCGTGTTTTATTAACAATGAGTCTTAGATTTCCTTTCTTATCCCTTTAACTAATAAACAAGAATTGTCCAAATTTTATACGCAAATTACGAGCAGCTTAAAAAGTCCCTCAATTAGGGTTCTTAACGTGTTGATTTAAATGCAATCATTGTATGAGGTTATGAGTGCTGCCCATGAATTATAGGACATGTTCTACTTCCATTGCAAACGTTTATGATCCTCACTCAGTATATGCCCAATAGCCTAGAGGTTTGTTTGCCGTTAATTACAAAGAATGTATACGCCCTTGAGTATGGAGACTCAATGCAAAAGCGCACCTGCGTTCGGTAATGGGAAAATCCAGTCAAATTCTAGAAAAACATTTTCTTTGCGTATGAAATTTACGGAAAAAACGTAGGCTTCTACTAAATTTGTAAGAACAGAGCTACTTTTACGCATAATTTCAAAAAAACTGGATTCTTATTTATAAATTTAGGGCAATGCCGTAAATAAAGCTCACATTGAGCCTGTTTGGTAACGCGTAAGATTTTTCTAAGCGAGCAAAGTAACATGGATCCAAAAGCTATTATTTTAGCGTTAGTGGAATATCTTGTAATTCTACTGCGTATTTATCAATATTTCGATCTCACCTTTCAAACCTTTCTGAAAAAACTTCAGTTATCATTTGATTATATAGTCATCTTGTGGAAGTGCATTCGATTTGAATATCAATCTAAGGTAATTTGTATATCAGTCAACCACGTCCAAGTCAAAAGTAGATGGAGATGTGTCATGTCATCGCTGGATCCTAGCTGCAGAATGCACGTTTTATTTGAAACAGAATCAGAAGTCGTCTCCCCTGCTTCTTCCTCTTCTGGGGATAATGTTAGGAATATTTTATTTGGACCTCTTATTTTCTCACATATTAATATATCCTAGAAGTCAACGGCGATACCACGCTAAGTATGGTCCTCTCATGTTCTAGTCCAAGATAATTATAAAGACATGCGTTTGTAAAAGGTGACCAGTCAACGAAAGGTAAAAAATTAGTTTTTCTGCATGATTTCAAACTACAGTTCCGCAAGTGCTGCAAAAAAACGTTTCAATTATAGGTTACTTCTTTTAAAAGTGCCTTTATTGTATGTTAAGCTGATGAACTTCTGTGTATATCAACATTTTTCAATCTAATGTCACCGTGAAATTGGAGACTTTTGACAATTTCCTTAATTTACCAGAAAAAAACGATTGAATTCGACTGGAGATGAAAGAACATGCCTTTTTTTCTTTGTAACGGATTATTTTTCTCTTAAAGAGTTTTATAAAAAGATCTGTGATAAACTTCCGAATGCAAAAATACAGACCACGTATATGACCGATTTTTGAATTACTTATTATTATTTTGTCTGTTCCGTTTCTAAATAATGCTTGGGCGGAACCTCTCGTTTACGAAAAATTATATTGCTACATGACTTACATCTAGAAAGGCTTTCTTTTGACTGTCTGCGCAAATAAATTGAGAAACTTTGTTTGCGCGTACGACGAGCTGTGCAGTAAAAGAAAATGTTCTACCAAGAACTTTTTGCTGCATTTTTTTTTTAAGAAACTTCACAAAATAGCTTAATATAATTTTTTAAACTTTTATTGATGCCTGTTTATGAAAATAATTGCGATTCCTAAAACTTCGCTTTACTTCCATTGGATCAACTTCACACAAAATTTTCTAGTACTGGAAGGTATTATTATTCCACCTTCTCTTACTAATTATGGAATTCTACCACACTACAATGTATATTAGAAGAACGTTTCGTCCTGTCTTTCCTTATAGCATACGGAATTTCTTTTATGTAAACATAGTCATGATTAACCAAATGTGATAGCCTATTTCCCCCAATAACTTTAAATAGGAGGGCAGTTTTCCGAAGCAAAGGCTTTCTTCTTATTAAATCCACTCAATTGATCAAAATGACCTGTCTAGCTATATGCTTAATTACCCGGTTGAATTTTGGCTTGAATTTTGCTTGCAGCACTCGCAGTACTGTACATGAGATCAATCCACGCATACAACATATGGATAAACATATAAGCTGGAAGTGGTTGACAAACGCTCACGGCTCGCTTAAGGAATTCAATCATCCCGTAGCACCTTAAGGCTTATTCTGGAACACCCCCCCCCCCCTACTCCCCACCGCCCAACAGCTAGGCAGCTGACAATAACTGGCAAAAGTCAACGGAAAATGGACTGACCATTTTTGGCTCATTATCCGTCGTCAGCCAGGCATATGCAATGCCAAGTAATGCACCGCTGGAGGCTCGAATCCGTGACCTTTTGAGCACTAGTTCAACAAGAACAACTTAGGCTGAAGGTAGTAAACTGAGGTACTGCAGGATAATCCCGTACTACCGTTCGAGAAGAATCCTTCAGGCTATACGGTTGTCCACCTTGTGGAATTAACTGTCTGTGAGCATTCAAATTTGATACCTGTTTGGTGCTGCATCACAGAATGGGTTCGACCTTAATCAAACTAGAAATCGTGATTTTTCCTGCAGTTTTAGCTTCTTCCGTCTGCCTTCAATTTACCTTTGGAAGCCCAGTGAACCACTTTGGTGGACTACCGGAAAAAAATTGCAGATGACATCTAGGACTGTGTCAGTGGAACAGCTTTTTGACTTCCGATCAAACATGAAAATAACAAGAATTTAGTCAGCTTGTAATTTGCTTTCCCCAAATAGAATAACGTAGTTCTGTTTATATAGTATTGCATTAAATGGTAAACCAGCTGCGATATCTTTCTGTAATTTTTGTCACTGAAATTATCTCGACATCCCACATTTTTCTTTCCGACCGTACAATTTACGTATTGAAAGCAAAAACGTTGCAGGCATCCTAACATTGACCCCTGGTTATCATGAAGGTGTGATAAGTTACACGTCCTGCTTTGAACTTTAACGTCACCCTTTTTATGAACACTCAATTGTTGGCAAGAGAAAATTCAAAACACAGTTTAAATGCGGAATTAAAATGTCAACATAAATTTAAAGATACTTGAATATTAAAATATCGTCATCTCACAAGATATATTTATGTAATAATTAAGTCTTTGGGCACGAGTAATGTTAAGTGCGCGAATTTTTGGGTCTGGTTCCCCAGCTCGTCGTCAGACAAATCAGAGTTGAGTAAAAACAGCTAACCAAAAACAATCAATACCACAATATTCTACTGTGGGTCAGAGTCTAGGAAGATAGTCGTTACCCGCATTTAATAATGCGATCGATTGTGCCTCTTTTTGTTTCCATCTGATCTTGAAATCTGTGCATTTGACATCCAAATCAATCTGCCTATTAATGCATGCCTCGTCTGAGTGCATTGCCTCGAATATTTGTATTAACATAAAAAGCAGATATTTTATGAGGGTGCGAATTCGAACATCGGAAGTCATCAAAGTCAGTATATCTTTACAATGACTTTTCAAATGCCACAAGTTGCTGCATACTCTGACAAGCGGAAGGTTAGAAGAAGCCTGCAACATACTTCTTGGTCAGGTAAGGACCAAAGGGAGGAAGAATGCCCCGTTTGGTTTAATTTTATTCATATTTAATCATCAGTGCGTATGTATTGAGCAGTTTAAAAGGTGTCCAAAAGACATCGCAAGTCACAAAATAAGGTGGCCCGTTCCTCTATTACAGTGCACAGGTCAGACAACAAACATTCCGCTTGCCTGGAGCGGGCTTCCGCGTCGTGCCCAACCAGTTCTGACTTCGTGTCCCCTGAAAGGTGCCTACATTCAAGGATTAAATCCGACATGTGTACGCAAACAGCTCAAGGCCTTAACGTGCTTTTTTTACTCCTCCTTTTCTCTGTTTACATTTTTTGCTTAATTCATATGCCCTTGTTTCTTTTCTGAAGTGTCTTACAAACAGTACAGCGGACCATTTGC
Source organism: Ligula intestinalis (assembly GCA_036362985.1). Lineage (NCBI taxonomy): Eukaryota > Metazoa > Platyhelminthes > Cestoda > Diphyllobothriidea > Diphyllobothriidae > Ligula > Ligula intestinalis. Next base: position 53,738,850 of record JAYGXS010000002.1, read on the forward strand.
TAACGACCATGATGAAGTGCGGTCTAGACCATTCTTCAGTACTTGGAGATGTATCTGACTTTTGAGAGGATGGCCATCAACCTTATCACCAGCATACTCAACATAGACACATTCTTTTGGCGGTCGTAGATAATGAGGGCTAAAGGAGAAGAGAAGTGGAACAAATGTAGACTCTTGGAATACTCCACAGTTGTAAGGAAGGACCGTGAATTTTCGCTTGCCTTAATGAACTAATTACGTGTGGGCAACAAAATGGTACCCGAGCCAAGAGACAGCCCAGTCAAAAGAGCCGTTTTCAGACGTTTTATTAAGAATAAGGAGAGGAAGAATAAGGTGGCGCGGGAGCGTATTAAAGGATGCGGTATAGTCAAAAAAGGCGCATACGGATATACAGCAGCCTTATATGAATCTCGAAGAGCAGAATTGAATACCAGAGCAACAGCGTCTTGTGTACTACGCTTAGCCATGTATGCAAATTGCAGGGTACCGGAAAAATCGGAGGAAATTGGCGTAATTATGTCCAAGACAAATTGTTCTGCAACTTTCAGTACTGCATAAGAACAGGCAATTGGAAGAAAGTATTTAGGAACAGAAGTAGAGGGCTTTTTCGGGATCAGAGTGATTCTCACTAAACACCAATCATCGCGAACCTTGGACTCCATGAAGGATAGTTTAATAATGTGTGTCAGATGGGAGCTAGCTGAAACGAACACGATTTTAGGGGAAACGGCGAGACACTTTCTGGCCCGGAACCTTTTAAGTTGTTTCATCACTGTTGCCACAGTCACAGGAGCAAAGACACTTGGTAATAAGGAAATGCCGTTTGACGGAAGATAGAATTCGGTGGGAGTGTGAATGAAGTTTGCATTTAAACAGCCTATGTTAGTATCGGCATGTGCTAGTGCATTACGTTGGTCAGTGAGAGGCTTAGGGCTCCTTCGAATTTCATCTGACGGGAGAAAAGACGAAGATGTAAAGGAATTAAGAAGCTGACTTACAGAAAGGTCTTTCAGACTGGAAATCTTACGTTTTTATAGGAGGCTTAAGTCGTTTAGTCTTTCACGTAAACCTAGATTGTAGCACAGTTTCTTTTGGCTTCTCAAAGTTTGTAGATTGGAAAATAATTTATGTTAGGCCTTACCAGAGCAATGTCAAGAGGACGGCAGATATTGAAATTTCATTTTAAAAAGTCGAAAGGTGGCTAGAACACGAATTGATGTTCGAGTGCTCAAGAAGGGCAGAAAAATTTTCAAATATACAAGTCTAAAGCAAGAAAATATTATGTGGGAACGTGTCGCGAAACTTAAGTTTCCCCTCGGGTTTTGCTTACAGCCATTTCTTAGAACTACAATAGATGGTTGGTAGGTCCAAAAACACAGAGTGGTCGGAGCCTGACAACTGATCTCTATATTTGACAGCAGGAAGCTTGAGATAGTTAGTATGTGATCAAGAGGAGGCCTCGACACAAGTGTTGACAGAAGCACAGTTGCCAAAACCAAACAAGGTAAGGAAAGACAATGGGAAGCAACTGCTGGAACAAGAAGCTTATCGGGCTGACTTTACGGATTCCAACCTGAACTCAGCATCACAGACAATCGCAAGTAATGGTCGTTTAGGCGCATGGATTGTAATATGTTTTGGACACAGTTTCATAATGCGACAACATGTATACTACGATGAAGAGCTCTCAATTCAACTGCAGGAAGCTGTACCTGGTGCAATGGTTGGCTTTCAGTCCGCAACTGAATAATTACCTATGGTGATTTATTTACTGGTATTGGATGATAGCGTGAACATTACTTAGCAGTTCGAGTCGCTGTCACTGGAACTGTTGGTTGCGCATGCCTCTTTTGTGTGGTTAATTATTCTGTCCAAACTAAAGATAAGCACAGAATAAAGCGAAAGGAGGTCAGCGTAATTGTTACTGAATTTCGGGTCTAAGCATTATACGTCAAGCAACTTGTAGTTCATTTGGTTGTCATATCTTGTTAGAAAGTCCACATCCTCAAAACTTAAAGCACAGTGGGGCCTCATCTAATGAGCCGCATCCTGACAGCTAGTATCATTCCTCCTGCTCTTTACTGCTGTGGCTGGAAATATGCCTTTGGATGCATCTCTCAGCTTCTCCGACATATTACCCCCTGTTTGCAACTGCACCATATTCAGTATGTGATTTAGGGCTTTTACTGTCGTGACAGCGGCTTCTTTGACCTCATGACCTGGCGTCTGATGGTTGCTCCCGTCTATGTGTAATCTCAACACAAAGTTGAGTGAAAGGCGGCTAACGGCGTCTGAGACACTCTTCACGTACGTAAGAGCTATCCAAAATTCAGGGCGGTTGGAGTTGGTCCTTCGTATAGTTCGAGCATGAGGCGGTTGACAAAGTTTTGAGGGAAACACTCGCTATAGGCGCCTGTCAAATGCATTTTTAATCAGCAACCTTGCCTTTAGGTGCACAGCACTGCGGCTCTTATACAACTAAATTTGTTTCCTGGTTGTTTGGTTGCAGAAAAGGTTCAGTATTTGCGTCGTACTCGTCACCTTCCGGAACAGGTTAATTCTGAAGTCATCACCATATCTGCCGCAGACCAGGACATAAACAAGGTGAGCTGGTCGTTCCCCACTTCTTTCGTCGTAATCTGTAGGTCAGGAACGACGATGCCCAAGCATTATATAAGTGTAAGAATACGATCCACTTCTGTTCCGAAGAATGTACCGTGTACACACCGAGTCCAGAATTTCAGTTTGTCATTTCGGGAAACCGGCAGCTCAAATGGTTGAAGGACCCCCTCCTTGATGGCTCTGGATATAGATTAATCCATTGGCATGCTATTTATTTGTTTCATCAAACGTGCTGAAATTAGGGAAGCTAGGCGTGTCCGAGGCTAATCTCCGTTTGATCGTTTTTGCTGCGCAGGGTTAATTCGATGGTTTTCACTGCGAGGTTCTGTGGAATGGAAGTAAAAAGGAATATTCTTTGGCAGGGGACTCAATCCTTTACTTTTCTCCAATAATTGCGTTGATCAACTGACCGGGGTATCTAAAGCCACAGGCGGAAACGCAAGTCGTCGAAATAGTCACCCCCTCGGTAGGTTTTAACCTCTAGCAGTGGGATAGTGAGTTGGAAATGTGCACCCTCTCCATACAATTCTGGGAGACCGTAAGATTAGAATATGAACATTTAATCCACTTCCTGCACACGTTAGCTGAGCAACGATATTTCACCTTGTTATAGCCTTGTGTGTTCCTGTATCAACCCCGGTTATGTCCCCCAGTTAAGTATACTGAAGAGAAGGTAGAACAAGATAGCAGACAGTAATTTTCTGTCACTTCTACTGGTACATCAGCTCTGTTCTTGTGTGCCCAGCAGCTTGTCTTCTGTGTCAGTCAGTAGTTTGTGTCCTGTCGTCGTCTTGGCCAACAGCGTTCCGTGTCTCTAGCAGTCGTGTCCTTGGTCGCTAACAGCTGAATTGCAGGTCGTCAGTAGCGCGTCTCCAGCAACAGAATGACGCCTTCAGCGGTGGTAGCATATTTAAAGGCCAGTAGTTATTGTTCCCTATTGCTTCTCCACGGGTGCCTTCTAAGGGCAGCTGTCATGCCTCCAGCCATCGTGTCCTTAGCGTGACTTCCTGATAGCCGCAACCCGGCTGCGGGGCAGTCTCGCTTACGCGCGCCTTCTTTTTCGTGGCCTAACGTCCGCCCTTTGAAGGTAGCTTGTAACTGCATGAACCAGTCACCAGTAAGGTCTCTTTGCTCTGGTACCCTAAGGAGTGCCCGAGTGATAGCTCGCTTCCGGACCGTCCCAACACACTTAAGCCTTCAATTGCCAGCCACGTCGTGTCGATTGTGTCTCTCAATGTTTCTACAATGCACGGGACATATATGTGGCGGCCGTTCGATCAGCTTTGCACTGACGCCCCCTTTTCACTTGCCAGGCTTCAGGCCCGCATGTGAATCTCCATCGCGCGTGACTGACCGTGCCGGTAGCCGCGAGGCCTTGCCGCCCAATCAGCGTGACCCATTTCCTGATTGGTTGCAGGACAGGTCAGAGGTTGCCTCCAAGCCGGCACAGAGGCAGGGAACATGGAAACAAAAACTGCCTTGTCTACTGTGAACCGCTCTTTTCTGCACAACCTTTTGTTAGCTCCTTTTCCCACAGTACACTGCTCGGCCTTATTGGTCTTACTGACTTCTGACTTGGGCCACCTTCTATTGTCGACCATCACTAGTTTCGACACATAATTCGGAATCCCCCTAAACCTAACACTAACGACCACAATTCTGGAGGCCTTTTTGCCCCCACCCCTCGCCTTAGTCTAGCCCTATCTTATGAAATGTCAACAAAGGTTTAGAAATACATTTCAATGCATATGAATTACGTAACTAAAGTTGCACGACCAACTGTCAAACAGACTACTCTCAAAGTATTTCAGTCACGTTAGGATTTTTACTTTGAGAAAAAAATCTTTCTGACCGTCTATAAAAATCATGGTCTAAAAATGCTCTAATAAATACACATTAATATTGTAGGAAAAAAAATCACGAAAAATATTATTTCTTTTACTCATTTTGGTAGCAAATTATGCATGCTTTTAGTTTTTTTTTTAAAGAGTATCTTTTGGTTGCATAAATTGTAAAGTGTCGAATAATCTTGATCCCAATTGTCCGTTTTATGTTAAATGTTGTTTACAAAATAACTTATACAGTTTGTCCAGGCAGTACCAAATATTCCTCTAAACATTAAGTAGAACTTCATATATTTCTTGTTAGTTTTGCAGTTAAGGTGAATCAGCTTCTGTACAATATAGAAAACATTGATAAATGGATAGCTACGATGTATCATGAATGAAACCTTCACGGTGTTAAACAATCCGAAAGTTCTTTTAAAACCGCAATATAACCCTTCGTCGTATATACATTTTGGCGAAGGTGTAATTTTTAATCAAACGAGCATTAGGAATCGTATTTTTTCTTGCACAGTTCATATAAAATATATCAGCATTTAAAAGGGCGTTAAAAATAAATAATGAAGATGCACACGGCTTAACTGATCATTTTACGAAGCACAATTTGTGTAAGTGGCAGGAGTAAGCCTGCTCTAGTTCTGACTTTCCGAAGATCAAGTTTTCCTCCTGCTTTTGGTTTACACCAAGATCAAAGATATTGACGAGCAATGAATATTGTTTTCAGCCTTTAAGCTCCACAAACAGTGATGGCGTAACACCCAAAGGATCAAAATTTACAGGATCGATCCGAAGGCTTATATGCATATTTCAGCCGAATTCCATCAACTGTGACGGGCTTACTGCGTAATATTTATTCAACTGTCAACAGGTGGACAAAAAGCACAGAAGGGATGCTAAGGAGTCCGCTGATCCGCTGAACCTCTCGAAGCTGTATAATTCAGTGACAAAATATCGGCGAAACATGTATTTTGGCTGTTGGCTAGTACTTAACGTTTCAGTATGGTAAATCTTGCAACATGTGCATACTTTTTCCTCATAAACTACTAGAAAATGTATGAATACAGTCATCGCTAAAAACCGTGCAACTTTCAGAACTTTGTAAAAAATTGATCATTTCTTAAATACCAGTGTAAATGCATTTGGGAAAACTTAGAAATAATAATGAACAACATTGAACATATTTGCAACTTAAAAGAAATTTAAGAAGTACTGTTTTTAAAAAAAATTCCCGATACCCCCTAGGTTTCTGAGACGTAAAAAGCTGTAATTTAGAACAATAAGATTAAAAACTGGATTTATCTTAAAAGCTTACGTAACTGCTTTCTTCAGCTCAAAGAAACTTTTCTTCAGTCAATTTTTTTGTTCAGATTACCATTAATGGAAATCTATTTACTGAATATCGTCATATATACTCTGGCATCATTTTCTCCGTTTTTAGTGTCTTAGTTGATAAATTCCGCTTCTCTTCAACGTTTGCATCAAAAACTTTAAAATAAGATATATAAAGAGCATTTACCGAAAGAAAGTGTTTTTGGGTATTCATTTGTGTGGTGATAGCCACGCTGATCATGTTTATAAATACCTCAAAACAGCAAATCACTGTGTCAAATATACAGAAAGTCAGCAAGATAAGTCCAATATTCTGATTCTTTAAGTTAATTTAAAAAATTATCAAGTAGGTTTCCACTTTTAAAAGTGCTTTGGTTAGATATTTGGTTCACGAAGGTCTGTGTTTATTAACTTTGTCCAAGGTAGTGGCAAAATAAAATTGGAGATTAGACAATTTCTTTCAATAACCTGAAGATAAATAATTCAATTTCACTTAAGATGAAAGAACTTTCTTTTTTCTTTATAAAGGACTATTTTCCGCATAAGTGGATTAATTCCAAGATCGATTTTAACCTTGCAAATGCAAAAAAAACAAGCCACATATTTGGCCATTTTTGGAATACTTATTGCGATTCTGTCTGTTCTGTTTCTGAGTCACGCATAAGCGGAGCTTAGAGTTCAAAAAAGTAGTTGTCTACATGACCTTACATTCAGTAAGGCCTCCTTTTCATTATTTTCGCGGTAACGTATGTGGACAGTTTGCTTAAACGGCAAGGTGAGTGGTGTGGTCCAAAACAAATCTGATGCATTTTTTGTTACTGCATTTTGTGCAAAAAACTTCACAGGTTAAGTAAACATATTTTAAAATAAAAATTTCAAATATTTCTGCAAAAAAATTGATTACTTCAACTTGGCTTCACTTGAATCTAAACAATTTAGGACAAATGTTTCCAGTTCTGGAAGGGATATCTCCTATGCCTATTTTACTTATTTTTGATTTTCTTTATAGTATAATCAACATGAATAAGCAATTTGGTTCTGTCTGTCGTAATGGGATGGGAAATTTCTTCCATGTGAGGCTTTTCCCAATTTCGTCAAAATTAATAGCCATTTCTCTTAATAAACCTAACTGAAGTGGTGATGTTCCTAACTAAAAGGTTTTGGCAGAATAAAATCAACCTAATAAATCAAAATAATGTTACCAAATATATGTAAATGTACCAAGCCCATTTTTCATCATGGAAGTTGCATGGTCTTAAGCAATTACTGTAAGCAATAGTAAAAGGAAATCTTCCGCCTAACATACCGTACCATAGGTAGCAGTATTTGGCACCACCGATGACCTACCCCAGACATAAGTCCGACGAAACGGCTGCAACAGACCATTTTATCGATTTTTTAATCTTGGGATCAGCGACACCAATAGTACCTTTATAGCCGATTTGAAGAATATTAAAGTACGCAACGTTTTCTGTCAAACCTAACCGGATAAAGAACGCTCAAGGACGCGCAACGCCACCGCGAATTATCCCCCACGCACAGTATTTTAACTAATAATAAAGGCAAACAGAATTATTATTTTTTATTCCAACTGTCGGGAACGCATTTCTGGTACGTATAAAGCGACAAATGGGATTATGCGGCCTATTTAATTTGGCGAGGCAGTCGTTGAATAATTCACTTAAAAAAACGAATTTAAGACCATCTTAAACTGCCTTTTACACAGACTGAGGTAGCACCGAGTAAAAAAAATGTATAAAACTAACTGTAAGCCATTTATGATGTCAAGATAGGCCAGCAAACGTTTTCGATTAATTCATCATAAGCCGTGTACAACAACATATAAGGGATAGAGTTATCAAAAGTTTAAGCAACCAATCAATGGTAATTCAAGGAGGAAGGGGGACACGCCTGATGACGAATTAATCGAAAACGTTCGTTGAATTCTTGAATTCTTGAATGCTTAAAATGGGTAAAATCGCTCGTTAGCCATTTACTTAACAATGAAAAGCAGACTTCCGAAAAGTAAAAAAAGCGTTTCATCGTCAACAGAATGAGGCCCTCGATCAACTACTGAATCAAGGTCCTGCAAAGCATTTCCGGTATATGCTGCACTCTTAAAGAAAAGGTCTGCCTTTTAAATCAAATAAAGGTACTACAGAAACGGGGCATATCATTAGGTTTTACTAACTAAGAGGTTTTTTTTCGCGACTAATTCAGATAAAACTTGAACTGATCACATCAGATTGCAGCTGTTATTGTAATCTAGAAGGCCACACCCGGTTCATACATGTCAATTCGATAGCTTGATGGTTAGAAAATAAAATTAGCTAGCCCATCGGAGGGAAACGACGTAAGTCGTAACTGCGGAGATGCAGAGATGCAAGCACAGGGTTTCAGGATTTTAAATTTGCCCTGTTATTACGATAACGGGCAAAATAATTTGATAACGGAAACGTTTACCGGTGTTTGGACAAGCACTCGCACGACTATTTAAACATCGGCTTAGATGAAGTCGTTTCCTTTTCTTCATAAGTGCAATTGTGAGTTAGATCAAATGGTTGAGGAACACAGTGTATTACAAATCCAATCATAAGATCGTTCACTAGTAACAAAACTCACATTAACCGCACGCAACGAGTGAAATTTGGAAAACATCAAAAGCTATTAACAATGTTAGCAAACTTAAAGCAGCAGACTTGCCTTCGGATCATTTTGGGTGCATTTTAACTGTTTTTTTACTGGATGAGGCTTTTTACCTGCTTTTACTTAAATTGATTTTGCTAAAACATTTTTTGAATCAAGGTTTTTTTACTTGCATTTCCTGGGAATTCATCTTTTTATCCTTCAGGGCAATCGCCTAGATCAGATTTAATTTTAGCACAATGTTTATCGGAAAATTTGATTAACTCGGCGAAAAAAGCACATTCTCCGTCGAACGTATTCACTGTTTTCGATATACAGTAACTTCTTTATAAAATGTCGAACGTCATTCTGAACTGTGCTGTCGGTTGAAATCGCTTACCTCATAAAGTTCCGGTACGGATAATCATGCAATCTACTCTCAAGACATTTCAGTTGCGTCAGGATACCGACTTAGGAATGTGCTTTTTTCTTTATGTCCACAAAATTCGTACGCCATAAAACATGGTCACTTACGTAGTATGAAATTTTTCCATCAATTCTCGATGTCTTTCTAAATTTAAACATATCTTACAGAAAACTCACACAAAATGGTACCTTTTGTGTTCACTTTATAGCTACTTACCCTTAATTCACATGTAATGCATGAAAAAGGGTTTTTTTGTTTTCAATAATTGTATCAACTGCCGAATAAATTTGAACCCTAACGGCCGTGGCGCGTAACATATATACATGCAGTATACATTCTGTCTAAAGAAAATAAAATCTCTCTAGGCTATGAGAAAGACGTCATGTTAAATTTTGCGATGGATTTTAACCATTTTTCATACCTTTTAAGCAATATTACCAAGTTTACGGATATGATGCGTAGTAAATGAAATTTTTTACTTTCTTAATACAACCTCGTAATTTTAAACTTTTTCAAACAAAAAGGCACCATTTCTTCAAGTTAAAAATTTTAATAAAATGCAATTTGCAGTGAAATACGTATTTGAACATTTATTTTATTTAAGGTTTCTACAACATATACTCGAATTTATAAGGGCTTTAAAAATCGATGAGAAAATGCATACTTCTTTAGTATCCACTCTTTGCAAAGTATGCTGTTAGCAGTAGCTCAGGGAATAACTCGTTCAAAGACAGGTATATTGTGGTAACTAACATACGTTAAGATACGGTTGTATGATATTTTAGATGAAAAATCCTACTTAAGTATTTTGATCGAATCGAAAGCACACATTAGACTTTCTGTTGGTATCTTATGACATAGGCTATCTATTGTAAGTTACAGCCAATATGTCTGACCTAGGGGGACTGTTGTCGATTTTTTTGAAATTTTTCTGCAGATTAGTTTCACAGTACCTAGTTCAGATTTGCCATACCGGGGAATACGGCAAGTTTCAAGCGGTATCTTCTTATGAGCGTTTGCTCAAGAGCCGGATAAAAGGGCCTTAGCCAGATTTCGTTCATCGCAAGTTTTCTTCTCTTTTTGTCAGTGGAATCAATGCCAAACAGCGACGTATACACGCAACATAGTTGGAAGCGTAGGAGTAGCCATATCTTTATCCGCAAGTTGCAGTTTCTGAAATGTTTTTTTGGCTTCACTAGACGAGCTGCTGCTAAGCGTATTAAAAAGATAAAATTCCTACAGCCTAAAGGCATGTGTTGAAGGATTGGATCAAACTACTGATTGGTTGGCGGATCTTCTCATTTTCAAATGCCCTTTTGACTGAGACATGTGCGAATACCTAAAGATGGTTTTTTCTTCACATCAGTCTATGGGACATTAAAACCTGCAAAAACCCAAAGCACACGAGGGATCCAGCAAACCTCTGAAAACATTTGGAATCCGTCCAGACAATCGTAAATATTCTATAACTAAAAACCCAAGCAGCCTTAATAATATGGTCTTGGGAATCATTAACTATTCATCAGCTACTGTGTGGGAGAATAACACTTCTGACTACTGCCACCTAACGGGGTACCTCAGTCGCCTTCTCTGGACGCAGAGTAAGACAACGATTGTTTCTTCTGCTTCTTAATGTGCCCTCCATATAACCCCAGCGCAACGAGGTTCGAAACGCTCCCCTTTCTTTCCGTTCCGTAGGTGTTTGATCCATCTTGCGCGGACCAGTCGTGTTTGGCACGCCTAAGCGTAGGTTCACGCCGTGCAAGCGGAGGAAGAGGGAGTGCAATAGACACCGGGAAGGCCTACTAGCATTAGCCTAAAATCCACTTCACAGGGGAGGCATACGATGGACATTAAGCACCCACTACAAGCGAGGCTTTATAACTCAATTTTAAAAAAAAACACAGCAAAATTGTCTCCGGAAATAGTAGAATAACTGGGCCTCAGAATAATATTTGAACGCAAAAATGGGGACCCCGATGACGCTATTCAGAAGCCCTGCCAGGATATTGATTGGATGACTATAGATATCTGAGCTTATCGAAAGACAACTAAGAAAACACAAGGTACAAGCGGCACACCAACCCACAACCACCTTACGATCACAACTTGTACACCCTAAGTAGAGGTTTGACTACCTTCAAAGAAAAGGGGTTATCTACCAGATCCTGTGTTTCAGTTATGATGCACTTTATTGTGGCCAAACTGGAAAATGCGCCTCAACTCGCATACAACAACGTCAATCAGCGGTCATCAGACGAGACCATTTATCCCAGGTGGCTATACACACACTGGAAACCGCCACAAATTCGCATGGCAGAACACACGGATTGTTGACACCTATCCAACTAGAAAAGGCCATGAATTCCTGGAAGCTATGCACTCAGACGAGGCATGCAGGAACAGGCATATCGATTTGGACGCCAGCTATAGTTACTATAAAATCAAATTCAATATGCGCCACTTACCACAGCAAAATGACGAAAGGCACGTAACGTCTTCAAGCGCAGACTGACAATCCTGCCAATCAGCGTACAAGTCAGATGATATTGATTTTTCCGAAAGTTTAAAAGTTTTAGCTGTTTGTTCCACATTTTCTCACGTCTGAAGACGAGCAGGTGATCCTACTTCGTAAATGTACACTGAAAGATTCCATTTACCCATAGAAACCTTTATATTTATACAGATAATAGTGTGCATCAACCAACCGTTTCAAGGGAGTTGTAACTCTATAATTTGAATCTGGATGTACCGAAATACCTGTGATAAAACTGTGTATGCTCTTCGCAAACGGTCTGTTTACTCATCGGAGGATAACAACCGGTTGTCTACACAGGCCCATTTCATACTAATTTATTCGTTTACTTGATACTTCAAGCAGGATTCTCGGCGGGGTACCTCGTAGAACGCATAGGCGTTCAGTGCCCTTGTCGACTGACTCATGGATTGTTTAGGATCACCTTGAACGCTGTTTTGAATCGATGACCATCTACCAGTTTTCGAATTTTCTGTCCATGTTGTTTACAGGAAAGGCTTTCGAAGCAATTCCATCTACCGTGGATACGCATATTCCTGAAACGAGTGAGGTTGTCATACAGCACATCAACCCTGCTCTAGGCTCACAGAATCAGTTGTTTATGGTCTTGCACCTGTAAAAGCTGAATGTGATTTGTTCATCTTTCTGCAAACAAAACCACCGCGGGATACTGCACAAACTGGATTTATCCTTGGTGCAAATGTTCTGGTCGCCTTTTCATTCAACCACAGCCCGGCATTCTCTCGAGAGTTCATGTACCACCTGTGTTGCGCTGCTTCTTGAGTAATGGTCAGCCAACTCGCTGTCCCGCTACAAACCCGTGACTTCCCTCTGCCATATTCAGTACCGAGAACTTTGCCTTGGCAGATGAATTAACCACGTAGAGAGCGTGCGTGCGAACATTACTTGCACTAGCCGCGAAAATTAACCAAAACTTTTGGATAATAATGAAATAAGTGGCCAATACTTGTTACAAAATTGCGGCGACTAGTGACTGGAAAGTAAGTGGGTGAATACTAGTTTTGATAGCAGTACTAAGTGGCCTCTCGCATGATGCGTAAACCCAAATTTGAAGACAGCGTATGAAGCAGAATTTAATAGCACCATAAATTTTGCGAGCGCTCATCAGCCGCTTTCACTCGCTGCAAAAACAGAATAACGAATGATAAATTACAGAATTGAATTCATACAGAAAAATCGATCCAAAACATCAAGGTCACTTGAGTTAGCCAAGAGGCAATCAATAAAGTAGGAATTCAAACATTTTGGGCAGAAAAATATGCCTAATATATTGCAGTCACACCAGATGATCGGCTTTTGAATGGGCGCCTTTCCGTACACCTTCAAAAATTATATTCAGTACTAAATGACTTAGTAATTATTACGAAATTTTTGCATTAATTTTTGATATTCGTGTCAATTTTTATCGATCTCTTGAAGGACCATATATTGAGCAGTCTTACTTACATGTATGTGATAGAAAATTAGGCTTTATCCCAATTTGTAATGGAAGTAAGGGTGCCTTTCGGTTTCAAAATGAATACAACTCGCAAGTAATTTTCAATCGCACTGCAGTTGCACTTGTGTTGGGGGTTTCCAACCTGTATGTTGTATACATTCCGTGTTAGGAAAATAATGCATTCCCCTACTTGGCTTACAATATTTTATAAATGAACGTGTACCTTCTTCTAGTCTTCAAAAATAGCATCCATCAGCATGTTGTGTGAATAGATATTTCGCGGTGTTAAAAAAAGACCTCGTAAGTACCCATTTTTGGACTTAACAGTGTTCTTCCTTCTGGTAAAAAGTTATATTTCGACAGATAAACCTTCGGCTTATACTTCACGGGAATCTGTGTTATACGCCCACATAAACAAAACCTTTGGTACGGACGACATACATGGCCGCAGTATGCGTGGGCGGGGTGTTTTTACTCCCCTTTACTGTTTAGGTATCCATACAAGTCATGATTACCATCGTTCTTAATTCATGATAAATTTTTAAATTTCACTCAGAATGTCATGAGATACGTTGTCGACTGACGATTTTGGCACAGCAACTGATTCCCGCGAGCACTTCACACCCTATGCATCCAGTGTCCTAATGTATTGCTCCATCTGATACTTGGTTCAAGTGGAAATCCGAACAAATAGGAGAACAAACTTATCCATTCTTCTGAACTTTCCCCAACGTCTCAACTCCTTCCTGGCATTTGCCTCAATTCTTCTTTCAACTTGAACCTAAGCTGCTGGTTTATATCTGAAAAACATTGTTCCTTAAGGCGAGACATTTGGTGTAATTGCTGTTCTACGGGAGGTATGCAAAAATCACAATCATAAATCATTTTCAGTCACCGGAAATTGTGCCTTTGTCCGCTGACGTTTTGGAAAGTTGGACCGGTTGTCCTTTTTCAAAGCATGAATTGACTATATCGATCAGAAATTCAAAGTTGTGGCTGTGTGTGTGTGTGTTGGCCATGGACTGTTCGATTTTTCTACGCTCGCTGCTTGACCTTCCGTGTGGAGTTTGGCATAACTTGACGGTAATTAATGTTGTGTTCCGTCCCCGCGAGAAAAGGTTACTGGTAATCCTGCTATCTCTTCCAGTGGTTTCATCACAGGGCCGTCTTTGTTTGCAAATCCTAAGTTTGGGTTGGCTTGGTCCTCTCCTGTACTCACGTTATCGATTGTCTTTCTCGTAGTAGTGTTCAGTTAGAGCCTCAAAAGCAGAATGACTGACGCTTGAGGCCTGGTACTCAGACGCCAATCCCGTCAACAGGCATCTAGACCTCCCCGCGGCCTAAAAATGCATATGCCATAACGTAAGTAAAGGACAGGACCAGGTCAAACCGAACTTGGATTTGCAAACAAAGACGGCCTCGTAACGAAACCACCGGAAGATGGAGCAGGATTACTAGCATTCTCTACCATGGGGACGGAACACAATACTAATTGCCGTTAAGTTATGCCAAAATCCACACGGAGGGTCAAGCAGCGAGCATAGAAAAATCGATCAGCCCATGGCCAACACACACAGCCACAACTTTGAATTTCTGATCGATAAAGTCAATTTACGCTTTGACAAAGGACAACCGGTCCAGCTATCCGAAACGTCAGCGGACAAATAAACACTTTCCGGTGACCAAAAATGATCTTTAATTCTTAGCATGGAAGTCTTAGTTTTGCAAAGTTGAAAAAGCACCGCGTTTGCTTATTTTGCACGGAAAGCTAAATTTAAGTGCACTACGGAAAGCAATGAAAAAGTTGATGTTATTTTGTCTGCTTTGGAGAGAAATCCATTGCCATGGCAACCAGCATTGTAACCCACTTATACATGAAGCATTATTTTTGAAAATCAGTTAAGATTCCACTCCCATCGCCAAATACTGCGTTTTTGCCTAAAGTGGCGCGCTTACTGGTTGGCTGTCTATCAGCGTTTCCCCAACAGGTCAGCACTTGAGGGAGGCTTTGTGTGCGTGTGTGTGCGTGCATGCATGCGTGCGTGCGCGCACGCGTGGATACTTATGAAATTGGTGGGCGTTTCTGAGGCAATGGTCTCGAAAGGCCCTAGTCAGTGGTAGGCAGGCAAGTAGCCCTTGTTGGATCCGGAACCCCGCCAAGTGGGCCTCAATCCCGGCGGCGAGGAGGAGGAGAAGGAGGAGTCGGAGCAGCATAGTCAGGAGGGGCTGCTCTGTCCTAAAAAAAAACAGATGGAGAGGAGAAGAGGTGGATCCACCATAGGGAGGTTTGGTGTAGCAGACCTTGGCCGCCCTGAGGGCGGGTGAGAACGCGGTCGAAGACACGTCTGCTGTGGTTCCCCCCTAGTCAGTGGTCGAAATGGCTGACGATCAGTTTTCAGTGACGAGACGTGGGGGTGCGTTCTTGGGTCGGCGTGTGGAGGAGGATGAAGAGGGGAGGAGGAGACGGAGACGGAGACGGAGAAGAAGAGATGGGCTGACATTTCAAAAGTACAAAAATTACGCCTATGCACAAAAAGGAGGCAGAATGGTTGATGTTATGCGCCCGCATCCAGACTAAGATGGCCAGATCAGCCTGCATGGCGTGACGACCTGCTTAATATCTAGGCTAGATCTCTGATCTCTGTAGACTATCTATCCTATGAAGTGGTGCGTCTTCGATTGGGCAGTTTGGCGACGACACCTATGGTCGCTGGACTCGGTCTGTTAACGGTCCAACCCACACCCCCATACCTGACATACAATAGATTGCATCTGTGATGAAATGCAAAGATCAAAAACTTAGTTAGCTGAGTTAACACACATTTGAGGTTTTTTATTTTATTCATTGAGTTGCCTTGAGGGGCAAAATGCCGCTTACTAAAAATGAGTTCACTTCAGGTCAGTATACTGGAGGTATATAGGGGCCGAATTGGGCCGAATCCATTTGTTTATATCCTAGACATTTCCTACGCTATTTAACGCCGTGGAAAAAAATGTCTTGTCTGTGCATCTTGTACTGTAAAGAAACATTCACTAAGGCTAGAAACTTTTCATTATATATGTTAACAGAACAGACACTTGTTTTGCGTTCAGGAAATTTATTAAATTGCACGTGGAGATAGCACATAATTGTCAGTAAAAGAACGGCCGAGTCAGTTTACAAAATGCTGTCTAACAAATCGGTTGCGTTTTGTACCATATATATAAGTTCTAAATGTATGAGACCGCAGGTTGTTTTACCACGCCGAAAATAGGGGGTCGTTATCAAGCATGTGTCGCGAAATGCCATCAGTTTTCTCTTCTACGCCGTATGCGAAAGATTTGCAAGCAGTTTCTATCCATGGTGCAGAATCAAGAAATAGAAAAACCTGAAGCGATATAGGCAGAACATTATTATTTTTAAATAGTCGTTGATATTCTACGACTCTGTTCTGCTTTTTTATCTTGGAACAGAGCCTAGACGTAAACAAATATACTGAAACCACTCTGGTATAAAAATAGTACGTAATAAACTATAATATACCTTCTCATTTCATTAGAATGTTCACTTTTATACATTAAGACTTTAGGAAACGTAGCTTGAGCTTTTTTGTGTAGCAGGGATTTTCGTGTAAAAATGCTTCGATTTATTAAGTTAGGCAAATTACTGTAGGACCTCAAGGTCACACAGCGGTCACACAGCCAGTTAATAGCGCCCAAGTGGTAAGGTGAGCCACCACCAGTGCTCCGGTCGTCTGGTGATCAGTACCTGAGCAGGGGATTAAACTTCACGTATTGATTTATTCCCCTCAAAAAACATGGATTAGGTAGTTGATAAGATCGGTAAGAAAAACGTCCTCACCTATCAACTGACAGCTTTGCTTTTTGACGTTTTGGAGCACTGAACATACAGCTACTGCAGCGGCTTCTGTCTTCTATCTTACAGTAGATTAACTTCATCGTGTAATGCCAACTGTAGTTCTTGAATGTTTATTTTCGATCTGAAGAGGGGACTTAAGTTGAGTTGTGCAGCCACTTCCCAGGTTATTTTATGCATGTCAGGATGCTGGCTTTGGAACTTGTCTAGTCTGGGCCGCCTAAAAATCAACACCATAAAAAATGACTTCCTTATTGGTATGAATTTGGGTTATTGATTTTTGAAGCACTTACAAAAACATACAGGAAGATATCTTCTCATGGGCTTGTTTGGCAGCTAAAAATATATTTGAATTTTTAAGTTGGTTTGGCAGATTAGCTTAATTTGAGTTGACCCAAGTGTGAAAAACTCTAGGCGTTTGGTGGTCTTTCAGTTTAAATCAACCTTGCCAATTTCCGAATACTTCTGACCCCTACCCTGTCATTCAAATACCTATAGGGTTTCCAAACAACATACCGTATACATTAAGTTTAAGAAAAATTTGTCACCCCTCTACGCCAGGATGAAGACGTTGAATAGTGTTCATAACATTTTGCATTGAGTATTGAGCATACTGTATAAGCAGCATTAATAAATAGATGGGTACGATGCCTTACGAAATATCCTATCATGGTCTTAAGAATATCATATCTAGACAATTTTAAAAACAGCAGAGAACACGTGGGTAAGGGGGTTGGTCTCTAACCATTTTTAATGTTTCAGCAGACTCCGAGCTTAGAGAAATAAAAACGGCAACGCATGTTTTGCAAAGTAATTAAAGATAGTTGTCCTATTACGTAAGTGGCATTTGCTTAAACCGTTGACATTAACATTTTATCAATAGAGACGAAATAGCGAGCTTAAGGTAGCAGTTCAAAGGAAGAGCGGGTGATTTCTGAAACATAAGGTTTATAAGCCTGACGTTTCGGAATCTTGCTTGAGGCCATCATTATAAACAGTCGCAGTTAAGGGTTAATTAAGGCACAAAGAAAATAGTACCTATGGGGAACAGTCATCAGGCAACCACATGTATAATAATATATTTATTGTAGGGAAGATGGGAAAGAATCTCCAAAAAAACATTTGCCGAAAGAAATACTTTTTTTTAATCTGATAAATTGTGGCTAAAGACTAAAGTGTATTTGAGGGGGAATATGCTGGAAACGTTGTCTGAAAGAACATACGACAGTTATTTTCCCATGGAAGGGAAGGAACGTTCACTACAGAAGGGAACTTTTAAGAATGAAAAATTGCAAACAAGAATGGATCATTTCTAATGTAAAACGACTAACTCAATATCCAAGATAACAGGAGTTGATAGGTCGAATACTGACCACCGTTAACAGTATTTCTGAGTCGTACGAAGAAAAGGAATTTTAGTGAAACATAAACTGCATGAAGCTCACCATGGCGGGTACGTAACTACGTGCCAAATATTGTTTTCAGTAGTTATGACCGGCGGATGAAAGCTAATGAGTCGAAAATGGCTGTTCAGTCCCCTGTATTTTTCGGAAATGTCCGTCTCCCTGTACTACTAACCACTGTGCCGCTGTTGGTGAAGCTTTACAGTTAGCTCTAAGGCAGAACGGTAGATGTTTATTCCGGTAGCAGTTGGTGAGTGTTCGTGAACGCGTGACAAAAATAAGTACTGGACCGTTAGTAGTTTAAACAAGGTGAAACTGGTACTGCTGAGCAGCATCAACAGAAATGAACCAAGGTAGGGTCTCGTTATTGCACGACGCAGCATGAAACTTTGGTAGCATTTCTCCAGGAAGTCCTACCCCAATCATAGAATTCATCGGACATTATTTCCGCAGATTAGCATTTGGTTTGGACGATCAGGAATATTAACTACGGTAGATGGGTGCTTACTGATCTGATTTTTAACCAACAGGTCGCGGTTTCGAGCCTCAGGTTCCACAATACCTGGCTTTGTGTATGGCTGGCTGATGCTGGCTCATAAGCCAGAAATGATCATTCCGGTCTCCCTTGTCTTTGTTGGTTATGTTTTTCTGCCTGTATATTTAAAATAGTTAATGTCTTTTCCCGATCGAAACAGGCAAAGCAAGGAGCCCGTGGGGGAGCAGATGAAGCGTTGCTGTTTTGAACCTCGAACGTCACTAACCCTGGGACTGCGTATGGCAGGCTGATGACAGCATATAAGCCAGAAATGGCAATTCCGGTATGTCTTGTCTCTTTCGGTAATATTTTTTTAAAATTATATTGTGATAGTCGCCAAGCGGCCGCTGCTGGGGCTGTAGAGTGAGCGTCAAGGTATAATGACACGGTCAAGTTCTATAACCGATCGGTGAATGCTGATTTACCATTGAAATTAATCTATTTGAATCGAGTACCGAACACAAAAGGATCAATTATGATGAAAAGCATGCCAAAATTACTCTGCGACGTGACCATGCTGGATTCCATATTGCGCAACGAGGGAACTGAAATAAAGAAGCCCTTTACTAGTAATTTTTACCCGGATCACCTCAATCAACAGGTAGCTATTCATAGTTCGTGGTTATAGCCGTGCGGAGCAGCGGTGTATTTCCTATGAAGCACTCAAAAACTGGTTCGATCAATGGATTGCTTCTAAACATCTTCAGTTGTTGTACCGCTATGTCTATTTGTCTAAAGAAATATGGCATAATATTATAGCTGCTACTTTGAACTTAATCTTACGTCTGCAGGTTTTTAATACCAGACGTTTGCGTGTATAAAGAAAACACTGCAAATTACTTCCCATCCAGATCCATTTAAGTCAGGCCAAATGAGGCAGGATGTACTGGTCGTGCCCGGTATCCGTAACGAGGACTTTTTTCCTTTAAACTACCTGAACCGTGTCTGCCAACTGCGTTGATTAACGATACCACCTGCATCTCGCCATACAGGGTAAGTTTAATTTAGTCTATGTGAACGTTCCTTTGAGGTCGCAAGACTGTGAAGCCCCCGTATGTTCTATGAAAGCGTGACTCCACTGTGAATCCCAGTGGGTAATTTCTAATTTCCCATACTTCCCGTCATTTGATTTAACTAATCAAAATAACTCCAAACGAAACTATTATTATTACAATCTCTAGTCACTTGTGCTAGCCTTAAAATATTATGGCCCTAACAGCATAGCTAACACGCACAGTATGTTGGGGAGTGAAAAAGACACCCGTTAGAGATGGGGGATTTGCAAGATATCCTCGTGTGAAATGGATCTAAAAAAAACCAGATGCGAAAACATGTTGTGAGAGTTAATTTAAACAATCAATAGTCAGATTGCACGAAGCACCCAAACTATAGAAAATTACTGCCTGAAAAATGCACTTCAATTACAAAATCTATAGTTACAGTGCATGACCTAGCTCCTGCAAAATGCTCAAATGTGTACAATATTCACCCTCACTCGCAAATTAGCATAAATCCGTGTAAAAAAATGTGAAAATAAGAATAAACGCAGTGAAAACTTTCAGGAAATATGAAAGTAGGGTAACTTTGTTTAGAAATGCTGAATTTTGTAAAAAAAAGATTCATACTCCGACAACATGAAAAATCGTTTTAACTGTAGCTTATAATTTTTATATCATTTTCCGATGAAATCGTAAACATACCATTTTGTGCAAACCAAAAGAACGTTTCTTTTGTGACAGTCATTGTAGATATTTATGGTATCGTTTATCAATTAGTTCAATATTTTCCTTGATATTTCAATAAACACTTCACGAATCGTCCTGTTTTCTAGCTTTTTTCAAAAATCTACGTAGCATCCTCTCTGTTTATCGAAACCTTGATAGTAAGATATTTCTTTTAAACTTTTACCATAAAAGTGAGATTTTGGTTATGCTTTCTTGTAAAAATGGCCGTTTGAATCGTTTATTTACACTCATCAAAACATTTAAAATTAGTTGTTGCGAAAAACGAACATCCTTAATCAAGACGTAATATAAATGTGCCTAAGAGCCCTTGAACATTTTTTATTGCACGTTACCTCTTTAAAAAGCATTTTAATTAGATATTCAACTAGCGAATGGCAATTTAATTTATTATTTTCCAAAGTGACTACGGAATACAAATGGGGAACTTCGACTGTTTTTTAATTTTCCTGAAAATTAGTGATAATGTTTCAATATAATTGGAAGAAATCACTTTTCTCTTCATATTAGAGCGCCTTCCCTTGTTATATTTGATTTCCTCTAGGCGTCGGCTTAAAATTTAAAATTTACCAACAAGTGGCCGATGGTCTTTTTAGAGTTTGCGAAAACTGTTAATCGTTTGTCCGTTCTGATTGTAAATTAAACATAAGCGGAAACCATATTGTTCAAAATATATCTTACTTAATGCTTAAAATGTAATAAAGCTTGCTTTTGGCGTTCATCATAACGTTCATCTCATCTTTTTTGCCAGCGGTCCCAAATCACAAATAATTTCAACAAAATACAGTCAAACAGGTTCATTACAGCATGCTATGGAAGAAGAAAATCTTAGAATAAGGCAACAAATTAACTTTTAAATCTTAATGTTTTTCTTGTTTCTGTGAAAAATGTGATTTCTTACTTTTCCATTCACCTGATTTTCATTGACTTTGACCAGCTTTCAGGTACCAGACAGAATCTTCTGAAAATATTTTCTGTTCTTATCTTAATAATTAGAATATGCTTTCGGGCAACTTGCACTTACGCCCAAATGCGGCCTGTTTCTTTCAATAAGTAAGCTTGCACACGCAGTTTTATTTATTAAATGGTCTTTCTGGGCCTCAACTCGAGTCAACAAATCAAATAAACGAGAACGCTTGTATGCTAAATTACTCAATCATACTTCGATCACGACACTGTATATGCTGGGTCATCTACTCTATGCGAAGAATGAGAATAAAGCTGAAAAAAGTACAAAAGAATCTCAGTACTGTTTTTCACAAGGCAAAACTGCTCATTCTCTCTCAGGATCTTCAATACGCATACCGGTAGGACCGGGAAGGAGGAGGAGGAGGAGGAGGAGGAGGAGGAGGAGAAGGAATGCCCCGTAATTCAGTTGGCTAGGTATCTACTTCGGAAGGCATTTGCATTGATTAGTCGGGGTTTTGGACAGGTTTAAATAATTAATTTAACCGACTTTTCAGACATTTCGGCAGTCTCGATAAGATTTGAACGGAGGCCAGCAGCAGGAAGGCCGGCCAGCCAGCCTCCTCACATGCTTCCTTCAATTTAATCTCAATAGCTCGGATCTCAATCCTTTTGAAAATCAAGGCATGGAAGACCATTTTTTGCAACACAGGTTTGATTTCCTGCTAACTAATCACACTGAGCCAATCAAATTTGAATAATTCATTCAAGTTACCTGTGAAAAAGGCGGTGACCTCGTAGGGATTCGAACCGCCGCCAGTAACAGCAACCCACCCTGCTACTGCAACGTATGGAATCCACCAATTCTGATACGGTAAGGTGACTGCCCAAGCAGGATTATCCAGGTGTTCCCCCTACATCCCACCACATGGACGTTGGGATTAAGATTGGAAGTAGAGTTAAGAGCGAAGTTTGGGCTAAGGAAGGAGTAATCGTTATGATTAGGGGTATGTCGGTAGAGGTAGGGTTAAGATTTCGGTTTCAGCTTAACGTTGGATTATCACGGTTTTTTGTAGGAGCTCGGCAAGAGACACCTCCTTAAATGTAACGCAGTGCCACTCATACGGCTGGGGAAGATGTTATGAGTTGTCCTTACCTATGCATGCAGCCTCGGCGATACCCTTTCAGGTTAAGCTATCAGTTCGCACACACATACACACACAGCAGTTCGACCGTCAATCTCGACGATGTCTATCACAAGATTCAGCAGGCTAAAGAAACGTGGTGATTGTGGATGAATTAAGGTGAAAGTAGACGCGCCAGATCCACCCCACTCTCTCACCCTTCCCACACCTGACCCAATTTCAAGACAAAGGTCGAGACTGGGTAGGGTGCAGGTGGCTGGCGCGCCCAACACTCAGCACGTTTACCAACAGGGCACCTCGCTAGGTAGGCTCCCGCAATAAAGGCCACATTAAGAAGGTGTCATTGAGCCTGAATATCAGCCCACAGCAAGCCAATCCACACAAAAAGATACACACCGGGCCGACTGCGGTGTCCCAGGTAACCCTCCAAGCCATGGCTTTTAGCACAACGTTATAACTTAAAGCGCATCAGATTGTTTATAGTGAGCAGCAACACCTCAAAAAAGGTCCCTGACTGAACAGCTACCGAGCCAGATGCTGTCTCACAATTTTTCTGTAACTCTTCCTGCTCTGATGTAGCCCCTGTTTTGTTCACCTAGTTAACATATCTTTCGTGGAGCCTGCGATTCCTGACGCTTAGTGTACAGTAAGCATCACCCCGATCCCTAAGCAAAACCACTCATTTTGGTCCTTAATATTTTCTTCCAATTACTTGCTTCTCCGCTCTACTGAAGATTGCTGAACGCGTTGCCTTTGATGTCATTATGCCAGTCTCCTCCAATTTTTTTACCCCTTACAATTTGCATATAAGGCCAAGCGTAGCATAGCACCCAAGTTGTTGTTGCTCTTGTGGTTCACTCTGTTCTTAGAAATGTTGATACTTGTTGCCATGTGTACGCACATCCATACCCTTTCTACTCCTCCGCCAGCAGTACTAGTTCGCACCCTCTCCACTTGCGGCTCTCCCGGATGGGCTTATCTTCACTTAGAGATTATTTTATTTCCTGCACTTAATTTGTCCTATCTGGCAAGTAGAGACCTCGGGTCCTTCCCAATAACTGTGGAATCCTTCAAGGTTCCATCTTATCCCTTCAACTCTTCTCCCTCCGTAAGGAGAACTTGACGCCGGAAACCAACTAGATGTATGTAAAATAAACTGATGCTTGGGGTGTTGCTCTCGGTTTTCTTAAAAATAAGTCACATGTCCAGGTTCTGAAGGATGGTCAGGGCGAATTTTCAGCATGGGCGTTAGAAATTCTGCTCTAGTGAATAATCAGCCACCAGTTCAGTGCGTGTTCCGATTGCGGCCCTCGCCCAGTCCTTAAGTTATCGATATTCTGTACAACAATGTATTCTCTTACCGATACCTCGCTGCTAATCTGCCATCCGACCTTTCATTCTCCATTCATATTGAAACTCTTTTCCCTTAAATTCGTCAACTTCTTTATTACATTCTTCGTGTACTTTCTGATCACTTCGATTCAATTCCTAATCTAGAGATTTATATGTGCCCACATGTTCTATTTCAGTCTCTATTGTCTTCTTGATCTTCTACCTACTTTACTTAAGCAAGAGATACTGTCTTTAAAAAGTCTCCTGCGCATATTATCTTTTGCTAATTCGTTTTATATTGTTTTAGCAGATATACAATTGCAACAACAATTCATAAACAAACAAACAATTCGCTAATCAAATTCTGACTGATGCTGTCTATCCCCTTCATTCTGAACCAATTGCTGCGAAGTCTTCCTTTCCTATGCGTCGGAGTTCCCAACATATATCTAGTCATGCTATCTGATATTATAATACAGTGACAGTTGAAAACTGTTAAGTAATTTGCTTATCGCATTCTCGGTGACTTCGCTCTTCCTATTCACTCTGAACTAATGACTGCAACCTCTTCCCCTACTATGCGCCGAAGTTTCCTACATATGTATTGCCTTATATCCACATATCAGCACTCTAGACTCCCATTCATAGCACGCTACCTCACGTGTGATGAAACGGAAGTTCAGAAGTTAAAATCAGCCCTGCATCCATAATAGATGTGGACTTCATGTAGACCTCTAGATTTTGAGTGTTTTATTACTTTCTCTCTGTTCCCGGTGAATGGAGCCATGTTTGCTTAACATTTTGGCCATTAACCGTCAAAACAAAGCCTATGTCTCTCTCTCTCTTGCCATGCATCGGCATATCAGTGTTTTCTATTGCCGCATGAAGATGCAGAGTCAAAGAAACTGGGATTTTAACTGTCTCTGTAATATTTAAATGTTTGACTCTTGCCTAATTTTGTTGATTTATCCTCGGGGCCCAGTGAATGGAGCCATTTTAAATGTTGGTTTCAAAATAAAGCCTTTTTCCCTCCCTTCCTCTCTCAGGCCCTGCAGGCGAAGGGTGGGGAGAGTAAATGGTTATTTTTAGCAGTAGTTGATTCTCGGTTTTGTAGCATTATAGTGTGTGATAAAGCGTCCCGCTAACGGCTGACAAATCAACACTCTTCTTGCAGTGCATGTTGGTGTGCGCGATTTAGGCCTGATACGTGGCATGCTGGAGTAGGATTGCAGACGCTCATACAATTGGGTCACATCAAATTAAGCAAATCTGCCAAAACCCTAATAAGTATGCCAGCCTAGTAGTCATTCCGGTGGATCCTAGACGATTGCCAAGGCAATCTTGCTTGGGCAGCCAGCTTGCTGTTCCGTATTGGTGGATTCCATACGAGTGGTAAAGTTGAGCGGGTAATATCGACCCAAGTGTGATTAAATTTATGGTGCGAGGTGGGTCGTTTGTAGCTTAGCGGTTAGAGTGTTGGCTTCCGGTAAAGGCCTTCTTTAATACGCGGGTTCAAATCCCGCCAAACGCCTCGAGTTTTTTCACGATGAGGTCAACTCAAATTAAGCAAATCTGCCAAACCTCTATCAAAAAATATGAACCAAAAAACACCCGAAGCTCTCATTTGGGATGTTGGAACACCAGTGTTGACTGTTCTCAAGTCTTGCGCATTCTGTCGTGGGTTTCAGTAGCACCGAGATTATCGACTTTTATGCAGGTGGATATTGATTTGAAAGTGTGAAAATGTATGAGGATGCTTTTTATGAGTATGTTAAAGTTTAGAAGGAGGAGATGCAATCGTTGGAACAGGATATTTATTGGTCTGACATTTCGGATTCTCGTTTGAACCCATTATCACAGACAATTGCAGATACGGGTGATAGAGACATGAGGTAAGCCGTATTTATAGTGCGTAGTGGGCACGCGATCATGTGCGTATAGTGGCCCTGCAACCCTACTTCCTCCTACCGTGTGATGGCACAGATGATGTCACGTGATGGCAATCATGGCCGCTCGGCTTCGGTACCCAAAACCTGCACCAACGCTCCATCCCATACAGTGGCACAAGTCCGCGTGCAACACCGCATTTGGTAGGCTGAGCTCAATCCGCCTGTTCATTGGCTCTCAAAGCCAACTCAGACCGGGACTAACGGCGACGACTGCCTCTGCTCCGACACTCCGAATGCCGGTGCCATTGCAGACGGACTGCACCCGTACGAGAGTCAAAATCCTCCTACCTATTCTTCAATTCCTTCTTCGCGGAATAAACTGTTCCTACTGTAGGCCCGCTGCTGCCCGATGCCCTTCTTACTCGTGACGCCAAAGACGAGGCCTCTTACTGGAAATCTTGGTCGTCCAGTCGCGCTCAATCCAGCGCAATGGCCCATGTCCGCATGCGACGCGCAACATTTGCCTTCACGCGATGGGGCGAACACACGCACTCTAGACTGGTCAGGCCAATTATCGTCCCGCGGCTGAATCACACAAAGCCCGCTATGGGCCCGTGTGATAATTCCCACGCTAAAGAACACACCGAAATCCGTCCTGACAGGGAGCGGACGCAGACAGCATTATTTGGCCGCTATGATGACCCCACACTCTCACACGGCCCTCACGGTCTAATGCCATGCCAAACCGAATGGCAACTTTCTCCTGACTCTTCTGCATAGAAAACATTGTTCCTACCAATCTGGCCTTTCCATGATTTCTCTTTTCTCCTAGAGAACCAGGTCTGGAAGATCACCGCTGCTAGGGTTTAAACTTATTAACCTTAACTCCACGCAATATGCGTGATAGAATGAGCAGATTTTGCAGTTGCCGCTTGGAATCATTGCATATGTACCGATGCCTTGGTCGTCCGCGTCCGAGGCGCAAACGGCTGAGCACGCAGCACATTTATCATTGATGAAGACATCGTGGCCATAAACGACGCACATGATCACGCCATCATCGTATCATTTGCCCGCCCTCCCCCTTCCAGCAGTGATCGCAGGAACTGCTTATTGTGGCACGCATGCTGTCGCCTGGCTACTACGGACTATTAATACTTTTCAACTTTTGCCTTTGTCACCTTCTTGCCGTTAGCTCTGAAGATGGCTTCCAGTTAGAATCTGAAACCTTAGGCCAATAAAGTCCTTGATCCGACATTCCATGATTTTTTTCTGAGCTTCTGCCCAGAGTTTCTAACAGCATTGTTGAATTTTGCTCAAAATTGTTTGACTTCAAAAAACCTAAAAGCAAGCTCCTCAAGCACCCTCCCTCTCTTTGCGTTCAGCATACTGCTCTGCAAGTTAATGCATTCTATTGTGTGTGCGGCATTAATACCTCCTCAGCCAAGCTCATAACTGAGGAGGACGTTTCAGTGGCGGCGGAAGAGACATTTGAAAAATACAAAAAAATAAATGAACAAAACTTTACGGCAAATATGCAACCCGAAGTTAAGACGGAGAAAGATTTGGCGCTGCGCACTGACTGTCGTATAGCTGAGGTGTGAAGACCAGAGTCAAAATATGCTATTCATTTATTATTGATTCCAAGGCAAGAGCGAATAAAGGTGGGGGCATAAAGTTGGGGGAAGCAGAAATATTATAGTTCAAACGACTAGAAATTATAAAGCGAAGTAATAACGAGGAGAAGGAGGAGAGATCAACTTTAATAAGAGGTATGATCGAGGAGAATGATGGAATGAGAAGAAGGGGTGGCTGAGACGAAGAGAAGGTTACTGCTTGGATGTATCTTCTCGAAAACTGAGGTAAAGATTCGGTTAGCTGTGAAATATTTGCTCTTCAATCATTGTGCTTAGGCGTGTCCATAAAGTCCCTGGATGACTGCCAACTCTAGATAATTGACTGGCTTGGACGGTGGCCTGATGCTAGAGGTGGGCGAAAGAGTGAACTCAGCGGCGCAGCGCTGTTTCCTCACTACTACCAAGCTGCTACGCTTGAGGCCATCACGGTGCACTAAAATTCGTGGTTTGGAAGGTTGTCAACTGACAAAATAGCTCAGACCAAGTAATCAGCTTAGTGTGTGTCGTAAGGAGTGGCTGACTGGTGGATGGAGAACCAGGTTGCAATGGCTCCTTCTTAATGTGGCCTTTATGGTACTCCTAATCATCTGGGACCAGAGCCGCCTCTTTCTTTGAAGTGGTTTTCTTGCTTGTGGTGGCTCACAGGGCGTGGGGCCCGCAACCCCTCCTATCTCAGGTTCCTTTTACTCTTTCTTGAAACTGAGTTCGGGTAGGACAGTGAAAGAAATAGTGAGGTGGATGCAGCGCAAGTCATATTCCTGAACCGCTCTATTGTGGGGCGCACACTGGACCTCGTCAAAGACGATAGTCGATTTGTTGTAAGAGATAAAAACAGAAAATAATGTCTACTAACCATTTTTTTCTTTTTCTTAGCCATGTATGTTATTGGATTATGCATTTAATTGTTTTGTTGACTATGTGGTCGCGATCTCTTATAGGCACGAGTGTGTAACTAAATTTTTTGATCAAACTACGAAACTGTTTTTAGGCTTATCATGCCTGAACTTGAACGCAAAACAGGTGCATTTTAACTGGGTTATTTTAACCCTGAATTGAAGGAAGTAGGTGGCATTTTGGAAATGCACTTATGTGCCAACGCTTCGTACTCAACAGAGCAAAAACGCACACGCAATGAGTCTACACCGCCTACAGAGCAGGCATTTGAGTGCAACTGCATTAAGCGCGTTAATTTTTAATCGACCAACCAGGCTATAATTGCGGATCGACTAACACGATGTTACAGTCAGAGTTCACACCTCCAGCTTCAGTCAACCAGCTGACGTGTCACCTCCAGGTCAGGGTACACTTCTTTGAGAAACGTGTTAGAACAAGCTAGAAAATGCAACAGAATAGAAAAAGTACTAGCCACTGGTCCACGTGTCTTCTGTTCATAATAATTTGTCCTACATTTGCGTCACGCAGAACAGGGCGTTACTAACTATTTTTTCGGCAGGATAATGCTTTCGTGCTGCGCCAACTTATTTTCGCCATAAAGGTTTTCTTCAAAGGAAACTAACCAGCCTAAGAGGTCATTTTCTCGAGAGATTAAGCACACCTACGCCATATCTTGATCACTAAAAGGGGCAGTGCACTTATGCCTTACTTTAAAAAAATACAAGTTAAAATAGGAGTGTTGAGTTGTGTTAGCGGGTTACCTTTAAAAACAATCTAGAGTTTTATCGGTGCCATGTGAAGTTTTATCCCATCAACAAAGGGAGGTCGTACACTTATTTAGCTTTCAGCGCTTTCCCAGTGGAAAATCTTTACCCATACAACTGTCTGCTGTGAAGAACTGTGTATGAACAGGCGATTTTCTAAAAGCAAATGGCTTACAACTTCTGCTACCACAAGGCTTCTGACTAGCTCCTCGGCAGCTTGTCTGGCACTGGCTTTGGTTGATCAGGTTAAAAGCGTGGCGGTCTTTCTAGTGAGGAAAGCGTACCAGAGCCCTCAAAAATCAGTAAATTGTCTGAGCCGATGATCCATCCGATAAAAGACCTGGCTCGAAGGGCTGCCAGCGCACCACGCAATCAGCTCAGAGTGGCTGACTAGCGGACTGAAAGTCAGGCTGCCGTGACTCCTCCTTACTGGGACTTATGCGCCTTTCCATGCAGTTGTACTCGGCGCTGTGCCCTTCTGCCTGGTCAATCATGTGCGCATCAGGCGTGTGTGATTATGTGACACAAGTAGACGGGCTCTTTAACTTGGTCCTCTATCACGTTCGATCCCGCAGCTAGTCTTCTTAGCCCTTGCATGCCATCCGGTCCAGGAGGTGGGCAGATAGGGGGCGCGGTAGACATATAGGGTCTGAGCAGTGTTTGTACCCAGATTACTACAATCATCAGGTCGAATCCCAGGTTTGAGGTTAAGAGACAAGAGTCACCAGAGTGAGGACTTTCTTGTGCATAGAAGAATACATTGCTGTCCCAGGCGGCAGGCGCCACTGGCGAGGCCAGGACTGGTGTCGACTGCTTCCATTCAGGCCCAAGAGGGAGTGAGCCAGTGATGGCAGTTGCCTAAGTAGAATTGCGAAGCAGGTTCAAGTGTTCTTCAGTTGGTGCGTGTGTAGCTACAGGATGGGTGTCGTGTCTGGTGGCGTAGGATGTGTCAGTCGAAGGCGGGGGGCAGAGAGGGACATATTCAAGTGACGCTGGGACAGCCGCGACTATCTATGCGCATGTGCTTGTGTCTGAAAGGAAGTTGGTGAAGTGTCTGCAGGTTAGCGCGTCTGAAAGCGCTGACTGAGATAGTGATGACCTTGAGACAGTTGGTCTTGAACAAGAAAGCCGGACAGAGTAACGTTGGACGCCGTCTACAGATGCAGCACAAGTCTATTGTAACTATAACTAGTCCACGCGTAAGTCGTTATCCCTGGGCCTACATGCTGCCGGGCAAGCGTTATACGTCGTCGCAAGCGACGATTAAACTGTGCTGCCGTATGATCGACCGGTGCCGACAGAAGGGATCATGTCAGTCCCACCACCTTTGTGGATGTATAACTTCCACTAACAACGTCATTGTTAGCGAATTACCACGCTGGGCGTAGACCTCACAGATCCGTTATCTCACAACGGAATGGAAACGGGCGCTGTAACGGCCTGTCGCTTAGTGGCGAGAAGCCTGGATGGGCACTGGGTGCCATTGAAATAGTCGCATAGCGTTGCGCTCACGCAGACACGACAGTTCGACCGTCGGTTTCCACGATGGCTTCCGTGCGTACCACAACAAGGTAGCGCATGGAGGACGAATTATAGTGCAGTGAGAGTAGACTTGGTCCCTCAACGGAGCCCAGTGTCATGACCATGTCAAGAGGACCGGAGGTAGGAGAGGTTGCAAGTGACTGGCGCGGTCGGAACTGGCCCTATGCGTGCTGCCACCCTTGACTAGGAGTGGGAGCGCTGCAAAGGTCCCATTAAGCAGGCGTCACTTCAGCCTGACGCTCAGTCCGCCAGTCAGCTACTTCACGCAAACAAACACTGGGCTGACTGCGCTGTCCGAGTTATCCCGGTAGTTAGCAATCTTCTAAGCAATGGCCTTTGGTGCACGGTGATAGGTTCAAGCGCGTCAGCTTGTTTTAAGTGAGGAATGGGCACCGAGCCGTCAACGTCACTCTCTTTTCATAAGTAGGCTCAAGCCCCGCCTGTTACTTTCTCAATGTTTAAATCATCCACTAACATGACTAATGCAGGGAGGAGTGTAAAAAAAGTATAGTATGTTATACGTACGGGAATATTTTTAATGGCTGCATATCCAAAAACTTCCAGCAACCGATTTTCATGTTTTTCTGTTGAATGTTGATCATTGGAAATGAAAGGCTTTTCCTTCTTCACATATAACGTAAGGGCCGCACAGGTTGAACTGATAAGATAGTTCAACCGTCGATTTCGACGATGTCCACCGCGGGCTTCGGCAAGCTGAAGATAAATGCAATGACTCTCGCTGGATTGAGATGAAAATTGAATCGTGCAGAATCTATCGCATCCTCCCGGTGTCAAGACAGGAGTCAAGCAGACTGGAGATGGGGCAGGGCACAGGTGGCTGGCGCGACCGAGGCCACCCCCAAGCCTGTCATTACGATCAGGGTGGTCAGTTTCATAATATAAACAGGGTATATTAAGCGATCAGTCTAGTGAGATAAGCACAGAGCGACTAGCCGCGTGGTCCTCGCAACGACACCGCTCTCACTTCGATAGGGACCACCAGCCGGCATTTACTCCTCCGGATCAGAGAATGTGAAGATAAAATTTACCAGGTAACCATATACATGGCCTCTAAACCCTGTAGCAGCGCAAACGTTTATGGCAGCACGGAATCAGGACGGAGAAATCCGCCAGAGCAGACCAGGCCGCAAAGGCCATGAGGGGAGAACTAACGTAGTGAATCATCCCTGGGGGAAGAGGTTTAAAGTGCTGGTCAATATCTTCTACCTATGTTGCAATTTGTACCTCAGTGAATGAGCAGATTTAAGTTAGGAAATATAGATCAGCTTGGTATTCGCATCCATCCCTTTGGATGTTACTGCAAGCTAAAAATTCCCGCGAAGTAGCCAGCTGACCTTGATGTGCTGATTTGGACTAACGGTCTTTGCAGTTATGAACAGTTAATCACACCATTAATGTCTGCAATACAGTTCAGTGCAATGTATCACCCTATTCTACTTTTACCGCTGATGAAGAGTTCTCGGCAGTATCCTTAACATCAGGCAAGTGAACTTCTTGTCCCAGCAATCGCATCTTTTACTTCTGAACTGTTTGCAAGTTGCAGAAGTTCACAGTGGGCACCGTGTACCTAAGTTTAAATCAGTTGATATTACTTTCTTGGCTGTCTTTATTCCGGTGATATTTTTTTCCGAGGTACCAGCAGGATTATAGCTCGTACTATGATCAAGCAACATGCAAATTATAATTAAATAGGAAAAAAAGTAGGCTGAATGACTTTTAATGATAAATGGCACGTACTGGTTGAATATTACTACAGTAAGTCAGAATGTCGAATAGGTACAGATGATCTATTATATTAGACATTGGACAGTATGTGCAAAAATGTGTCTAGTCCGAGAGTTAGACAGAAATTGCTCGGACTAAGCACCCGAAGACGGTTTAGCCTGTCCCGTCTGCCCAGCAGGTTCCGGCAGGTTCCGGCAGTAAACATTTCGATCTAAAAACCTGCTAACATCTCAACTTCTTTCGTATACTCACACTTAACTTGTAACAAGTCCTACCAACCAGAATTCTCTTAATATTCCCTATAATACAGAAGCTCTCCCTCCCTCTCTAGATCACATTTTCAAAGTTTTGTTGTCGCAAGTTATAGTGTCGACCACGGAAGGCTTCCCCAAATCAAGACAGGCAAGACAGGGTTGATGGAACAACTTCTTTACTGTAACAAGAAGGAATTGTACAAGCCGTATCGGGAGCCAGTTTCTTGCTGCGTCTTTCCCAGCGCTGACCATAAATCTGGCGCATCCCAGTAATCAAAAAATCGATAAACTAATTATTTGAATTGACGAGGCGAGTCAGCACTGCACAAAATCGATAAGCTGATTAGCTGACACGTTGACAGAGCAGGCAGATGAGTGCTCATGGCAGCGCTGGCGGGGCAGGCTCCTACATTGTAACCTGTCTCGTCACCTTCAGAGGAAAACCGAGATGGCCTATGGCAGCCATGGCTTTAAGGTAACAGTGACACATTCGAGCGCGTCAAACCGCTTCCAGTAATAACCACGCTCTGAGAGCTGTTGACTTCATTGGTTCTTCCCTCTGCCAGGCACCAGCTCACTGCTGCAAGGACAGACCAAGAGACCTCGTCTGGGGGGAGAGCGAATACCCTCCCTCTGGTCCTCAAATACAGCACATCAAGACTGCACACAAATGAGTAGTTGCATTGGATCTCATATGTGTGTGAGAGTGCCATAGAGACCACAGGTAGAAGGAGCAAACGAGTATGCCACCCGCTTTTGTGAGAGAAGCTGATACCGTTTGTATTATCGGACGTGCTGATGATGTGATGTGGCTTAGTCTGCGATGGTTTACCGCAGGGTTTCATAGAGGCACATATGATCGATTAGGCCCGTGCGATGACTAAGAGTGTAAGGATAAGCTAGGCAGTTGAGACGATGGCGACTGTTATGTTATAGACCGGTTGTGCGATGGAGTCGCAAATGACCAATCAGGTCGATGCGTGATGTGTTTGCGTAGCGGTAACGAGGATAGGGCAGAGTGTAAACTTCACAGTCAGCTGTGGCGGTCATGTTGCTAGTGGCAGCCGCGCTGGTGGAAAAGTAGCCGTTGGTGCTGGGCACTTTAGGGTATGCAGTGTGCTTGAAATGCCGATAGTGCGGTGAATTCCACGCTGTGATAGATACGCCTGTAGCCAGGTAGGCCCGTGCAATGAGTCAATGTGCGGGGGTAGTGCGGAGAATAAAGGCGTTGATGGCGAGTGTATATCGGGGTTCCTGGCAAAGATTCGCCGACCACAGTACGATGAATTTGCAAGGGGCCAACCAGGCTGATACGTCCGATGAGCGTGCGACCGTAATGAGAATTGGTTGGAATCAACTCCACAATGCTGGCAGTGCATGGGCAGCGCTGGTGCTGGTGTTGGTAGTGACGGCGGCGGCAGCAGCGGCGGCAGCGGCGGCGGCGGTGGCAAAACGCCAAAAAGCGTAAATTTACATCGGATAGGGCAACTTCTCCGCACAAATCGGGCGTGGTCAGAAGGATTACCCGAAAGCACACGGGAAAGGATACTACTTTCGGTCTCAGAAATTGTTTAACTGATCTAAATTTATTCGCATCAAAATAGTGCGCCATAAATAAACACAGAAATTTACTTACATTTCTTACTTACTTATATTTTATTGTGTGTGACAAATATGGACATTGTTTACTTCCTTATACTTATTGGTTTATTAAGTTTCTTGATATTCCTAGGAAAAACACATTGTTGGTTAGGAGGTCGTTGACCCTGCTTTACCCCAAGTCCAACTTACCATTCTGGATTTAGATAAGTATACTTTGCGGCCGAAGTGCCATGCACACCTTCACTTAGCATACGCAACAACTTTACGTTAGTTTATTTTATTTGGTTTACTTAACTCATTTACATTTAAGTTCAGTTTTCGGTTTAGTTGTCAGCTCGTTATTATGTTTACAATTTTTATTTTAGTTTGAGATTATTTTTTTCAATTAAGCTCACTTCAGTTTACGCGTTTTAGTTTGTTGATTTTAGGTGTTTCAATTTTTGCATTGTTACGCATTTTCATTATGGCGCGCTTTTTTGTTAGCAAACGCTATATTATTTGAATAATAATTCCTGTTTCGTCTACTTTTATTAGCTTTATTTTTATTGATTTTTACTTTCCTTTGTACTTAGGTACTCTTCATTACACTCCGCCCTGTATAAAGAAGGGTAGGGCTTTTGTGTCCAGATCTGGGACCAAAAGTAGAATTCTACCGTACACGGAATCGATTTCATAACCGCGGTCTTACGCAAAATCCTAGAAACGGTAAATAGTCCCGCGTGACAGTCCTAAAAATTATGTTAACCTTAATCCTAACCTTGACACTAACCGCCTTGTCATGCTTAACATAGGAACTATTGCTTCAGGACAGGTTCGTGAAACAGCCTGGTCGCGTCAACCTCCTAGGGGTTCATTCAACGTGTTTCCGTAAAAGGGAATTTGAGGAACATATTTTCCCAATCTCAATTTGATTATTTTGCTGCTTTTTTTTCGATATTACTCGTTACAATAAATTAGCCAAGATACCTCTTCCCAGAAGGTGGCTCCTGGCTTTATTCAAGCTCCTCGGTGATGCTATCGCTCGAACACGTTTTTCTAACCCTTTGTGCCAAACAAAAACCTTAAACTGCGTATTTGGTCAAGAGGTAGGAAGTTGCTGCAGTTCGTATATCGTTCAGACTAGATTTTCTTCCTATAGGCATTTCTACGTACGCTTCCGTCTGGTTTTTTTCATAGAGAGCCACCCAAGGAGTGGGAGTGAACCTATTACTTCCATCTCCACCGTAAACTTGAGCATAATGTGCACCTGATTTACTGCGTTTACTAGAATAACTCTGTTGGTTTTTGTATTCTCAGTGGCAAAGACTTAATCCTTTTAACGATCGTGATGCCTCATCCTATTTATTTGGTGGGCTAATTGACACATTTACAATTTACCGTTGGATGCATTGGCTAGCAGAGGATATCCAAGGAGCGGATCATCGAAACTCCATCTGTTTCTCCATTAAGCCCGTCATTTATGAGGATGTGCATGTTTGAGGTATAACTTAGTTATCATTCCCAAAGTGCATTTATCGACATTCGAATTCCCTAACGCTTAGTCGGCAGGAATTTGCAGGGGTACTTGACTGCTTCTGTGATGGGTATGTTTGCATCGGGTGATGAGACATCCAGCGAATACATCCTCATTCAGTTTAGTTCGAGGTGCCTAAAAGCCGTTAACGGTATCTCGATATCTATGTTGTGCTGGCTGAAGTGGTATAGGCTGGACTTTGCTAATTACTCAACCATCGCATGCTATTGGGAGTTTTGCATATTCCAAATTGGAAGAATTAGCAGGCTTTTTATCATGGAATTTTGATAGATAAGTGTATCTTTGATGAATATTCACCTGATCGCTAACGGAACTCACCTGTCCCGCTCTGCCTTCAGCCCCGACAGACACCATGACAGCCGTAACAGCTGGTAGTACGCAGATATTATTGCCGGTAAAGGCAAGGGAAACTGATTTGGCCCTTTCTGGCTTATTAGACGTCGTCAGCCAGTCAAACCCAGGCCCAAATTGTGGCCCTTTCGAGCCTCGAACTCGCGAAATTTTTGCTGAGAGTCAAACGATATAATCATTGAACCACGAGATCGTTGTCTCGCCCCTTTAGGTCAGGGGATATTGCCACTCATTGATGAAAATTCACCCAACCGCTAACGGAACTCATCTGTCCCACTCTGTCTTGGGCCTCGACGGACTACAGCCGATAGCAGGCAGAGTGCAGTGCCGGAAAATACAGCTCAGAAGATTTCGAATTCATAGTTGTTTCTGAGACTACCTGCGTGGAGTCTTCGTAAGCATGTGCCTCAGTTCCGGCCGTGTAGCCTTCTAGATTATATATATTCCAACATTTCTTCTTGCCCCACCTTTTCTTTACTTGTGGAATATGCCATCAAGCGAAATTTCACCTACTTCGAAATATTCTTACAGTAACTGTGTTTTGGAGAGTCATTTAATTGCGCCTGGCTCGTGCTACGAGCCTTTGGACACTGAACCGGGTTTAGTCAGCCTAACATGACGAGGGCTATGTTCAAGTTACAATAGAACGTTGCATTATGAATCTCTAGTTTAATAAGGTAGGACAGCCTTGTGTGGCCGCCTAAAGTAAATTCCGCCTGCCTAAGTTTGAATTTCCGCCAGCAGGAATTGTCTACTATTTTTATTGGTCAATAGGCATCAGTAGCCCAGGCAACAGGAGCTTATATTGGTTTATTTGGTTATACTTAGCTACCTAAGACAATTATAAGTGGCTTTGATTTACTTCTCATTGTTCACTCTCCACCCAATTAAACTCGCATTTGCACTCCTTAATCCAGTATTTAACTTTTGAAAACGAATTCCGTAAGACACTTAGGCGAGGGGGGTTTATTTTTAGGCGATTTCACAAGACAGTTTTGCCTTTAATAACTTCTCCCTTTTTGTGAGAAGTTCAGTCAATATTTTTTCCCAATAAATCGAGGCAGTTCCTGCTCAGCCCCTCTATACCAGTAAGCCCGGCAAGGAAAGCCATCTTAGTCGACAGTCTTTGAAATATCGTGTTATCTTCCATTACAAGATTAAGCCGGGAATCGTCTAGACCCGGGGTCGGCAACCCATGGCTCGCGAGCCAAGTGTGGCTTTTTTGATGATTGCGTCTGGCTTTCTCAGGTAAAATTGCAATAAGAAACTTCAGATTTTGTGATTTTGGTTCCTCCAAGGATAAATCCATGGGCTTATTATGCTCAAATTTAAGTAAACTCAATATTAAAATAGATTAGATGGCTCTCACTGAAATATAGTTTCAAAAATTTGCTTTCTTGGCTCTCTGAGTCAAAAAGGTTGCCGACCCCTGGTCTAGACCCACGTAGTAAGGGCACCCAGTCAGCTGGACGACATGCGGGCCGTTTCGCTTCGCTTTGGACACACTTCTCCCTATCCAATGTGGAGCTGCAGGTCATCGGGGACGGGGATGGCAACGAGATCCTCATTAGTCATTTTCCTGTCTTATCTATCCCCGCTTTGTATATCCACAGCACTTAGCCCCAGTCTACCGTGTTCAATATACTCATACATTCCTCAAGTAGTCGGAAAGAGAAATACAGTTGAGCCTCCGGTGACCAGTAGTCACTGACAGAAAATTTGTTTCGAGTGATGAGTTTCCGCTCAGTTAACTTGTTCTCAGTGCATGTCTATGCCTGTGTCCGCCGTTGAGTCTTGTTCTCAGGGCGTGGGTCCTCGGTCAACTACCGTCAATCAGTGATGCAGTTTGATTGGCTCCGTTTCGCAAGACGAGCGTTTCCTAAGGCGACTTCACTGCCGGAACGAATTAAATGGGTTTACCGAGGTGTCCTGTTTGCGTTGATAGCAGTGGCCCGGTTTATTCAAGCCTCTATCACTCCCCTGGAAGCAGCTACGACGATCATTTTAGGTATTATGCTTACAGTACAAAACCTAAATCAGGCCCCGGACAGTAGTTGAACATGGAAAGGACTGGAAGACGGACTTCATGCTGTACAGGAAAGCAATCAAACCTGCGTCTATCTGTGGTGGTTGAAGAGGTCAGCTCCAGCATCGGTCGCATTGATGGCAGGTATGCGCGTGTGGTCTGTTCTTTAAATAGGTGCGTGGAGCCCTTTTAGGGTTTTTAGTTTTCCGATGGTGTGATGCATTACCTATGACGTATTACCTGTCAACAGATGGCAGCGTGCCATTTTCGATTAATTCTATTTTTAAATACAATAAGCTAATTTTAAATGGAATTCCAGATATTCGATGGCTGGAGAAAACTTTTCCAAGTGCTTTAGGCTGAGAATTACGCAGAAGTCACTTTGCTCATTTTAGCAAAAACCCTTTACACCGCATTCGGCCCGAGACTCAATTTTAAAGTTTCATGTTACCTACTGCGCTTACAGCACAAAACCAAGAAGGAGCCTCGGGCAGGAGCAGAACATGGGAAGGGCTGAAAGACGGACTTCATTTTTGTATAGGAATCGCAATCACACCCTCATTCATCCGTGCTGCTTAAGGAGGTTGGCCTCCATCCGTCTGGACACAGACCTCAAGGTGGTGTATACTGCCAGAAACTCCGACAGTCAAATCTCCTACTACCGATTTTTCAACCCCTCTGTACAGAATTCACTTTTCCTATTACTCTGGCCTTTCTATGACTTACCTCTTCTCTTAAGGAATCGGACCTGGAAAATCGTAGCCATTAGGATTAATCTTATTAACCTTAGCACCCCTCAATACCCTTGTATTATCTGCTAGCTAATGGCAGCATTTGCCAATGCAAGCGAACATCCGTGTCCCAGGAAGCAATTGAGAAGAAGAAGAAGAAGAAGAAGAAGAAGAAGAAGAAGAAGAAGAAG
>JAYGXS010000002.1:53788232-53799970 GCA_036362985.1 Ligula intestinalis
AACGTCAGGCGAATAAACATATTGTCCCAGCGATCGAGTCTTCTTCTTCTTCTTCTCAGACTGGTATATTGTGCCTGGACTAGGCACATTGCATGCGTATAAGGGGTCCGATAGGTTACACATTCAAAGGGAATATCGAGCCTACCAAAGGTCAAGATGCTCAGCGGTTAGCAGGACTGCAATATCTCCCCCTCACCCGCCAAGAAAAAGAGCCAAGCAGACCGTACGCCGAATCGGGGGCAGGTGGCTGACTCGACGTGAGCCTGCACGTACCCCTACCACTACCACGGGCTATGTTCAAGTTACAATAGAACGTTGCATTATGAATCTCTCCCTTTTTGTGAGAAGTTCAGTCAATATTTTTTCCAATACTGAGGCGGTGGCCTGCCCATTCCTCATCGTACGCCAACACTGGGGAGCCAGACGGGCAGGTGGCTGACTCGACGTGAGCCTGCACGTACCCCTACCACTACCATGGTCCTTCCCAACAACCGTGGAGTTCTCCAAGGGTCCATATTATCCCATCATCTCCTCTCCCTCCACGTTGGCAAACTATGATCGCCAAACGAATGTTTGTTTGTTAAATGTGCTGATGGCATGGTGACTGGCCATCCTCACAAAAGTCAGATACATCTCCAAGTACTTATGGATGGCCTGGACTACGTCTCAATATGGTCATCAAGAAATAGGCTTCCACTTAACGAGCGGAAGACAGTTCAGTGTATTTTTCAACTGCGACCCTCGCCCAGTCCTGAAACTATTGACATTCTGCCCAGCAAGGTATCCTATATCCGATACCTTGGTGTTACTCTGGAATCTAGCCCTTTATTTACTCTTCATATTACAGTAGTCGCCGGCTATTAAGCCCACGGTTAATAAGCCCAGCCGCCTATAAAGCCCAATTTGGTCTGGGCCCGAGGTGAGCTTAATAACCGGCGACTACGGTAGCAAGCCCACGGTTAATAAGCCCAGCCGCCTATTAAGCCCAATTTGGTCTGGGCCCGAGGTGGGCTTAATAGCCGGCGACTGCTGTAAAGGCCTTTTTGTAAACAAAATCCGTAAACGTTTATATTTTATCCGCCATATGTGTTAATATCGCACACGGCAAGCTCTTATCTGGCGATTCATAGATGGCTGCATTCTCACCCTCATTCTTTACTGCTCTCTAGTTATTCTTCCAGCTTTACTTAAAAAAGTAAAGATGATGATGATGATGATGAAGAAGAAGAAGAAGAAGATGAAGAAGAAGAAGAAGAAGAAGAAGAAGAAAAAGAAGAAGAAGACGAAGAAGAGGAAGAAGAAGAAGAAGAAGAAGAAGAAGAAGAAAAGAAAAAGGGAGAAGCGATTGCGGTAGATTTTGTTCAAGTCTACCATGAGATAGTGTTGCCGGCAAAGACAAGGGGGCCCTGGAGTGGCCATTTATGGCATATTAGCCGTCGTCAGCCAGTTATACCCCGACCCAAGTGGTGCCCCACTCGAGCCTCGAGCTTGCGACCTTTTTGATTAGACTTACGCGCCCTAACCATTGGGCAACGAGCTCGTTGGCTAGCCAGTTTAGGTCAAGCGATATTGACACTCTTTGATGAACGTTCACCTGACCACTAACGGTACTCATCTGTCCCGCGCTGCCTTGGGCCTCATTCGAGGCCCTGACAGCCGCAACAGCTGATAGTGTAGTCAGCTGGTATTGTCGGCAAAGAAATGCGGTCAGGAGAATGTTCATCAATGGAAGTCTACCATTACTACAAACAGAATTACGCGCCAGACACCGTCCCTTTGCGCCACCATGCTGTGGGTCACACGACATAAGTCACCGTTACCAACGGTCCAACTATCGTGAAGCGTAAGACAGAAGTGGGCAGGCAGGTCAAAGTCTTCGCAAGAATGCAAATGCTTGAAAGCCTTTACAAAAAAACCGTGAGCAAATATCTTGAAGTTAATAAATAAGGAAGCATAAATTGGGAGACAGAGGGCAACTGACAAAAGAGGAAGAGCGCGTAGACGCGTAGAATACGTCCGATTCCACACTGCAGGGTGCTGGAAGGAAGAGCATGGGGGAGGGGCTTTTGAAAGACCTCTGCGCGCGCAAGAGGACTGAAGCAACAGTCATCATCGAGTAGGAGAGACGGAGGGGAAGGAGTGTTCGACGGTTATCGGGCAAATGGTGTACAAAGGGGGACACAAAAAATACTTTCAAGGAGGTAAAGACTTTTCCGAAAAAAACAAAAACTACATTTTCCCCACCGCTGGTAGGAAGATTTTGGCACTCTGTTACAAAAAAAAGAGCATAAAGGCCTCCAGGAAATTGGGCGCTTGCAAACTCAAAAAACCGCCGAGTTCCGATGCACGTACACCTTCCACAGGTGCACACTTCCCAAGGACGGGTCCCCAACTCTTCAGACCCCAGCCCGGTGCACGTACGCGTATGTCTATTTCTGAGGAGGGCCATATACAGGTGTCGGTGTATTTCAATATTCACTTCTCTACATAGACAAGGCACATGAAAAGAGGAGGCATCACAGCGAGTTGTGTTGGGGTGGGGGGAGAGGGGGAGGGGAGGGGAGGGGAGGGGAGGGGAGGGGGAACTTCACTCCCGTCCCCTGTTCAATGACCTCAGCCTAAATCGAAAAACGGTAAGGGCTGTTGCGCCATAAAAAAGGAATTCGAAACTCAGGGCACAAAGGAGAAAGGCACTTAAGGCTGCATGTGGCGTGCTTCGGAATTCAGCAGGAAAGGGCACTCTTTAGGGGGGGGGGGGGGGGCAAACCAGGGGGGGTTTCGGTGGTTAGGGGGTAGGACCGGAGGGGGGCGGAGGGGGGCGGAGTTAAACTCGGCAAAGACCGACGTAAAAAAGAGAAAGAGGAAAGAAGGATGGTAGCAGCAAAGATGGTGGATTCATAACATCGTTTCCTGATTTGGAATGTGCCTGAGGCGGTGGAGGGGGTGGCTCTGCTTGCGGCACAGGTAAGGGCAAAAGCCGATAGCTGAGAGGTGGGTTCTTACTGCTGA
The DNA here is from genome assembly GCA_036362985.1 of Ligula intestinalis. Lineage (NCBI taxonomy): Eukaryota > Metazoa > Platyhelminthes > Cestoda > Diphyllobothriidea > Diphyllobothriidae > Ligula > Ligula intestinalis. Next base: position 53,791,242 of record JAYGXS010000002.1, read on the forward strand.
TGATATTGTGGTCTAATTTTGCGTGTCCTTACTCTGGAAAGGCTTGTAGGGTTTGCGGCTCCAAATCCATTTCTGCGAAGGACTTCTGTTGCAACTCTCCAGGGTCAGGTGATTCTTATCTTCACTGAGAGTTAAACAGTAGCCTTGGTTCTTAATTTCATCGTCCTGTAAAAGAGACAAAAAACACCATCAACTTGGCAAAACCAACAACCAGACGTGTAAAAACGGGACCCACAGCTTCTACTTCAACTAAGTTTAACGAAAACTGATGTCGGGAAGTGTAGTCTGAATTTATGAAATGACTGTATATATAGAGACGCAAATTTAGAAAAAAAGAAACATACCTGAGTGTATTCGAATAGTTGCATTCCACCCTGTGAGTGGCAGCTAGCAAGCTTTATTTGCTTCTTATCATAGCCGCCATCAGCACAGTAGTCATCTCGTCGCAGCTCGCCAGCCTTGCTGAGGAGCCAAAACTACAAAGCACGAAAGTGGGAGATAGAGAAAACGATAAAAAGACAACCGACGGAAGTCAAAGGTGATACACGTCGCCCTAACAACAGGTTAAGACGGGGAAAAACAAAGTATAGGTTACACCGGGGAACCAGATGGCCGAGCAATCATCACGTCCAAGGCCACCACGCGTGATGCAAGTTCAGCAGGTCACTGCCCGCATGCCGGTCATCAAGCAATCCACACACAAGAAGGCAGTTACCATTAATTGTTGTTGTAATAAGTGTGCAGTAATGACTGTGCCCCGTAAATACTGCAACTTCCTGTGCATCTATCACCATTTCATGTTCATGCCTCTGATGAAGAATCCGTGACGGAGGTCGAAACGTCAGACGAATAAGTGTTGTCCCAGTGATCGAATCTTTTGTCTTCTCAGTTACTTTCTGGGACTTGCATGTTAGTTTGTACTGCCCAATCTTCATCGGAGCCGTTGGTTGATACTTAACTACTAACCGCTATAGGACAGTCTGGAGGAGTTTCGGGCAAATGCCAATTTCGGTCTTGAATTAAAAAATTAGTCCCACAACCCATCACTGATCTGATATTTTTTAAGATGGTGCCGCAGTATCGAATGGGACTTCGGTGGACTGAGATAACGTTAGATTAACGGGCAGCAGCAAACACGAGACCCGACATCTGGCGAGCCTTCTCCTATCTGAAGAACACCTCTCCAAAGCATCAAGCCTCCTTCTTGCGTCATCAGAATGCAGTGTTTTAGGCGGACTAAAAGAAGCACTCGGATGCCACACGATAATGGTGGTGGTGGGCGTACCGATAACACAGCAAAGAACGTCAAGAGTCGTTTAGTGCGTCTCGTGCGTCTCGTGCGATGGGATGAGCAGGAACAACACTCAGGATACGGATAACCCAAAATGCATCGGAGAAATGACGCTAGCTCGTTAGGTCGAAGCTTAGTCGACAGGATCTGATCACACTTTCGATGAGAACGAATTCTCGCGGGAAATGACAGCTGTTTGCGGTGCGAGATGTTTGATCTACTATGGCGTCTAGGTTCACTACAACAAAAAACGTTCAGACTACCTGGGGAAAGTAATTAATCACGCAGAAAGTTGTAGGGGACTGAACAGCCTTTTTCATTGGCAGTTATAGTGTGCCGAATGACCACTCCAGTGCGGTCGGCGCCATTAAAGACACCGGTGCCGTCGGCGAAGCCGACATCTGACCAGATAAGGGAGCTGCTAACTTAAGAAAGTGCATAGCCGTATAGGAAATGCAACGTGTAAATCCCGCACTCCCTCTGTGCGTTCTCCCTCCTCATCTATTGTTGTCCCTGACGTTGGGTTTGATAAAAGGTTGGACATGTAGAAGGAGATCGACCCAGTCTTTTTTATTCTTTTTGAGTGAATGGGTGCCAATTAGGGATGGCAGAATAAACTGAAGTTAAATTCGTACGCAGCTTAAACGACTGCAGTTAATACGTATGCCTACAGGTTAACTTTTCGGCAGTGACAGGAAGCGCCAGGACATTATGTTCTTCCCATGCCTGACTATTTCCCCAGAACTGGATTTCATTCGGTACATAGAAGAGCACATTAATTCTTTTGGCACAATACATGACTGCTCACCGGGTTTTCGAGAACCTGGGGTCTGTCCTTCGCCTTTTCTGTGCGTATATGACTCATGTGTACCACAGTGCCTACATTACAGTGCGCCTTAGTAGCTGCAGTGTGACATGGTCGACCTTTCTACTTACCAATGTAGTCAGTTGGCCATCTGGTTGATGACAGACAGAGAAATCCGAGAAATAGACAGCTCCGTCCCCTGCGGATTTTTCATCCGCAGTTGTATGCGGTTTATCCCGTCATCGCGTACAAAAGTTTTTAGTCCTGCCTTATTCGGTGCTCATGGTGGAAGCGTTCGTACGCCGTGACAGTGGGCTCTTCAGATATGATTGTCGAAGAAGACAAATAAGACTAGAATGACCCTTTCTGACTTCTTAGCCGTCGTCAGCCAGCCATATTTAAGCCCAAGTGGAGGGCCACCCGAGCCTCGAATTCGCGATCTTCTTGACCAGAGTGAAACGCCCCTAAGCTACCAGCTGCTACGGTTGTTAGGGTCTCTTTCGAGGCCCAAGGCAAAGCGGGAGGAGGATGCCCTCAGAAATCAGCACGAACAACGATTAACTAGCCGTTTTGGTCTGATTTACGTGCAACGACTGTCGAAGGTGGGGGAAGCGAGCTTGAGGCGAGACCCCAAACAGTTCATCAATTTCGCGATATTGGTAAGATCTATGGGTCATGCCAACGTTCATTCAACTGTTCGAAGCTCCCAGAGGCTCGGGTGGTGCACCATCCGGGGCTTGGTATGACTGCCTGATGATAGCTAATGAGCCACAAATGCCTAGTCTGGTTTCTCTCCCGGCAACGCTCAAGGCCAGCCTAGAAATACGGAACTAAAAGGCTGAAATTATGCTAAAAACCAGATGTTAGTTTTATCCTATCTAGGACAATTTCTGTGTGTTACAAATGGAGAACTCGATTTCATGAGCAGCATGCTTAAACTCCGAACGCCTGCATACTTAAAGTCATAAATCTTAGCACTTGCACGCAGATCAAGCACATGCAATCAGACATCTGCGGGCGAAAATGGAGATAGGACTGCACGTACGCCTATGTGCACAGTCAAAAAACAAAAAGGGCCTCACGAATTGGTGCAAGGAGAAGATTTTCAATAGGTCGTACCAGGCTTGATCGAAGGTTCCCATACAGCAGAATGCCAGGCGAAACACGTGTCTGGGCTTCTAGCTAGTACCTATGCTGCTATTATGATAAATTTGGTAGGATTGCGACGTGGGGCCGCCTCAAATAGGATCCACCTGCCTAAGGTCGAATTTCTGCAAATAGGAATTGTGTACTACTATTATTATTGGTCAATAGGCATCAGTAACCTAAGCAACAGGAGATTGTGTTGGTCGATTTGATTGTATTTACCTCACTAAACCAATTATAAGTGCCTTTAATTTACATTCCACTCAATTTAATACTCCTTCATGCAGTATATAACCTGGAACCACGAATTTCGTTGGGTGGGCGGAGTTTATTTTTAGGGAGCCTCACAAGACAAATTTGCCATAGGGTTATATCCATGGTTAGTTAATTGAGAATACTGCCATTGTCCCCTCACCCTGGGAGCAACGATGACGGAAATCCTTAATTGCATTAAGACCTGCTGAACATCCACCCCGCACTCTTGGCCTAAGGCCTCCAACGAATCGTGGTAAAATGATGTAGCTTCTTCCCTACTAGCCGCTCAAGACCACGCACATTCTCTTCAGATACTCCGAGTTCCCCTCAATTAGTCTCGACCACCTCTCGTCACGTCATGCCTCACAGAGGAGGCCCTAGGAGGGCGGGCCTGGAGACGCGAAAGTAAGGACTGTGCATGCGCCCTGATAGTTTGACCATCGATTCGATGCACCCTAGCGACTAGACACGTACCAAGACTGATGAACACAAGCACCGCCCCCAGGGGACAATGAGAGCTTCAAAAACCGCATGACTCGTGCCAGCCTAATGCCGGCATTGCAGTCTTTATAAGCAATGGGTACTACTAGCAACAGTCCTCAAAGGAGCAGTGCAGACTTACACATATAGTTGTTTTTTAATCAGGCCCCTACCCCACACCCTCGAACTGTCATATGATGAAACAAAGAAATCGTCGCAAGCGAGCGGACATACTTATATCGCCAGCTGATGGCAGCAATTCAGTAGTTGGCAAGACAGAGGCTACTTGAAGGGAGATTTGGTTGGGCACAGTACCTGGCGGGACACAAATTCTCCGTCTAACGCTTGCTATACGACTGTTGACCATGAGTGAGGTCAGAGCTATCAACTCAATATAGTCCGCCCAAATTAGTATAGCTCATTACAACCCATGGATCCGGTGTTTGCAAACCATCATGATAAGTATGCCCTTGAGAAATCCGGGGTTAAGTTATGATGTGACCTATGTCCCGATCAATGTAAATAAAAAACCTGAGCTGCTCTTTCCTGTGTGCGATTCTTCTTTGTAACCTTTAACAGAAGACTCGCCTCAGATGTGCACCTCATCAACTCGTAATAGGCAAGGCAAGTATTTGGATGCATAAAGTCTATTTAAGTATGAGTTAGATGTCAGTGTAAGCCCCTGGTAGGGCAACGGGATGCCTTTTCGGCCGCTAAGATAGACTTTCGCAGTTTTCTTGGCTGATTCTCTCCCTAGGGGACATTTCTGAGCATTCAAACAACTATTGGGGGCGAAACTGCGCAGGTTTTTACTCCCCCTCCTACTGCTGCTAACGTCACCGTTAGCTCTCTCCTGCTCATGCGGCAATGTTCTTCGATGAGGAGAAAGGGAAAGCCATCGTGTCAATGGGATTGGCAAATCTCTTGATTCCCCCGCCAGGGGCGGGGCAGTTTTAACATTCAGGCATATTGCTTCAGCCACCGCCGTGTCATGACTTCCTATAATGAGCTCATGCCTGGAGGACAGAAATTAGCGGCAAATAGCCACAAAAACCTGGGAAATCAGACAGAGGACAGTTTGCCCAGGCCTTTTGGGCCCTCCGTCCAAAGGGGGAGGTTTCGACTGGCACAATAGCTCGGCCACGTTTTGACGAAATTTGCATCTCTCCGCAGAACTCTGTAAATCCATCATCTGCTGGTCTAGCTGAAGACTTAACCGAACGTCCGCAAGCATGTCATTTCGCTGCCCATCCCGAAAGAATGTGGACGACAGTTTGACCGCCATTACTGACGATGTCCACTGTGTACTCCACAGCCTGGTAATGCAGAGGAGGTGACTTACACGCGAATCAGTTTTAATTAAGAAGGGACTTGCGTTGCGACTTCTACACACTCTTTTCCCTCACCCATCTGAGCCTGGCTTGAAGCTGGGCAATAAGTTCCGCTCATTTTTGCGTGAGTGACAGTATATAGCCTTCGTTCTGGTTGTGACAGTTTAAAATGCCTCCTCACTAATTCATGACCGACTTCCAGTAATAAGATCGACTTTCGTATATCGTTACTGCAGACTAGATCGCATTATAGTGGTGTTAGCAATTTCCGTGTGCTTCAAATCTAAGAAGGGGTCACCGACACGTGAAACTTTGTATCCATTGTTAAAATTGCTGAAGGCTGACGATTACGCGAAGGACTTATTTGTGACGGCAGTTCCACTCCGCTAGCCCCAAGTACCATGGAGTAACTTTCGCCCATCCCACCAGAAGCGACCGATCAGCTAGGTGGTAGCCTGTTGCTGCCGGTGGAGGAGAGAGTGAGTTCGATCCTCGGTGCATTTCCTTCCTCACTAAAAACCATCTATGGTGCGTGGAGCTATCACGGTGGGCTAAAAGCCTTGGCTCGGAGGATTGCCAAATGACTGACGGGATAACTTGGACACCGCAGTCAGCCCAGTGTGTATCTTGCTGAGTAGAGTGGCTTACTGCGGGCTGACAGTCAGGCTGAATGTCTCCTTCTTAATGTGGCCTTTATGGCGCTCCGACGCGGGAACCTACCTAGCAAGGTGTTGTTGTGCTGCGAGTTGGAGTGTGTTTCGTGCACATCGCCTGCGCCCTCCTTCGTCTTCGGTCTTCTTGACATCGGGTTCAGGTTTGAAGTAGTAAATGGGGTAGATTCCCCGAAAGTCTACTTTCACTATAAACCTGACATAGTCACCGCGTCCACTTTCAGCTTGCTAAAGCTCGTGGTGGACATCTTCTAAACCGACGGTCGAACTGTCGGAGCACCTTTCACAAAAACTAGGTCTCCTGAATCTGAGTTCTCCTTCCAACATTTTCTCACATAATACTCTTCCGAGGCATCAACCAAACTGGCGCAGTCGAGTCGGAGTCCAATAAAATCTACACCATTTGTTCGTAATATGTCAATCATTAATAGGGAGACAACTTTGTCAATTTGGACTAATTCTTCTAGACGTCTACGCGGTCAAGTCGCCGCTGCCAGTCTAATTGATCCCCTTAAGTGCAGAACGTGGCACTAAAATGCGACTCAACTGAGACTTGCTCATACATAACTGAAGTGTGACAGTTTGAAAGCAAACGCGGTTACTTAAGCGTGAATTAATTGTAATTGTTAGAAGACTTGCGTTGCATCTACCACACACTCTCGCTCTCTCCCCTTCCCCCACCTGGGTCCGGCGTCATGACTAAGTCAAGAAGACCGGAGGCAGAAGAGGGCACCGGGGAGTTGGCACGGTCGGAGCTGTCCCTGAGCGTGCCGCCAAACCTGGCTCGGATCCTGGCTGAATGGAAGCACCATAAAGGCCACATGAAGAAGGAGCTCTGGCAGCCTGAATCTCAGTTCGCTCGTCAGCCATTCCACACAAACACACACAGGGCAGACCGCGCAGTCCAAGTTATCTCGTCAGTTGGCAACCTTTGAAACAGCGACCTTTAGTGTACCGTGGTAGCTCCAAGCACCTCTGACTGTTAATAGTGTGGAAAGAATAAGGCTGAGTCGTTGACCCCACCCATTCTCATGCCCCAGCTCCCGTCAGAGCCGGTCAGTGGACTGGTGTGCGGAGAATGGGCAATGCTGCTGATATATGTAATACCCTCGTACTAGGTACACGATCTAATTTCGTGTAAAGACAAGCCTCAAGTTTTCACACAAAAGGGGGCTTGATGACTTACACCTCCCATGTGTTTGTGTTAAAAGGAGCAACTGCAGCCTGACTCGCAGATTATCGGTCGGCCACTATACAAACACACACCTCGGACTGAGAGTATTATCGGCAAAGACAAGGGAGACAGGAGAGGCCATTTCTGGCTTATTAGCCATCGTCAGTCACTCATACCCAGACCCAAGTGGTTTCCCACCCGAGCCTCGAACTCGCGACTTGATTGATCAGGGTCAAACGTCCTAACCGTTGAGCCACAAGCTCGTTGTCTAGCCAGTTTACGTCAGAGAATATCGACACTCGTTGATGAATGTTCACCTAACCAGTCTCTCTTGTCTTTGCCAGCAATATTATCGGCCTATACTACCAGCTGTTACGGCTGTCAGGGCCTCTGGCAAGGCCCAAGGTGGAGCGGGGTAGATGTGTTCCGTTAGCGGCCGGGTGAACTTTCATCAACGACATGACTGCGACGTTGGACCTAAATGAGGTAGACTTTTCTATTTGTCACATATTCCGTTGAAGAGATGACTTGCATGATTGATGAATTTCCAAATAGTGTAAATAAGTGGGAGTGATCTACTGCGGTAAGATAGACGCGACTGCTCACCTGATTTCCACCCTGGCCGTGGCATGGGTACACCGAGAGGTTCCCAATCTGGTGATGACTCGGCAGAGGGGCGTCTACGCACACGTCAGCAGCAGCGTTGCGAATCTGAAATATGCAAGCAAGGAAACGCAGACACACAAATAAGAGAAATTTCGTCTGCTATAATTACGCATAATGTATTTAAGCGAAAAAATGAAATCAGCCAAAAGGGTTGAGTTGTTCGTACCCCCCCCCCCACACCCCCGCCCCGTCCAATTTCTCAAATGTGTCGGAGGCAACGACAGATTTTGAATAATATCTACTCAAGTCAGTCTATCGTAGGTTATGTAATTCAGAGTGACATGATTAAAATTTGCTCATGTTGAGGATCGTTTATGGGCTCTCACCTCCCCTTTCCCCTTTGACATTACAGGAGGGGATAGGAAAATATCCTGTAATACAGGTACTAGTACTCTACATATTCGGCAAGCTAACTAATTCTTTCTGCTAAGTCTAACCCAAACGCCACCTATTAACCTAACCTTAAGTCTAGATCTACAGTAAGCTCAGAATTCGTGCAACATGCCAACATTTGTGAACGATTGATATTCAGTCAATAATCGGCATTCAGTGCGGTTGAAATACCGATTATCGTGTAGCCTATTTTCAAGTCAATTTCAGTCACAATAGGATACCAGCTTTTTAATCAGCCTCTTTCTGACCGCTACCACACAGTATGTACGTTAAAAATGGCTACTTAACTAGTATGCATTTTTATAATTTATTTTGACTGCCTGATAAATTCAAATATATTTGATGGAAAATATGCACGAAAAACAATATTTTTGTACTCGTTTTGTAGCATATTACGCTCTCTTTAAATTTCATACTCAAAGAAACGGTATCCTTCGGTTTTAGAAATACGTCCAATTATGAGTTTTTAACTATTGTGAACTGTTCATTCATAATACATCGTATTCGTTAATTTATT
>JAYGXS010000002.1:53804970-53817667 GCA_036362985.1 Ligula intestinalis
TCACTGAATACAAGAGAATGTGAACAATCTGTCCAGATAAACGAAACGCTATAGTCCCATAAAATCTTAGAGCGAAAACACAAACTTCTGCAATTGTTACTTCAAGAGTAATACCTAAGCTTATTGGTGATGTTAAACAACACCAATGCGTGAGGTGAAACAAAAGCAAAATGGAGCAGAGAATTTTAAAACGATCTCCTTGGGCATTTTTCGGAAGCTATAGAAGTTTGAATGGGATCTGTGGACGTTTTACGAGAAAAAAACTGGGTGTATAATATATGCGAGATAGGACTGTCATGCTGATGAGACTGTATGGGGGTGCGAAACGCTCCGTTCGTAGAAATTATGTGACGGCTAGCTTTTAAATGGAAACAATCGAAAGCCGAAGAGTATTCACTTTTTAAGGACACGCTGGAGCTCAGTGATGCCCTTGGCACACAGAAAACGTCATGCTTGCGACTGCAAATGTAAATTCCATTCTCAAGAGTTACTCACTGTCCGGTGGTCCAACGTGTGACCTTATAGAGACTTTTACTCGTGTGACGCCCTGTTCGCGAAATCAGGTGGAATTCACCTGGTCTTAATTAAAGTAAAAACTTTAAATTACCTCAAATTCTCTGGCAACTCTTTTGGAACATACAAATGAAAGCCAGGCATCTGAGGAACGGCTACTCGGTAGGATATACAGTAATCGCCAAAGATCACGCAAAATGTCGACATATGCGAAAGATTGATATTCTTTCGCTAATCGGCATTGACTCAAGTTGTGATACTGATTAGTCTGTAATCTATTCTGAAGTCATTTCAGTCATGATAGGATGTGGGCCTTTTAACGAGCTTCATTCTGACCATTATCAAAACGTACCTATTGTATAAACTGGCTTAATAAGTAGCATGCCTTTTTATCATTGATTTTGACTGTCTTCATAAATATATTTTATGGAAAACATGCACAAAAGTATTATTTCTCGTACTTGTTTGACAGTAAATTAGGCCTTCTTTAAATTTTATACGCAAAGAAAAGGTAGCTTTTGGTTTTAAAAAAGTTGCTAATCATGAGCTTTTTTGCAATTGTGAGGTGCTTTTTCATAATACATCGTATCCGCCAATTCATTAATGCTGCCTATACTGCTTAAAATATGTTCCACATCTATTTCAATATTTTATGACAACTATGTGACTTCTTCCTCAAACAGTAGGCAAAAACGTACTTTTCCTTAAACAGGATGTACACAGTGGGCAGTTTTAAAACCTTGAATTCGAGTATAGCAGTCACTAGGTTAGAAAATTATTCGGCAATTGAGCGACATTTTATAACCGAAAGCTACCTTTTCTATGCGTATAAAATTAAAAGGTGTAATATGCTATCAAATCTGTACAAGAAATGGTTTTTCGTGCATTGTCTCCATCAAATATATTTGAATTTATAAAGGCAGTCAAAATAAATGATAAAAGAGCATACTACTTAAGTAACCAGCTTTTACGATAGATACGTTTTAGTAGTTGTCAGAACGAAGCTCGTTATAAAGCCCACTTCCTATTATGACTAAAATAACTTCAGAATAGACTACACGATAATCAGTTTAACGACTTGAGTCAATGCCGATTAGCGAAAGAGTATCAATTTTTCGCATATGTCGACATGTTGCGTATCTTCGGCGACTACTGTATAAGTGCAAATTGCTCCTATGTTTCATCTCACTCCCTCCCCTCTCCTCCGGCAAGCTATGGGAACAGGAACCGCCCGTAATAAAGGTGGCTGTGAACTAAATTCCAGAAAAATCAGTCTTGAGTTCAGGTTGGGATTGCGATAAGGTTAAGGTTAAAGGTGGGGTTTATTTTAGGTATAGGACACGGGATGGATGGTTAGCATGTTGTAGAGTTTATAGGCAACATTAAAATATCCACTCATAAGATGTATTCTGAACAACCATTTCACGGTTTAAAAAAAATCTCAAAATCACACCCTTTTTAATTGAAATAAATCCTTTGTTCAAGTAGAGCATTTAAAAAAGGCGTAATTTTCTATCAAAGCGGACAAGAAAGATTATTTTTGTGCTTTTTTTCTATAAAATATATAAGAATTGAGCTGGGTATCGAGAATCAATGGGAAAGAGCATATGCTACTTAAGTTGCTATTTTCTTTTACAGAGTATGGCTTTTGAAGACTGACAAAAAGAGGCTCGTTTGAAAGCTGGCGCCCTGACGCAACTGATGTGCAACGATCAATATTTTTCCTCCTTAAATAATTTGTTCAAGTCGAAAACGCTTTTCAGAGTTTTGACAGTCGTTTGCTCCGTGCAACTAACAATAATTATCACTCAGTGTACCTGACCCCTGACTAATGCCCACAATTTAACCCAATTCCCCCCCCCCTCTCCCAGCACAAGGAACTCTAAACGTCCGTCTCATCAGGTGAGCAGCGTGAAAACGATGAGTTATAATCAAATTACACTTACTAACCCTGTCCAACTGGTCAATCTTCGTTATGCCTGCAAATGTACAGGCCTAGTGAAGATTTGCTGAAAACGTATGTTTGCCGAATTGACTTTCCCGATTAAACATGGGAGTATTTGCAGAACTTAAAAACCTAAATATTGGTATGAATCATGCAGTTGACTGATTTATGGGCTGGTGGTCAGGGATGGAGTACTGCCTCTTTCTTGGCTTGTTTTAATGCAATTATCGCCAATCTGAGGATCCTGTCGTGCGTTTTGTGCTTGATTTGCAGTTTTCCGCCAAAGGTGATTTCCTTACCACCCCAAAAAAACTGAATTCGACAGGAACGCTGGTAAGGAGCTGGTGGGAAATTAACTGGGCCCTGTTTTACAACAAACAGTCCCACAGTGCTTTTAGATGGAGATGAAAATGCGGCAGTCAACAGGCAACGCCGACAGAGGTTAATGAGGAAAAGAAGGAAACACTGCCAAATTGTAATTTGCAACGCTGAGCCGTAAGACTGGCAAACTGATGATCGTAGCGCCAGCAATGGTCAGGCAGGTAAGTTTGGCCCCTCCAAGTCACCCTCTGGTTTAGCCAGCAGGGAGAGAAAAAAACGATTCCAAAGGTACAGTAGGTACATGCGTGGAATTCCAGAAATTTAGGCTGCACAACGCCTACATGAACTCGACACTCAAGGGAGACAGACGGGACGGCATGTACTCTGGTGATCTCCTCGAGTGGGCGAACACCCAGGCATTTTGTTGCGGTAAGAACTGAAAAAGGCGGACCACAAACAGGTGCGGGATCACCGGCTCCGAAGATGACTCTCGTAATACCGACAGTAAAAAAGGCATGCTTACTCAGACTGTCATTGGACACCGTGAAAGGTACCCTCGTAAATATTCACAAAAGTTCCATGCGCATGTGGTCTCAAACAGCCGGCCAATCAGGACGCGCCGGCAGGACAAACGCATCCACCTTACCTACATCACCCTGTATGCAATATCCGAGAGCAATGATATAGCATCATCCTTCCACCTGGCGACATTCTACTACAGAATAGAAGAGTCTAGGAGGGGTTAAGGACAGGTTATGTGACGCTCCAAGGCCGATGAGAATAAAACGGGCGAAAATTCATTTATTTTTATGTTCTTCTGCACAACATTTTCTGCTTGCCCGCTGTGCGGCCCCATCTGTAAAACATCGGTTAGCGTCATTTCCGTTTAACACGACCCTGGGGTTACTGATGCTTAAGGTAGGCTTGCCTAACCTATCGTTGCCTGGAACTGTTCTTCCTGGTTCAACCTGCAGTATTCGGTTCAATGACAAAAGCACTGGAACCACTTTTCCAGATGCCCGGCCGGGTTTGGGTTATGGGTAGCAGATGCGAATTGAGCCAGAAAAGTCCACTTCAGTTACCTTTGTTTTTGTTGCTTACAGTGCTTGAATCACGTTAGGTAGAGATACGACTAGTCACAACCGTTGAGTAGGTACTTAACGGATATATACTAGTGAAATACTGATGGGACATAAAAAACTTTTTTAGCGCAAAGACATGCATGCGTAAGTTATTCTTAACGATGAGAGCAACAACCCCCATCTCTCACACAGGCAGTGTCGTCAGCAGTCCGCTACACAGAGCGAAGATACACTGTTTTGACGAAGAAACCTATCGAGTCAAGCTCAATTATCTGTTTGATTTGTTTTCCCGCAATGGTTACCCCAGAGACTTTGTACACCGATGCATGAAGCACCAACAATCCGACAGAAAAGAATCAGATAGTTCCACTCAGCTGCCCAAAACAAATACATGGTGAATGCTTCCTTATATAAGGAATGTTTCTGAACTCGTCGAAAGGCACTTGCGGAAATACCAAAAAAAAGTGGCACACAAACCGACGGCTACTTTGCGCACCCAGCTTGTACACCTTAAAGATAGGGTTAGCTATTTTGATATGAAAGAAGTCATCTATAATATGCCATTCGAAGCTTGCAATACCCTATATTGCGGTCAAACAGGAAAATCCATCTCCACACCCATCCACGAGCACAAACTGGCAGTGAGGAGACGTTTACATTTGGCCAAAGCGGCTATACATTGCCCTGATACATAACTCCCCTTTGCATGATAAAACATGCATCATTGGCGTTGGCCCCTCCAAAAAAAGGCGAAAATTTCTTGACGCCATGCACTCCGATGATTTATGCATTAACCGACATACCGAGTTGGCTGGAGTGAACAAACACCTCAAAGAAAGATGGAAAACACGACAGCCGATCACTGCCGACTAACGTGAACCGCCACTGTTAATCAGCGCTCACGCCGGATGACTATTAATTCTTCAATCCGGACATACGTAAAGTACAGTTTACAATTAAAAATTAGGCCATTGCGACTACTTATTTTGTCCACCATGGCCTGACGCAAATTGCAGCTGCTAATTAGCGCTCATACCGGATGACTATGTAATAGTACCAGCACTTTTGGGCGCATATAAAGGGCAATAAACTTTTAGAGGGCAGTAGATGGCTAAAAGGCACGTACTTTGAATGAAAGCTCCAGGTTTTCGGCTCCCCAGACTTCGTAACCCGGATCGTACCAGCCGAGTTGTTCAAAAAAGTCTCGGTCAATGGCAAACAGACCACCAGCCATGGTCGGTGTCCTGAAAAACACAAAAAGTCATTCAGCAGATTAAAGAGGGACGACGCAGCTGGTAGAGGCTCAAACATGTGCCGCTTGCGTGACACCTCAAATATTTGATTTAAACACACAGTGACAACTGAAAGCCGAAATCGTGACCCGCGCAGCGACCTCTTGTGTTGCTATCAACACGTTGCGAGATAGCAAAAAGTGAGGTCAGAGGGTTTAAGACAATCCCTTTCTCTCTCTCTCTCTCTCTCTCTCTCTCTCGCTCTCTATCAAGCTAAAATTATAATATCGCTTACAAAAGAATAGGGAAAGAAATTGTAATGAACGGACGGATTTGAAGGCTGGTTTTTTGGCTCGACCTGTAACGATATTGAGTGTTTGTCACACAACTCACTGGGCGTTAAGAATTCGCTCAAGTAAGCAAATGGGGCTTTCCATACTTACTCCACTACTATGTTAAAGGATATAAATAGAATCCTGGAGAAACGTTTTGAGGAATTAAAGTTCAATGAATTTTAATGTTATAATTTCTTTTGCGATAGTGGCTAATACTGCGTACAGTGCGTCAATACTTTAACGGTTAGGTCCTTCACTGCAGACCGGAAAATCCGTGAAGAGATCTCTCGTGGTACTCGAAGCTTCGCGCAGTTTTGTCTTGTACTGAGATACCAAGACTGAAATGCATCCAAAGGGGTTGCAGAACAGTCCTGCTTAGTCAATCTCCCCGTAGCATGAATCGAACAGACAGTACAGGTAGATACTTCAACCGAATACCCGACGGTCAAAAGGTTAAAGAAAACTAACCGTTTTGTTGTTTTACTACGGCACCATCTGATAGGCATTCACAGAAGAGAAAAATAAATGGACCGCGCGGTGGTGAACAAGGCAAGGCTCTATCTATTATGTGTTGGGATAAGCTCCTTCGTAGAAAAAATTACTCTACAGAAAACATTGACTCATGCACAAATTCAGCAACGGTTGCGTTGTACCACAGAAGGAAAATATAACGCTGAGCTTGTTTTCTTCAGATCTACTAAAAGCCTTCCTGTAAAAGAGGCAAAGGATGTTCTGCCGTTGCAAACTATTCCAAATTGTATCCTTGACTTCACGTACATCTGCGACTGCAAGCACATTGAGCGTACCCAAGGGCAACTGGCAGCCAGGGCTGCGGAGCACTTGCCTGACTGGCTTATCAAGTAAGAAGACAAAGTAAAACGTTCTTCGATTACTAAACACCTGCTACACAGTGGTCAGTCTGTCGACCGCAAAAACTGCTTTCCGAATACTTGTTCGGGCAGGAACAAATCGGACGCTACGCTGCTTGCAAGCGGCCTACATATGGCGGGAGAAACCCGACCTGTGTAAGTAGCTACACTACGTGATCAAGCTCTAATTACCTTGGTAATTTGGCAGCTAGTTTTAATCACGATTCGGTTTGCGCCAAGTTCCTCTTCCCCCTTTCTCCCTTCAGTTGACCCTTATTTACACTAAACTGTGACCCTTGCTGTTATTTATTGACATTCTATGAAATTCAATCTGCTGTATGCTTCTAACCGTTATCTGACTCATGCAACGACGGGATGTAGTTGAAAAGCCGTCGCAAATTTTTTTGAATCAATAAATTCTGCTGTCTCGACTTGTGTTTAATTTGTACCAGGAAACAAGTGCTACAGGTTTCTTCTCTGTCATCGTGCCTCAAAAGTGGCGCGCTCCAAACGCGAGGCGTTCCCATGCCTGTGCCAATGAATGACCGTTTAAAGGAATTTGAGCACTATTCCACGAATGTCCCATGTATGCCGCCTTCGCATACTTCTATGAAAAGGAGACCTACGAAGCAATGGGTTTTGCAATTGGTTGGAGTGGAAGATGCTGAATGATTAGGTTCGGGAGGCCTGTTAGGTAAACTGTGGCAGACAGCCAAAATTGCTGTCCGACTTCCCACTTTCTCGAAGTCATAGAACTTCATAGAGGGCGCTTTTCGATTCTCTGACCTGAAGACCCTTGACCGACTTCCGCCCGGGGGCACACGCGTGCGTCCAGATAGTCGCAGTTGTTCAGGGGCCACTTGAACTGGTCACCCCTCGGTTGGCGCAGCAAGGGTCAGTATACACGAAACTCCCTTGGGTAATGCAACACACGAATTGGACACCACTTGAATTTGTTTTATACTCCTATAAGAACAGCTGTCACCATTGTCTCACGCTCTTTCAGGCAGGACTGGGGGCGGTTAAAAAAACTCTAGCTTCGCCAGTGGCCACTGCTGCCTGAGACGGCAATACGGAGCTCTGGATACAATGAATCCCTCATTCTGGTAC
Source organism: Ligula intestinalis (assembly GCA_036362985.1). Classification (NCBI taxonomy): domain Eukaryota; kingdom Metazoa; phylum Platyhelminthes; class Cestoda; order Diphyllobothriidea; family Diphyllobothriidae; genus Ligula; species Ligula intestinalis. Next base: position 53,812,378 of record JAYGXS010000002.1, read on the forward strand.
CTTTTGTCTTTTTCAAACAACCTGGAATCGACATGATGAGTATAGAGACCGTAACAAAAACACTACTTAGACCCCTACAAATTGGTGACCCCGACGTGACCTAACACGCAACCTTCTGATATGGTTGAGCACCATCTTCCAACTCGAGTTCATCTATGGTTTCCTTGTCTAATGCATCGTACACTGATAGGGCACCGCGGTTACGGACACCCCCTCTCACGAACCGACTTGCATGTCCTCATTAAATCACAACCTTTCAACTCCAGCTCAGACCCTAATCGAAGTGTGTAAAGCAGTCCTCCAAATGTGTTGCCATCTAAGCAAATCTTTTTCCTAATGCTCATTTCTTCCGCCCACCACCAACGAAAGTGTCCTTTCTGAACTGTTTCAATGCAGCCAATATGTAAATGCATGTGCATTTATTAAGTTTACAGAACTCATTAAACATAAGTGGTAAATGCGTGAGGCATACGTAACCAGGAAGTAAAAGTGCAAAAACATGGTATGCGCGTGTCTTAAGGGAGCCAAACCAACACCAGTTTATGATTCACACAAGTGGCGAGGTGTGTGCAGGTTAAAGCACGATAGCCAAGGAAATTAACGCCAATTTTAGTGAAACGTGTCCTACCGAGAGCTAGAGGTGGGGAGCGAACAGGTTAAACGAGGGAAATGCATTCACCGGTGCGGCTTGTGCACTATCTTGAGTGACCTCCCAATCATTGTGGCTCGTATTCCGTGTGCACGCGATTTCTGGTCTTGTCTCGTCGAATGTCTAGAAGACGGGGACGGCAAAAGTACCTTGGCACGCACTTTTTAGTTTTAGTTTTCTATTATTAGGCTGCGCATAAGGACGGCGGACCAAGAGCCGCCTTTGAAAAGCTCCTATTTTAACTTCCCCTAGCTGAGTTTTTGTTCGCTCACTGCTGACTGCCCATGGGGACAGTGATACGGGCCCAAGATCACCTTCGTTGTCTCCAATCACGGCCTGTGACTTATAACTTATTCTCCCTGTTAACGCGAATTCCCGCCGGACATAACCCACGTAGTGCACGATTCATTTGGCGCAAGGCAGTTACTGGGCTGAAAGACAACTCTGACGAAAATAAGCGCCATTCGGTTTCGAAGGTCGCTGCAAAGGACACCCGTTAGATAAATTTTCTGGTTAGCTTGTGACATTAAGACACAGTAGAGTCATCAGAGGGCCTATGCGACACACTTCCCCACCCCTCTGTTGCCGCCTTTTGGGCATAAATTTGATAGGCTTGTGTGTTATTCACTCGAATATATGCCAAAGACGGAAACGACGAGACCTCGTCAAACAAATCAAACCGATGCAGTAGCAAGTATAACGGGGGATGGGTGAGAAGGTGGAAGGAAAGTAGAGTACTGGCGAATGAGGTACAAATGCTCGCCGCACTTGGATGATAAAGAGTGTGGTGCCGAGTTCACCGCCTCTTTTGCGGTGAACATCACGCGTCTGTAGCCTGCGATAAGTTGAGGTTGAACGTGCATAACGAAAATAGCAGTTGCAATAGCGGTTGGTTTCTACAGACGGTCTAACTTCCGGGGAAATATATAGATATATTCGTTCAGCTCGTGTTCTATCCCATCATTTGACAAGCAAAATGTGCAAACGCACCGCTTAGCTATTGTGATTTCTCGTTGATGAACGTTCACCTGACCGCTAACGGGACTTATCTGTCCCGTTCTGCCTTGGGCCTCACCAGAGTCTCTGACAGTCGTAACATCCAGTAGCATAAACAGATAGTATTGCCAGCAAAGACAAGAGAACGTAGAATGGCATTAGGTTATTAGCCGTCGTCAGCCATTCATACTCAGAGCTAAACCGGCTAGGTAACGAGCTAGTGGATCCATGGTTTGGGCTTTTGGTTCTGATCAAAATGTCGCGAGTTCGAGGCTCGGGTGGGGCACCGCTTAGGTCTGGATATGACTGCCTGACGACGGCTAATAAGCCAGAAATGGCCATTCCACTCTCCCTTGTCGTTGCCGGCAATGCTATCTGCCTGTAGTGATTTCTTCGAGACCCAGCCCTGTCTTTCGGTGGAAATTGTTGCGTAAGGCGGGATGGAGGTACGGATGACTTGTATGGCCGCCTAAACGGGAGACGAGAGCAGGAACACCCAGCCCACTTAACACAGGTGGTCTTGCAACAAACTTCAAGATGGGTTCATGTTCTCGTCTTTTAACACAAACACTAACATAAAACTGAACTGTACCCTTAATCTTAACTTTAGCCTGTCCGTAAACCCAGATCCTACTGTTTACACGACCCCTCACCTTTAGGGGATCCTGAGCCTACTCCCCAACTCTGACCTTGATACCAATCCTAAACTCCACCCTAACCCTCACCTTCATCTTAAAATTAATTTCCCCGGAAATCGGCGCAAAGCGACATGTGTTTTGAGCTATTCCTTTTCCCATGCCCTGGTTAGATGACCATACAAATCATCCTTACTGGGAGGACTATCCGCCCGCCAAGAAAGCTAGCGGTTGCAGGATTCCTGCAGACCACGCAATTGAACTGGACGCCAGCGCAGTTAACATGTTGGTCTTTGCCCCTGTATTTCTGAGGACTGTTTATCAATTCTTTAAGGCTTAAATGGAAAACGGTAGTCATGTTATTCGACAGAAGACAGCCGACTGTTCGTTTAAGTTTGCTTGACCTCTGCCTCCTCTATAAAATTTAAAGTCCCTGTTTTAGCACCTACAATTAATCAGAGCCCGGGCCGATATACTTGGCAATGTGTTCCAGTACACAGCAAACTATGTACTTTTGTTCATAGATTTTACAAAACTGTCAACGGTACATTTTTCGAAACCACTAGTTGCTGCATCTGAAGGATTAAATATTCGTCCAGAATTAAGCAACAGCAGCATAATCTTGCGTTACTACGCGTCAACGGGGTGCAAACGGTGGGTTTTTTTTGCAAACCAGAAACGGCAGACATCAGAATGGACATCAAAGTAATTGCCGCCACGTCAGTTTTAAACTCAGTGCACTTCGGTTTCCAGTCCCCCTCTCCCCCCGCATAAATTCATACTCGCCCATGGTTGCCCACTCCTTTGCACCTACACCAAAACCAATGGGATGATGGTGAGGAAGGGGGGAGGAAGTAGCGCAGAGGCGGTGAGATTGCTCCCTTTTCTCCTGCCCGTCTTCTTATCCTTCGGATTAGGAACCCAGGCCCGGTGAAAAAAGAGCGTTGCCCACTCATACTAAAACAACACCTTCACCCCCCCCCCTCCCTCCCTACCGAGGAGTGAATCAGATTTGACCTGGACGCTGAAAGTAAATGTTGGCGTCCGGGATCCAATAAATAGTGCCTTGACGAAGCGCTCGATCAGGTGCGGGCATCGCGATCGACGGAAGATTTAATGACGATTGATCGAACTAGGAGATGCGTTTTTGTGGGGTGGACAGGTGAACAAGTACGCCGGGAACCCGCTGATGGGCGCACTTCAGTGAATAACGGAGAGGCTACACCAAGGCAGCAACGACCGATTAAACGAATAGTCAAAAGTGTAGTTGTTAAGGTCGGTTTGGCGTTCAACTTCTGACTTAAGCAGTCTAACCGAGTCCCTGTTCACGGTTGTCGGTAGCGAGTAAGTCTAGACATGCCCTCCAGACTTTCCAGGCGGAGAGGAAGAATGAGTCGCGTAACCCATCCATGAACATCTATCTACTAGTACCATTTATAGAACCGATCTGTCAATGCATCTTCAAAAGCCCCAACATTAAAGCCAACTCTAAATCCAGTATGAGCCCTATACTTAACCCTAAACATAAGTCAAAGTCTGACACAAAGCCACTTGTAGTGCGGTCGGTTTCTGTTTAGAGGTTTGTCTGATTCATCATTATTAATAGCTAGGCCACGCAGAGCATACCAACCGCGACTGCCCAAACTCTCTAATCCAACTCGAAGGAGGCCTAACCAGCCAAATAATCATCGGCATATGGCTGAGCAGACAGTCTGTGGGCAGTAGAAAACTAGCTTCATCCGGGTGAGGTCGACGGCTCACCACTCGGACGCACTTGGAGCTCTCGTGGCGCGATAAAAGCCGTGGCTTGAAAGCCTACCAGTGGACAAAATAATCCGGACCGCACGGTCAGCCCAGTATGTGTGCTTGTGGGGAGTGGCCGACTGACGGAGCTTGAAGTCTGGCTGCAATGGCTCCTTCTTAATGTGGCACTCCCACTTCGTGGGGTCCACTGAGTCAGGTGTGGTGGCACGCTTAGAGCAAGGCTCTGGTTGTGCCAACCACCTGCGCCCCCGATCCCGCCCCTGCGGTCTTCTTGACTTGGTCTTTATACCGAACTAGGATGGGTGGGGGAAGAACAAGTGAGGTAGAGGCACCGTAATTCTACCACAATTTAAAACTAATCCACGCGTATGCCGCATTTACAGCTTGCTGAAGCCCGAGGTTGGCATCGTCGAAACGGATGATTGGACTGTCAACTCGGATGCTAGATGCAAGACTAATCACAAATTCGATTGTCTACATGACCCGTGTGCACCGCTTCAAGATCACGTTAATCGGTCTGCCAGGAGATCTCGCGAGTGCAGACGTGCAAACGCTGAGATCGACAAATCAGGCATGCACTGTGCGGTGATGGTGATGGTGCTGGTGGTGGCAAAGATGACGATAGAGAGTGACAGATGTGCGCCATGAGCCGTTACAGCTCCCCCCCCTCCCTGCTACGGAGACGTTGCCGTAACTGTGGCGTCGTGCGATAATCTAGTATTCAATGGTTAACCCTTAACTGCGCAATCGCATAAGCTCACCATTCGCTTGCGCAGAAAAACACGCGCAGGAAATTATTCAGTACTGGTTAGAAAGATCATTCCATAGAGTCAAATAAAAATGACCTCTAACGTAGCTGCTACACTGCCGTATTAAGCATAAGCCATTAGGCATGTTAGTTTTTTTTACTAAGACTTATTTAAACGCCCGTAAATTCTGTACTACCCACTTGACATACAAATTTAGTGTGTGTCTTACGTACGTCAGATAAGCGCGACAGTCACTTAGTCTGGCCACAATATACTGGTCTAATGTATCCCAAACACAACGAAATCTTCTTTTTTGATTGAATTATCTTCGTTTCCTGGTCCCTTCCCGAGACAGTAACACTGTGCTTGGGTTAGTAGGTTATTTTAACTGCCGACTGGAATTATCGGCACTGCTGGATTAGTGGCAGGTGGGCGCATACCGATTAGTTACACGACACACTCGTCTGCCCCTGGTGTCTTTGGAGCTCTCTCTCCCT
>JAYGXS010000002.1:53818067-53867697 GCA_036362985.1 Ligula intestinalis
ATTGAGAAGAAGAAGACTCGATCGCTGGGACAATATGTTTATTCGCCTGACGTTTCGATATCCGTCGCGGATTCGTCATCAGAGACACGAGTAGCAGAAAGGTGATGATGAGGTTATCGTTGAGACAAGAATTAAATTAGCCTGAAGTTTCGAAATCCGTCACCGATCCTTCATTAGAGAAGGAGACAATAGCAGAAATGGGTCCTAGTCTATTTTGCGCCTGCTAACTCTCCAGCTCAAAGTGCCCTTTACCTTCTACTTGAACAAGGCTACGGCAGCACAACTGAGGGAATGCTCAGCGGTAGTAGGCAGATAGTATTGCCGGCAAAGACAAGGGAGACTGAAGTGGTCATTTAGGGCTTATTAGCCGTCTTAAACCAGTCATACCCAGACCCAAGTGGTGCCCCGCCTGGGCCTCACATTCGCGACCTTTTTGATCAGAATACAAAACACCCTATCCAATGAGCCACGAGCTCGTTGTCTTGTCGGTTGAGGTCTGGGAATATTGATACTCGTTAGTGAACGTTCATCTGACCGCTAATTGAACTCATCTGTCCCGTGCTATCTTCGGCCTCGCCAGAGGGCCTGACAGCCTCAACAGTTGTTAGTAGGCAGATAGTATTGCCGGCAATGGTTAGGGCGTTTGACACTTATCAAAAAAGATAAGGTCGCTAGTACGAGGCTCGGGTGAGACACCACTTGGGTGTGGGTCTGACTGGCTTACGACGGCTAATGAGGCAAAAATGGCCACTTCAGTCTCCCTTGTCTTTGCCGGCAACACGATCTGTCTACCACTAGCTGTTACCGATCTCAGGGCTCCTGTCGAGGCCCAAGGCAGAGCGGGACAGACGAGTTCCCTTAGCGGTCGGCTAAACATTCATCAATGAGTGAATGCTCACTGCCAGCCTAAAAGTTGATCTCAATATGCAAAAGCAGTATAAGTGCGTGGTACTAAGAAAGGACAACTCGCAATCGGCTCTTTTTTTTACTTTTAATGAAGGCTATTGTGTCTGAGAAGACTGTAGTTGGAGAGGCTAAGCTCGGAAATCACGTTAGTGTGGCCTTCTGACAGCTGACCTACCCAATACATAATGGCGAAATAGTACCAACATCATGGCTGAATATTCTGGGTTCAAGCCGACACAACAGGGGCTCATAATTGAACTGGCAGGAAAGTAACCTCAATGACCACTTGGAATTGGTCAGCTTAAACCCAGACTTATCTAATTTCGGCGCCTCCGGGTTACTTGGTTCTGCAAAGCCCTTCCCGTTTGGATTGCAGTAATCTGGCTGTAAGCCCTATAAGTCGACCTCTTAAGTGGTTCCTGTTCCTCGTCAATATTCCAGCAGCCGCGCCCCACTAAGACGTTGGAGACTGGGTTCAACAGAGTGCTGAAGTTTAACAGTAGCCAATTTCAAAATGTTTCGTGCGTCATAATTCAACTTCCTAGACGTCATAGGGACGAGAAAGTGTGATAAAAAGCCATTCTGTTAGCCCGTTTGCTCTAAGTCTCAGTGAGGAAAGACAAATAAGTGAATAAAGGTAGAAAGTGCAGACAGTAAGAGGACAAGGAGACCTTCTCTGGCGTAAAGGAGGCTGGTAGAAGACAGAGTCATGGTTTACCTTCGGTGCACTCTATGTGAGAATCCAGAAAGACAAGAACCGACCCGACGGAAGCTTTAGCACCCAACATTCGGGCCCGAATCAGGCCCTGGCGCGTAGGTGCTCGTATAATTTTCACCTTCCCGAGCTGGTCCATGTAACGCTCCAGAGGCTTCTTCAGGTGATCTGGAAATAACGAAAAACATTTCGTCAAGAGTCCGGTTACTACTTTATAGGAAAATAGACAGCACAGTACTTAGACTTCGCAGTCTGCCAATGAGATGAGGTAATATTCATAACTTGAAAACCCCACAAGTTTGTTCTTTCGCTCTAACATTGGTTGAAACTTTATTCCGTTTCGTCTACCTGTACAGATTGAAAACTGCACATGGAAAACTAATAGGGAATTCAAAGGTACACATCTGCATTTCCCTCGAATTAACTGAAGTGACATTCCTAAATTCGGGGACAGCAAATTCGCGTCATGAAGACCTTGCTCCAAGTGTGCGTCATACTTTCTGACTAAATTATAATCAGTATATGCAAATTGATAAGCGACCTCGTCCGGCGTCTTGTGTGCCTCCCCCCTCCATGCGAATGAGTCAGAGTAGTGACCTCATTTGTGTGCCATCCTCTAATTTAGACACCCCCTCCGCAAGTAAAAGTATGCACATGACGACACGAATATACTAAATGATGGCTAACCACTAAGCCTCTTCAAATGTGATAGCAAACCCAGTAGCCCCTCGCTCCCATCTATAGATTTGTTTGTTTCCTCTCTAACCTATCCAACGTCACGCAAACCGCCATCTGAAAGAGAAGTCGCCTACGCCATACAAAGGCTGCACAACAATGCTGCACCTGGAGAGGACGGTATAACCGCTGAAATCTACAAGTCTTCTGCCGACACTCTGGCTCCACAAAGTGATTGAAAAAGCAGGAATAAACGAGGCCGTTCGTGATGACTGGACCTCGAACATCATCGTGCCTGTTTACAAGAAAGGAGGTAAGACAAGATGCGATAACTACAGCGGCATAAGTCTTATCGACGTTGCTGCGAAAATCTTCGCTGTTATCCTTTACCGAAGATTCCAGTTTGTGCGGGACTCTAGGAAGGGGCTCAAGCAACCTGGATTCCACACTGGGCGTGGGCGTGCGGACGAAATACTCACACTCAGACGCATCCTTGACTGCCGTCATAGCTACTAACAATCAACAGCCGTCTGCTTAGTCGACTTTGCCACCGTGTTCCGTTCCGTCCATCATGAATCGCTATGGCGAGTAATGGCACCAGATAGTTTACCACCAAAAATCATCGCCATGATTAAGACCTACTACAATTCCACATCTGCGCGGATTCTGGTCTGGCGTTCGGAATGGCTGTATCTTGTCGCGCATTCTATTCAACTACGCCATTGACTGGATTCTCGGGAAGGCTCTATCTGAAGAAGACGGTGTTGAACTGGCACCCGGAAGCCGGCTGACTGATCTCGACTAAGCCGAGGATATCGCCTCAATAGCTTCAAGCTTTATGTGGTCCACTGTCTATGGTGTCATGGGTGAATGAGGTCGCTAAATTGGCCCGTTTGTCCATAAACGCTGAGAAGACTCAAGTTTTTTCATACTGCAACCCTGACTAAGAGAAGGCACCTCTCGAAATAAGTGGCTGTCATTTTGAAGAAGTAGACAGTTTTAAATAGCTCGAATTAAGATTGTTGCCGAATGGACAGAGTAAGAATGGCATTGTCTCGTGAATCGATGCGGTTCGTCGAGTTTTCTTAAGAACGTGCCTACGGACTCGACGTGACATCTCCTTCGCAACGAAGATTCGCGTGTACCGTGCATGCGTTCGGTCTATCCTTCTCTTTGGCTGTTAATGTTGGGTTATGTGCGTGGAAGGTGTACGAAAACTTAAGATATTTGATCACTACTGGTTGAAGACCATCTTTCGAATTAATTACACCGACTTCGTCTCAGATGAGACAGTCTGTACTTGCTACGACAACATCGCAACGACATTCCAGGACATCCAAGAAAGACGACTGAGGTTTTTTTCATCATCAACCTCACGAGCTCAGTTTTACTGCGCTCGATCCGACGCCGTTACCTAAGTGGAGACGTCGAAGAATGGGTCAACGTAAAACCTAGTTTGATACAGTTGGCTAAAACATTGTGAAGTGGTTCTTGGGCCTTCAGTAGTCGGCCTCCAGTATTGGCGAAAAGAAGAGATTGAACTGTTTAGGCATGCTGTCATGGATCATCACGCATGCAGAAGTACAATCCGCGAAATAACCAGGGTCGGCCAAGTCAGGCATGATCGCAGCCGCAGCAAACACAAGTAAATAAGTACAACCACTACAACCTCTGATGCACTATTGTGTTTCAATATAAACGACGATCACGCCCAGCACGGTCACCAATTTGACCTGGATTCTGGACTCGAGTTATGTTTGCAGCCAGCTTAGTGAGGTCATTATGTATACAGGTTTCGTAATGCATGAAACCCTACGATGGAAATTAAGCTAACCAGTTTGGTGCACTCTAATCATTGAGTTAACGCACTCCAGAGAGGCACTCCGGACAGGAACAAGAGCCCGGAGCCTTCTACAGATGAGGGTTACATTTAAGATGCGGTAAAGGTTTAGATAGGAATAAGGACACCATGACATTTTTTCCTGGAAGTTTGCGCCAGGCTTCCTGCATCTCCGGGGTGGGGATTCCTATCCCTGCATATTACCACAGTTTCTCCTGTGTTTCTAAGTAAGCATAACGAGGAAGCAGTTTCCGTAATTGCGTAGCAAAGAACGCTATTTTCTATTCAGTGTGTACGTTATTATCTGCCCTCGACCACATTATTACATCAGCGCGCGTGTATTCTGTCAGCGGGTATTAATCCAAAGAGAAAGATTTTGCCAAAACCGGATACACCCGTTTAAAATTTACTGTTTTGCTTTCGTTGCACAACATGTCAGGTCCCGACTGATAACGCATTTTTATAGACTTAGCGTGACAAGCTAGCTATAGCGGGCAAAACTTTCCGACTTTTCCCTTGATTTCGCATTGGGCGGCGATGAAGTACGTGAAAATTCGTCAAGAAGTAGCCTACTAAAGGACTTATCTAGATGTTTTCCAACAGCGGCAATTTTGGCAGGTGAAATCGATCCAACTTTGATCAAATTCACGGCACACGGCGTGGCGGCGTAGCTCAAAGCGGTAGAGCGTTGGCTGCGTAAAGGCCTTCCCTGTTGTGCGGGTTCGACTAGCGCTGACGCCGGGGTTTTTTTACAATTAAGTCAACTGTATTTTTTATTAATTGACGCAAATTTTGTCAACCACACCATTCACTGCGTATAGGGTGACGATTATCCAAGCTGTCTTCTAGTAGAACACCCAAGGCTGTACTTAAGTAGCATAACAGGGTTAGAAACAATATGTAGATGGGGACGCGGTGGGCCCTAGTATATCCCTAGAAGGGGTTTCGACAACTGTTCAGACACGTGATCTTAAACAATCCGGTAATCCAGTGACATTCAAGGTGAGTTGTCTGTACAAAAATCGAAAGGTGAGCACGTGGAGGGAACAATCACCGCATTTTTAAGGGATGATGACATCCTCTAAATTAAATGGATGATCATCTACAGGCTTTTCTGTTGCCCACAATTGTTTTCTATCAGTTAGCGATGTTGATCAAACAGTTTGTGCAATTTTGACATTACTGGCTTCTACGATCCGTAGGTAGCTCAGCTATAACTACGGGTACAAGGGTCTTTTGCCTTGATAAGAGATTCCCCTGAAACGCTTTTTACAGCCCCAAATTCCAGTCCTTTTTCGATCTGGATGCACCAACTAAATATTATTTAGGGCAAGGAAGTCAGAGGCATTGGTAACCTGGGTCACAAGCTACCATAACAAATCCAGACACCCCATTGGAATGTCTGGGATTTCGTTGCCGTAAAATTTCCTGCATCGGCCAACTGTGCTTAGGCTTAATCCGCCGAATTCTTTGGCTAGTGAGCCCTACGCTTCTGTATCTAGGTAGCCAGGTAAGCTGCATCGTGGTAGGAAAAAAAGACTTGAGGTATTGAGTGCTTTAAGAATCATTGCTGGTTTCATGCTTCTATGAATTCTCCGCCTTTTTACAGAAGATTACACGATCCTCTTCTAATTACATTTGTCAGAAAAGCCACAACTTAAGCAGTCCGAACATCGGAAAATGTCCTCTCTTCGACAACGCTGTAGTCTCGAGAGGAAAGCATTTTTTAGTCAGTCAAGCCTTAAAAATTCGGCTCGGCCTTGCCCAGTGTCATAACACACCTTTGTGTATGTCTGGATACGGGCTTTTGTAGGTATGATCCCATAAAGGTCAATCATAATGGCGGGGAAGCAGCATTCCACGTACTTTTTCTATCATCCATAAATATTTGGCAAACCAGCATAAGTTCGTCCAACATCCTAATATCGACAGAGTGATTAATCAAATGTAGAAACTATCACTTTTTGCACATGCATCCAAGCAGCGTAAGTCGCAAAACAGCCATTTACGTGGCCACGTAAAAAGTCGGGTGACGCTTAATGGCTAAGCAGCATGTTCGGAAGGCCTCAAAATGGCTTCCTATATCAGCTCGTTTAGCCTAGGCACCAGCAAATGGAACGGTTTGCCGGGTTCGCAGTTTATGAGGTAGATAAGCATGGAGTGTGGTCTAATTTCCCGAAGAATGCATTTTAATATGCGAATCGACGAGGACATACGCGTCCCAGAAATGTCTACTGTGGAAACAGCGGTCACTGACACAAATATTCAATAATAAAATGAAAAATACGCTCCTATGGACCCACGCACCCAGTTTGGAAACCCGCAGGCATATCAACAATTAAACCTTCATCTCGGTTATCGGATTCTCTTAAGGAATTCAAGTGAGGCTATTTATAAGTGTTACCAACCACCTGTCGGGTATGGAAAAATAACCTCCAAAAAGCCAGAAGCCGGACCAGGAACAGGGGTCCTATTGAGCATTTTCTCCAACTAAAAACTGCCTGACGTTGGCCCCAAACTCCTCCGATCCCGTCTTGAAAAACGGCTCCGTCATCGCTAACTGGGTGAAATGGTGGCAACACGGTGCACCAGGATGCAAGTCAGGTCCTAGTCTGCATATTTTTGCAGGCTGCAGTTGGGTACTACAATCCCCTCCCCCTCCCTGGATAGGGGGTCACACAGAACTGCAGCATACGTCTGACAGGTCTTATTCTTGCGTTTGTCCGGAACTGGGACACGCGTCAGACGAAAGCCTTACGTCACGCCGACTACTGCGCACTATCTCCAGACTCCGGGGGGACTCGACTCGGATTTGAAACTTATGGACTATGGGCATGCCTCCTAAACGGGCCGTTTGGTAGATGTGGTGAGCCAACACGGGGATGTTAGATCATGGCACGGAGGGCGCTGGATGATTTGCGTAACTTTTGTGTGATTTTATGTTTCTCAGGAGTGTAGTAAGGTAATATCTTCATCGATTTGTACTTTTCGGCAACAAAGTAATACCTGGCTGGACTCGAGGAGTTGTGTTAGACCTCTGCAATACCAATCCAAAATTCTCTTCAATCCGTTTTTTGCAACTAATTTCCAACATTCACCGAACAAGGCCCGTGGAAGTCTTCTAAGGAGTCCTGTCGTACGTTTACAAAGATGAACAGGGAGACCTACAACGCATTGGAAACACGGCGCCCAGCTACACAGTGCAAAACATTCTCCTTAAAGTGCAAAAAAGATTCATTATCGCTCAGGAGAGTGAATATGTAAGGAACTTGTGCCCATTTTCTGTATACACTCAGCTTCAGAGAAAGTACAAACACAGCCATCTGCCCTTCAAAAAATTTACTTTTTTTCTTACGTCTAAGTGCGGAAAACCTTCTTGAACAACAGACAATGGGCATCGCTCCTATTAAATATCAAAGGCATAGTTTTTAAACTTTCCTGTAAGTGTTCTCTGTACCAACTTTTTTGCATCTGCTCCTCTTTGTCGCCGCGTTTGTGCCTTAACGTGCCATTGTTCAAACACCTAAAATTGCTTCCGCCTTAAATTTGAAGACAGCGTATGTAGCAGAATTTAATGGCACCATAAATTTCGCGACCGCTCATCAGCCGCTTCCGCTCGCTGCATTAACAGAACAACGAATGATAAATTACAGAATTGAATTCATACAGAAAAATCGATCCAAAACATCAAGGTCACTTGAGATAGCCAAGAGGCAATCAATAAAGTAGGAATTCAAACATTGTGGGCAGCAAAAAACGCAGTAAACTGTCTAAGGCAAAAAACATCTAAGGCAAAAATGTGGGAAGGGGGTGGGTAAACAAGGAGCCGGTGCTACCACGGCAGGGTTAGGTTCACCACATGCTCCAGTTGTTTACATAGGTCAGGTTTAAACCGCCTTATGTATGCTGCCTCCAGCTAGCGTAAGATGCGAGTTGTTCGTGCCCGAACAAGTACTCGGAAGGATGTTTTAGGGTCAACAGAATGACCCGTATCCAATAGGTGTTCAGTGATAGAAGAACGGGGAGTCCTATTCTCCTGTCTTAATAACCAACTCGGCAAGTGCTCTTTTGCTCTGGTTGCCAATTGCCGTTGTGTTCGTCCTATGTACTTGCATCCACAAGTGCATGTAAATTGGTGAAAACATTAGAAGTGGCGTACAACGGCAGGGCATCCTTCGCAGTTGGAATAGGAAGGGTCTTCACCGAGTTGCAAAATACAAGCTCAGCTGCAAAATAGGTCCTTTCAATGGTATTGTGTAAACGTCTCATGATGGTGTTTAAGGTGTTGTCTCCCTTAAATGGCAAGGAAATGAAAACAGGCTTTTTTGGAGCTGATTGTTCTATAACCTTTTGCCGTAAGGGTTTGCTATTCTTTTCAATAAAGTGAGCTGGATAACCACGTTTGAGAAGAGTTTCCTTGAGGCTTGCAATTTCTGCATCCAGTGTATCCATTGAGCAGATTTTGCTTGTCCTCTGGAAGAGGGTGCAAACTAAGTTACGTTTCCATTGTAAGGGGACAAAACTTAGATAATGCTAATACTGCCCTCTCCATGTTTTCTTATGGAAAACTCTTCGCGTTATAGAGCCATCTTTCTGCCTAGTCATGTGAACGTCTAAGAAAGAAAACTGGTTTCCACGTTCCACTTCCATCGTAAATTTCATTTTTGGATGTAAACTGTTCATTGTTAACAGTAGTTTCTTAGCTTCCTTTATGTTTTTAACAATTGCAAAGATGTCATCCACACATCTTCTATAGAGTGTTGTACTTTTCAATGTGGAAGTTACTTTTTCTTCGAGCGGAAGCGGCTGATAAGCGCTCGCGAAATTTATGGTGCCATTAAATCTTGCTACATACGCTGTCTTCAAATTTGTACCTGGGAAACGATGTTTCAAATTCCGCCTTAAATGTTTTTTTGCCTTCACTAAGGTCAGTTCTTTTTTTAATTGTGTGTCTTTTCAATTAAAAGGAAGGCATTTTCAAAGTTATTCCCAGTCGTTAATAACCTTTCATACGCTAGACCGGCTACACTCCCGACTGTACTAGAAGTGTCTGAAGTCAATGTATCTCCTGCACCCAAGCTTGGGAAAAATAAACGTCATTTTTCTAACGATGAAATTAAAGAAGAAATCACTTCGTCCTTTCGTCCAAGAAGCCTAACTGGCATGCGTCAAGCAAGTATACTCTCTTTTGCAACTGGATCAACACAGTGGACTAGCAAGAAAATCGATTAACCGACAATTTGTCAAGAAGTAAAAATATGATGTAAATTAGAATAGTTTGTTTAATTATTGCAACCACTCATTTGATTTTGATCATGAGTATGAACACAGGACAATCTCCGAGGTAATCGCGATTAATATTTGATTTGAAGATAGTACATCAGACTCATTACCCACTCTGAATATCCCAAGCGCAGATGGTGTTCTACCTAACCACTAGCTAATTAATAATATTTTATTTGCATACTTACAAAAAATATAATGGCCAGTGCAATCCATCGATTTCCTTGGTAATGCACTCTGTTCATCCAGTTGGGGAAAAATTATGTTTGCCTCAGTCCGGTGCGATCCGATAATATTCCTTCTGGTTTCGTCACATAATCCAAATGTCCATTAGCACAATTCCCGAACCCTTCTCCGGCCTTGTTAGCAATTATATTTTCATTTAGGCGAAGCTCCTTGAGACTATCGAGATGGGCTTTGGTTAGGGGGCCTATGGGTCTTGGAGCCTTCCTTAAGTATTGTTGACAGCAATTTACAAGAGTCCTGCTTCTGTGGATCGGGATATATTGGCCGAACAACGCGACGTCTGGAGAAGCGAATACGCAAGCACACACCAGCCTGACTCGGCAAAGGAGACAATAGATCGATCTCAAGCTCAATCCTCGTCTACGTAATTGATGCGAACCACCCTGTGGACGCGAAAGAAGCTTTTCGGGTCATATACCACACGCCGACACACTACTCAAAAAGTCAGCGCAACGGGTGTTAACCACACCAGAGGCCATGGCAATCCGGTTTGAAAAACCCCACTCTATGCCGTCAAAAGGCGCTGGTAGATGCAATATGCCTCCATTGGCCGACTGCACGCGGAAATTCCGAGCCTCCTGAAGCCAAGTCGTCCGAAAACACAGAAAACGAAGCCACAGAGAATGTTCAAGGGCAGGCTGCGCGGCTGACATACAGACCTCAACCTGCTGACCGTGAGAACATCCCCCGTCTTCTCTGCGCGTCGCAACCAACGTCCTACACGCGCTGGCGCCCGCATTCAGGAGACGAGGGAAAACCCAGATGCTTACTTTCACCAACCTAGCAACCGCCTTTCTTCCTCCTCCCAACCTGGTGAGCATATGAACGCTGCAATTAACTAACCATTTTTATTCTTCATGTCATTGTACCGGCCTGATGCTGAATGACCGAAAACAATTGTTTGCCGATATGACATTGACTTAAGACACTTCCAGTATAATCGGGAATGTAACCAGTCTAGCGTATGGAATGTTGCCAACACTGTAATTAGCATCGAAATTGTTCCGCTTTTAATCGAAAAAATGAACTGACCTTAGTAAAGGAAAAAACTTCAAGATGACGGAAGCGATTTTAGGCGTGTGGATAATGACACGTTAAGGCGCAAAGCCGAAGGCAAGTAGAAGCATAGGCAACAACGTTGTTACCGTAAAAAAGATGCGTTTGAGAATTCATAGGTGAGATGCCCTTCAACAGTGGGGCTCAGGAGAGTCAGCCCATTGTCTGTTGTTCAAAGAGGTTTACCGCGACTAAAATTATGGTTGTTCTACGAACAAATTGCACTTTTTGAGAGATGGATGACTATGTTCGTACTTTATCTGAAGCTGAGTGCATACGGGAGATGGACAAAAGCCTCCTATGCATGCACTCCCCTGAGTGACAGTGAACTTTTTTTTGCACTTTAAAGAGAATGCGCATAGTAGGCCTTCCCTACTATGCCAAACCTCCTAAATAATTGAGGAATGTTTTGCACTGTTTAGCTGGGAACCGTGTTTCAATATGCTGCAGGTATCCTTTTTTTCATTCACGTAAACGTGCAACAGGATGACTCTGGGAATATTGAATTACTCCTTAGAGGACCTCCACGCGATTCGTTCGGTGTAGATTGAAGAATCACCACCAAAAATTGATTTGAAACGTACTCTTGGTGAAGCTAACTCTCACCCGAAGGTGTCCTGGCGAAGTTTACAAAAAACCACGAGGTCTTATCTCGATGACATTTGTACACTGTAACTCACTATCGGTCCAGTTATTTTCTTGGGCAAAGGTAGTTTAAGTAATGCACCTCATATACCGCTACTCCCGGCATTTTGTCCTACGGAAGCAGTGGTTAGAGGTTTTGGGGGTGGGGAAATAGGATAGGCAGTGAAGCAAATTTGTAGAAGAGTAAGGTGGAAAATTTTAGTTGAATTTGTTTCCCGTTGCCGCTGGGAGTAAGTTGCTCTGCATGTAAATGGAAGGTGTGCGCGGCACTTCGCGCCGCGAACTATACTAATCTAAGTCCACAAGAGTAACTTGGACCTCAGGGAAGTTGAAGTGGTCGACCTCCTAACAGTCAGTTCTATTTTTCAGGAATTACAAGAAACTTGCATTGTAATAAACAGGTTTTCCCGCAGTACTGAAAATAATAATACAGATTAGAAAATCTACAGGTATAAATCAATAACGTTTCTCAATACAATGAAATAAAAATGCGTATAGCAGTCATTAAAGGATATTCCACTGTATGTCCGAAGTCCCCACCCATAAAACTCCTATGACCACCGTTTCCGTAGGACAAAATACTGAGACTAGGGGTATATGAAGTGCACTACTGAAACTAATGTTGCCTTTTCTTGTTAATGCTTCGTGTTGGTCCAGTTGAAAAAAAACTAAGCTTACTTAGGACATTTCTAGGACATTTCCTAAACAAAAAGCTGAATGATAATTATACCTCCTGTATTGTTCGCAACATTGAGTTTTTTTTCTGAATTGGTCTGAATGAGATACTTTGACTTCAGGCACATTCACTATAGTGGGTGGGCTAACCAGCAAATCCTGTTAACAGTCGCTAAAACTGTCAATCACTCTGAAACTGTTCCCTGTTAATCGAGTTAACGAACTAGTAACTAACGAGCGACCTCAAGGAAGGTGCAAACGCCTGAATAAGACGAAAGTAACCCTAGGTGGTACGTTCTGGGGCGAAGCCAAAAAGGAAGTGATAAAAGGAAAGAAATATGCACAGTGAAATTCACAAACATTTTTCTGGTAATTAGTAGCTTAGATGTTAGAATAGGCCTTATGATAGCCTACCGGGTATTATTTATCAAGTTTTTCCATACGTTAATGCAGGGTTGACTGGGAAAACGTTGAGTTTTAAATTTTTGAGAGCTGGAAGACCGTCTTATTCCACAGTTAGAGATATCTCAAAAATAATCATTGTCTTAAGGTCTCACATCGAGGTTTAATTTCCGTCTACCAAATAGAAGCTTGAACTATACATAGCAAGCGTAGGTATTACCACTCCACTTTATGTCTATGGTGGCGTCTCTAGTTGGTAAGACTGGGTTCCACTTCCTGCGATGGTGAAAGTAGAAGAACATCATGGGCACAGGCAAGGGAGATTGGAACACCTTTTTCTGACTTATTAGCCATCATCAGCCAGCCATACCCGACCTCAGATGGCGCCCCACCCGGGGGTGGAACGCATGACCTGTTGATTGAGCGCCCAAAGCTCTAAGCATTTAGCCAGGAGACCAGTAGGTCGTGGGCTCGAGCCTCAGGCGGTTGAGTATGGCTGGCTGCCCACGGCTAATGAACCAGAAGCGACCATTCCAGTCGCCCTGGTCTCTGTCAAAAATGTTCTTCTGCCTATCATAGTAGCCGCTGTGTGGTAGCTGGTGTGACTCTAGAGTGGGCCCCAAGGCAGCGACTGGAGAGCGCCAATCTAGGAACGATTATTACATTATTTCACAAATTGTGGAGGTCATTGAGTTCCCTACCGGGTGTGAGCCGCTACTGAACACTTGGTCGGCTTAAGCGTCCTCGGTCTATCATTTCAGACAGCGCTGTCCGTATGTCCTGGGCTAGCATGCTGAGATTGATATTGACGGTACGTGTATTTAAAATTTATTCCTGAATAAAATACTTCTTGCATTTTTAGTCAGCCTAGAAAGGAATCCTCACTATGATGCAAATTCATTTCAGCAAGGAAGAGCAAGAAGAGGACGAGGTTTTTACCCATCGTGGAGGCATCATCGACAAGGATTATTTCCTTCACAAGATGTTCCGGAGAACGATCGAGAATCGAGTGCACGGACCGTAGAAGCACTGACCAGGCCTCATTGTGGAAGCAAATGATGATCGAGGCTGCGGCGTGCTGTTGCTCATACTTGAGGTTCGTGCATCTAAATACAGAAAAATTAACTTTTTAGAAGGTACCTTGGCCCACAGTTCAAAAAATTTACTAAATTCTACATCAATGTGGTCCGAAAATGAAGGCCAATTAGTCAGCGGTTATGAGAACGTAGAATCTCAAACAACGAGAACTTAAGGATGCTCACTAAAACGGTTTTTTTTGTGTTGACTCTTCGTAGAGCTTGGTTGGCTGTCAATTGTCGATCAGGGCACACGGAAATTAAGAAATGCGAGCGAGGGCAGCCCCGCGACGAACCCATCGGAATAGGCAGCAGGATCCTCTACCGTGTTGATGAAGCGCAACACCAGCGATCGTCAAACTATGCATACATCCATGCAAGGGTCGCGACAGCGAAGGAAAGCAAAACACCGATCAGTCCAAGGCCGATAAGTTTATCCAGACATTCAACTTGCTAATATATAAGGACAGTCTACACTTTCACAATGGCGAGTCGGTCAAGCTCTCCAAAACGTCAGCACGAAACAAAAACTGTCCCGGTCAGCAACATCAAGTTCTCAGATTTCCATCCCAGAACTATCACCTATGTTAATTAGAGCATCTAACTGTAAATCGGATGTAGGCAGCTTGTGTGTGTGTGTGTGTGTGTGTGTTTGCATGCACACTGACTTTCAACCACCCAATCGGAGTGGAGTACTTGCGTTCGCAGACTAGTCGATCACATGCATAGAAAATTCATTGAAACCAAAAAGCATATTGGAAGTATGTCAACGGTTTTGTGATGCAACTTACATGCCTTGGCAACAATAACACGCTCTTTTAAAGTACTTCAACGGAGTAACGAAGTTCTTTTTCCGAGGTGTTAAGGCCCATAAAAAACACTTTAGTGCGTTCGATGGGCTATTTGCTTATGCAATGCGAACGAGAATAGGGCGCCTCCTGTTCCCCTGGCCGTGCTGATTAGAGCAAGGAGGACGCAGTGTTTGCATGAGGCTGTCAGTTCTACTTCGATAAATGTTTAAGGAACGGATTAATTCCAGGTTGGAGAGCAACTAACTTTAATCTCCTATCCGGAAATGGGGGAGCTAAGAAAAAGTGGGGGTTAACGGCAATTTTCCACCGGTCTTCGCCAATGACTGATAAACTCGGTGGTCCCCACTCGAGAGAAAAGTGTTCCTCTTTGAGGAACGTTCACCTGACCACTATTGGAACTCATCTGCCTCGCTCTGCCTTGGACCTTGACAGGGGCCCTTACAGCCTTAACAGCTGGCACTTTACAGACACTACCTCAACACCGACGCTTCCACCAGCCCTGAGCATTGATCGTGAGGAGCACCTCAGTCTACTACGAGGTTTGGCTTCCGGCCTGACTTCCCTGACTAAACACGCAACTGGGTGAGTTTAGTTTGACCTGCTGCTGCTGCTGTTTATCCTTTACACAGTAGTCGACGGCTATTAAGCCCACGGTTAATAAGCCCACCGCTTATTAAGCCCAATTCGGTCTGGGTCCGATGTGGACTTAATAACCGGCGACTGCTGCATTAAGCCTACGGTTAATAAGCCCACCGCTTATTAAGCCCAATTTGGTCTGGGCCCGAGGTGGGCTTAATAGCCGGCGATTACTGTATTGGTTTTCTGATAACCTGTTCAAGACATTGAATCTGCTGTAGTCACGTCAATATTGAGTAAGTAGCTGCTTAACAGGCTCCTTCTGGTCACTATTTTTATAGAGGTTTGCGAAAACTGAACCAGTGGTTAGTTCAGATATATTTATGTGTTCATTAGCACCTCGTTCAACCAATCAATCCCTCTTTGGTGAACGCTCACCAGACCGCTAACGGAATTTATCTGTCTCGCTCAGCCTTGGGTCTCACCAGAGGCCCTGACATCCGTAATAGCTGGTAATACAGGCAGATAGCATTGCCGGTGAAGACAGGAGAGATTGGAATGGCCATTTCTGGCTTATTAGCCGTCTTCAGCCAGTCCTACCCAGACCGAAGTGGGGGCCCACCCGAGCCTTGAACTAGCAATTTTTTGATCAGAGTCAAGCGCCCTAGTCATTGAGCCATGAGCTCGTTGTATAGACGGCTTAGGTCAGAGTTCGAAGCCCGGGTGGGGCACCACTCGAGTCTGGGTATGGCTGGCTGACGACGGCTAATAAGCCAGAAATGGCCATTCCAGTCTCCCATGTCTTTGCCAGCAATGCTATCTGCGTAGATGGGTGTTTCGTTTAAGAATCGAGTATAATGTCACTTTTACATGAGCTTGTAGGCCGATGGCGCAGTGGAGAAAGAAATTCAATCTCCTAGCGGATCGTTTTCAATTTCCAAATGAAACCGGTGTGCGTGTGGCTTATTCGCATGGCATCCTGGTTACTTTTGTGAATCTGAACCCTAAACCCGGTGCAATGAGAGAGAGAGAGGGAGCGACCCCGGACAACAGCTGCTATGAGTGTGTTTTTCATGCACGTGCGCATCAGCTGTGTGCACACGCACAAGTGTCACACACGCGCGCGCGCGCAGGCAGACCGGAAAACTGGCAGGCA
Source organism: Ligula intestinalis (assembly GCA_036362985.1). Classification (NCBI taxonomy): domain Eukaryota; kingdom Metazoa; phylum Platyhelminthes; class Cestoda; order Diphyllobothriidea; family Diphyllobothriidae; genus Ligula; species Ligula intestinalis. Next base: position 53,834,131 of record JAYGXS010000002.1, read on the forward strand.
GGCACGCAGGCGCACGTACAGTCCACTTCGTGGACGACGACGACGACGTCTGCATCTAATCACATGTGCAATAGACGGCGTAGGCACCACCACCGCCGCCGCCACCGACACAGACTTGCAGAGCCAGTGCAGCCGAGACCACACGACACCACCGTACCACCACCACCACCACCCAGTGATAGTGTTGCACAGGTGGATGACGATGTGTGAGCAAGTGCTGCGTGAGTTGCAAAGGCGTTTATGTGGTCCTCTCTCTCACACACACCTCGCATCGTGATTGGTCCGACAAAAACCGAAATGACACGTGCGGGGCTTGTAGGGTGCGAGGCCAAGAAAAGGTATTTTATCGCAATGCACTGAAGACACAGAATACCGCAAAAGGTCAGGGCTTTTCCACGTAAATGCTATTAAAAATAATTCTTAAAGGTGGTAACCGAAAGAGCGTGTCAACAGTCCCGTGAGCTACTTTCTTCTGGTTGCATGATGACTAAAAAGGTATTCGATGTAGTATTGTAGCTTGTGGGTCGGAGTAATCGGTAAGGAGGACTTGTATGGCCGCCTGAACACGATACGGGAACGGGGACTGCCCTGGGGTGAATGTGCTTTTACGCCAAATTCGAGGAAATTAGATTTAAGATTAAGATGATGAGTAGATTTAAGGTCGGGGTCGACTTGAGGTTAGGGTCAGAAGTATGTTTAGGTTAAGGTTTAGAAGATTACGTCTGATAGCAGAATCGCGATCATCGTCAGTCAACCATGCTTCAACTTTATGCTGGAACCTTAACGCAGAACGGAGCGTCTATATCCCGTCCTTTATGAAAGTTATTCTCGCATCCGTATAATCGTTGATCACATGCATGTAAAACCTGCCTTGTCCTACCTAACATAAAACAACTACGACTGCGAAACCAATTGTGTGTCCGTGATTGGTCCCCTGAAGGTCACCCTACATGCAAGCGCAGGCACACCGCCTCTGCGCGGCCTTCCCGTTCAAAAATCCTCAGATTACTTAACCAATGTAGATGATATATTGTACTTACTCAACATGCCTGTTTGACATTTTTGTTAAAATCTAAACCATATCTTTACATTAAACTGAACGATTGTATGAAGTTGTAATTAATGAAGTCAGGAGAAACCCTGAGCACCATTCGGGTTTTTTGCCTTTTAAAACTAGATTTGTCATGTTTTTAATAAACTCAACCATTTTGCGGCTTCTTAGACAATATTTTCAGCTAACCGAACCACAGTGTGGTACAAACTCGTTGACCAAGTCCTTTTGACGGAAATAGTAGTCAAACATCAGCCCTGCAGGAGTGCATACATTGATTCTTTGACGGCATCCTTTGACTTTGCCCCACTTCTCAACGATGCTGCTCTAGTGCAGGAATTTTTTAAGAGGAAATCGTAAAAAAAAGCAGACGCTACTTCCAAGGGTAAATTTTTTGGAACTAACTTGTCCACATGACGATCGCAAAGCTGCATAGCACAACATGTCTGTGACACAAAAAGGCAAGGTATCACGCCACTAATGAAGGTCATTCTATAATGGAGGTAAGACTTTTCGAGTCTATCCAAAGTGATGGTTTGCGATGTAAAGCTCGATAACCAGAACACTTAATCGTATCGTAACAAAAGCCATTTGGGAAACAATGGAAACGAGTAGTGACCGTCAGAGAATCCTGGTTTGAAGCCGATTGCATCTATGCTCACATTTTTCACATGGACCCCAAACTGAACACTCTGGGAACTAGGTTAAACCAATGAAGAGGCTCGGTTGGACACCAAAATCTGGACTCCCTCAGTATTCCGGGTGGCTTTTGACTAAATGCCAGGGTGTTACATAATCCCGCGTCCTACTTTTAAACCTAACCCTAACAATAGCTTTAACTCTAATCCTCCATAACCCTAAGTCTCCTGGAATTTAACGCCAGAGCACCTGTAATAGGGGTGGTCCATATTTCTGCGCCCAATCAGGGACTAACAATTCAGGGAGTCTGAAACTAACACAAAAAATGTGCACGTTGACATTAAAAAGCGAGTCAGTCAAGCAGCCATTTTCTCCGCGTTATCAGGCTCCGGTCTAGGTGGTCACGTGGGGAGTGCGCGCGAGCGAACACCGATCTCAGCGTCAGTACCGGCGCGCCAAATGTTGGAGTAATTACCGCGCCAATACTCAGCACTGGTGATGAAATTGCGGTAAGTAAGGGCTCCGATGCGGGCGAGCAAGTAAACGATTATCGCATCAATTACGACCACCAACTATGAATGCGACGACTGGTGACATAACAACTGTACCCTCTACCCCTCGTGGGTCCAATACCTTTATCTGGGACTGCCTCCGGTAGTGGGCTCCAGGAAGAACCCTAAACTTCAGGCGAATCACATTCTTGTTCCAGCGACAACACCTGCGTCTTCTCAACTGCTTTCCGGAAATCACTGTTTCACTTGTATCGACGAAGTGGTAACCGCTGTTACATGGTTTAAAAAAACCATGACAGTGAGTCTAATCTGAAATTGTACTTGATGACGAGCTCTAACGAGAATCCGAAACGTCAGACTAATAAGCATCTTGTCCCAGCAATCGCATCATCTGAACTGCTCCCTGGAAGTCGCCTGTTCACTTCTATCAGCAAGGTAGTTTCTTCTTGAGGGGTTCACGTGAGACCAACGGTGGGGAACGAAGAAATGTTGCACCGATACCTCCTAAAATGACCGAAGGACCGACAGGCTTGGATGTTGGCGATCGCATTATCATCTCCTACGATGATAGCGCTTGAAAAGGTAAGCCTGGCAGTCAAGTATATAGACTTCACAAACGGCTAAAATACGTCACACAAGGGAGGTAAATAATCTGAAAAAGGGTATTGACGCATATTTGTCAGCCAATTTGACACGGTGGTTGTTTCTGCATAGGACGTTTGCCAAAGTACCTCACCGACACGTAGCAGGCAAGTTTGGACCAGGGTATATGCGATCAAACTAATGATTCTTCCGCCCCTATATTGACTCACTAAGTATGTGCTCGTCTTCGGACTGTATCTGTCTCAACTAAAGTATTCATGATGCCTACAAATGGTAGGTGGACAGGCTACGGAATGTATCACACGAGTTGCTTACTAAGTCAAATCGTTTTCCCTTCTTGCTCGAATCGCAGTGGTGCCCTATGCGTGTAGAGAATACACCAAAAACTAAACGAAGGACAGAGCAGGGCTATTGTGAATCCCTGACCCGATACGCATTCTCTGTGTTTGGCTATGTAACATCCTGGAGGAGGCACACAATATACAGTCTGGCAGCCCGGATCATTTGTCAGACGTAGAAGTTCACGTAGGCTACGCTGCTGTGTGCAGAAATTTTCCACGGGTTGACCTCTGACGCCGGCGTCTCCTCAAGATCAATCCAAGCCGGCGCAACGCAGACAGCTTAGGCCGTGTAGTGTTTGCACCAGACGTGAATACACACAAGCGCCCCGAAGACATGTCAAATATCCAGGCCAATCATTCTTCGGCAATGGTCCATGCTGTCGGGGCGCATGAGTCAATCGATTTTCCAATGATGAGGCCAAACTGCGTCAAAATGCAGCCGCCGGGCTGACAACGTGACGGTGCAAAGACTGGGCGCGTACAGATCATGGCCTCCAGCACATTTGACCCTGAGTTCGCATTAGGGCTCCCTCTGCTACGCCGCCTGTAGAACAAGCGGTGATGCATGCAAAGTAAGGAAGTCAGTGCTTTCTCACTGAGTGAAATGAAGTTAGATAACGCAAAGAAGGGGATGAAACTGCCTCTTGGCTTCTAGCGATAAACTAAAAGGCTCTTGGTTGTGCCATCGAACCACCGAAATCACTTGAAAAACGCTAGGGAAAATGCCTCCAGTAGCAGCATTGCGAGGACAACTATTTTAAGGCCACAAGGAAAGCTCCCACCTCCTAAGCAAATATGGAAACGGAACGCTCCAGAAAATGAGAGAGAATATCCGAGACAGAGCATATGCGAGGAGAACCTGCTGCATATCTGGTGAGGGATAGTGCGGAAGTTCAACCCTTACTTTGGGTTAAATGACATACCTCAGAAGCAGGCAACTTGAGGAGCACAAAGGTCCGTGAGAAAACTACTGAATGTCAGGTCAAAGGCCGCATGGTTTTAGTTGACTTGAGGTGCCTTAAGGTCGAATTAGGAAGTACGTCAACTGTCTTATCGTCTACTTAGCCTAGTTAATAAAGAGGTTTTGTAAGCAACGCCTTGAGAAAATTAAGAGGAGTAGATAGCAAAGAAACTTTGATACGAAGCTCGCCGATATGATCCAGTTCCAGGATAGGATACCTATATTTTCTTCCACCTTAGAAGTCTGACATACCGTCCAGCAGGCCCTCACACAGCAACGAATGATCTCTAGCGGGTCAGTACCACTGACCATGTTTACATTGTTTTCCTTACCAGCTAATTATAATCAAAAAAACAGGAATGGAAGGCCTGGGAAACGAAAACGGTCGTTTAGCATTTAATCAAGTGGTCTAAAACTGATACACAGACTTATCTTTTGCTAGTGGGCATGTCGAAATCCCCATAATTGTGATGCTCACCTGTCTATCCTCGTCGAATGACAACCGGCAAAGATTGGTCGGCCTAAGTAAGATGTTCTCCTGTGTTACACTGACTATTTATTACAGCCTGTCATGGACGATGAGCGGGAGGAGGAGGGATGACCGAGGATGATAGCTCACATTTATTGACCGCATACGGTTGGGAGAGTTTCAATGGATCGTAAGCCTGTCAGACTTGTCACGAATGCAGAGTTTTATAGAACGAGGCACTGTGTGCATTTATTGCATAAACAGTACCTTGATTGGGTCATCAGCCTAGTAAAAGAGGGTGGGTTCACTTAAATCAACTAAGGCAGGCATTAGCAATTAGGTGGGTTTATGAGCAGTAAGCAGAGTCGACTTCATACTTGAAGGGGCTGGCGGTTTTGTCGTTCTGGGTGCAGTTCGCCCTGTATGCAAGAGGTCGAAGAACAAAAAGACGCCCGCCCTTATGAGTTATAAAACGGGACTTCCAATTAGTTACATGACCGATTGAGGCAGCCGATGTTGCAGCTCAGTATGTGAAGCACCCAGGATTAAGTTGGTCACTCGTCGATCAGAGGCGAATTAAGAGAAAAAAAATTGTTGCAGGCGCTCTTATTAGGCGGTCCTTTCTCTCCCTCCATCGTCAGAAAAAAAGAGAACGTGCTGCGTTAAGTACTGACTTTAAGGGAGCATGTGCTTACCTGGAATCCCGGAAATCAGGCAGGTAACGGCGCACGCTAATCATGTTGCTAGCATACTCGTTAAATGCATTGTTCTGTTCGCCGCTGTCGAACTTGGCGCGTTCCTCCGGTGACAGGGCATCCTTGTCTATCTTAAGAGCCTTGCCGTGCTCGCCTATGGAGAAGATTGATAGGAGAAAATATGAAATCAGACACGTGTACATTGTGCGAGCATAAATTAAGCGTGCGACGTGTCAATGAGAAATGCACAAGTTGCGTCAGTGACGCACTCTGCTGCGTCAAGTCCCACCCCTTTATCCAGTAATGAGCAGTCTGGTGCCGGTCACACACCCATACATACGGCGTAAGACCTCATCAAGTTCTGTGGGTGAGGAGTGTGCGAATGCGAAGAATTATGCAGATGAGAACCAAATGTTAACTTAGTCATTGTAGCCTTCCATTTTTCGGAGCGGCATGCCTTTCCGGGCTAAATTGAAACGGGGCAAGTATGAATTCCTGAAAGCGGTTAAATAGTAGAGAAAAAAGCACATTTCTTTGTTTATGTTTACATATTTTAAAGTGCTCAAATAAAAAAAATTCTCAGGGAGAAAAACACGAAACAAGACAGATTGAACGCAACCCGTCGTGAGACTTCTGCCGAGAAAAATTTTTGAACTGTTCTGCACCCGATTTAGGTCAGTTTAAACAGCACGCACATAAGTTTTTAAGGGTCTGTAAGTCTTAATCCGAATTAACTTAGACTGCACAATGGTGTAAAACCACTGATGACCAGAATTATCAAGCGTATATACTAGTTTCACGTTCACTCCTTTTTTATTCGCGTAACCCTACTAAACTTTTGTCGCACGTTTTTAGTTCTTGATTTGGGTTTTACTAATAAAATATCCTAGGCAGACATGTTGCGGAAAAAAGATATTCGTTGCCAAAAACTACCCACGAAGCCGGTTAACAAACGTTAGAGGCCAAAAGATTCATTAAGCCATGTTTTAGTGTATTTACGCCCTAGAAGTATTAATATTGTTCAAGCAGTTGTGATATCGACATAGCAAGAACATTTGAAACTGCTAGTCAAAAAGATATGCAGCAGCGATATTAATGGAAAAATTTAATGAAAATGGACGCATTGTGGGGTCGTTTATAGCCTTTATTTGTGCTATAGGTGCGAGATTCCAGCGATACAACTGATTATCCTGGCTTTCTTTCGAACATTAAGTGAAACATATGATGCATAAAACCAATACCGAACGAAATGCTGTCCCTGTTAGTTTTCGAAAGCAGTCAAGTTAACCTATAACTAGCCTATATGTTGAGTTAGTGATGACCAGAGCATAAACGCTAGAACTCGTCTTTTGGAAATAAAATTGCAAACAGTCAAGTAGCAGCAACTGTTATTTAGCAAACCTGGGCCAGTTGCGGATGGACCACTTTTCTCAGGTGGCGTAAGGGGACTCAAGCCTCGTGGAGTGTCATCCGCGGTGTTATCGACAACTTTGGGACCCACTTTTCGTGCGTCCGCATCAGGCGCGGCAAGAACACCGTCCTTCTCCGCCTCGTGTTCCCGTGCGGCCTTATGAATCGAGTCAATAGCTAACTGGGCCGCATCAGCGGCAGCATCTTGAATTTTGCCGTCAACCTGTTGCTGGTCCTTTTTTAAGTCACTATCATCACTATGGACTTCAAAATGTCTTCTAACGGCATCTGGTTGGTGAGGACCACGATTTTCGACTGCTAAAGGAGGTTTTGCTTGGCCACCTCCTGGAAGTTTCGGTCCAAGAAGCAAAGGCACCTGCTCAGGTGAATCAACGGGTATCGGGGCGTTGAAGATGTGTATAATAATGTAAAGGGCGGACAAGAGGCAGGCACAGAGTGCAATTATTTTAATCCGGTCCCGTCGAAAAAATATAGTGCGCATATTGACGCGGATGTTCTATGTCTTTTTCAAAGAAATCTGAAAATAAAAAAACTGAGATTGGAATCAAAAGTTTCTTTTAACTTAAACTATCACACTCGTGCATTTTAATAGAACTGAATAAAATCAGTTATATACGTGAGATAAAACTGTGCCCATGACTACAAAGTTGCAGGATATTTCTATCGCTGAAACTGCTCTGATGCAATCGTCCACCAGTTAATTTATATTGTCCATTTTGATGGAATTGATTATGGCAAAATACTATTATTACCAATAATCGAAAGAGACACATGAACGCTCAATTCCAATAATGTGAAATTTGAGAGTGAACACTGCTTGCCGCGTGCGTTTACGTATCTAACATATTTCAAGTAAAAAGAAAAGCGGGTTTAGGGATCCAAAGCCGAAAACCGGCTAACGAAAATTGCAAAGCCCAGTTTAAAATATGAAAGCATTTGAAAACAGGTCAGTGATCATTAGTTATTCATACCACATAAAACATGCACTCAGGTAACAATGCTCATTTCTCAAAAGAATTTCTGGAGCAGGGTTTTCAGCAAAGCACGTGTCGAATGCGACTGAACATTGCCCTTCATAAAGAAAAATGTGCAAATACTTTCCACTCTAACTTACATCAAATGGAGTATCAAGGAAGCTTTTTTCTCGAAATCATTAGCTTTATTTTTAAATTAAACATACACCCTACTACACCGTATAATTTGCACCAACACTTGGTCAATTAAACTCATTGAAATATTTTCAATGACGAAGGTGGGAATCGATTAAAATAAGAGAAATTAAGAAACAATGAGAAGATCCTCCTCCCAAATGAAACAATCTAATCGGTCGCATTAGGAATATGATATTTCAAAAATGAAATTAATAATAATTCACCAAATACGCACACCTCGAATTTTACCTTTAAAAAGTAAATTATAGTGTGAACGAGTTAGCTCGACCTGAAAATCTACGGGATCAATGCTGAAAATTCGAATTAAAACCTATGCACATGTGAGGGCAACGCCCAAAAATTTAACAGATAAGCAATACCCCGTCCTTTTCAAAATAAAAACAATTATATTATGATAAAAAGCGTAGAATACCCGAGGCATCTATAGATGTCATACAGATAAATATATAAGCAGACCAGGTGAATAGTATTTGTCAATGGTCCAGCTCAAAATCAACAATAGAACCAACTTCTCGGTATTATTAGAACTGGAGAAAAATAAATATTGAAGATTCACAATCACTGCACTTACGACAGGACACGGTCTAAACTTTAAAAATCACACCACACATCAACCTAATTACTGGAAATACCCTATATGAAAGATCTGGCGGATGTTCTTAGCCAATGAACGGGCGGCATGACCGCTCAATCTATTGGCGAAAATTGTAATGTTTTTATTTGCCAAAACTGGTAGAGAACACAATCAATGGTTTTTATAAGTTATTTCATACGTAAATAGAAGGTGTGCACGGCGCTTCGCACCGCGGACTAAACTAAACCAACTTCAGGACGGTAAGTTGGACCACAGGTAAGTTGAAGTAGACGACCTCCTAACCGCCATTTCCTACATCTAAAAAAATTAAAAAGTACTCTAGAATAATAACATCATTAATATAGTACGTAAATCCGCTGGGATACACCCTCTAGTCTGTTTGTAGGTCTTCCTGCATTTTTATTGGCTACACGTTTATCCGCTCATTTCTTTAAATACTCACTCACAAATTACCGCGTGGTTGTAACTATCCTCAATCACCAATCAACGTTCAAGGTTAACACGAGTTTTGTCGACTTTACATAAGTCTGCGAGTATTAAGACGCCTGGATATTTTGACATCGTGTTGTGAAGCTCTGCTCAACCATAACCCAATCCGAGAGGTAAAAGTGTTCATAAATAAGCAATTTATGACAAAGTTAGGTTTATTTTGATCAATTATGTTGAAATACCCACTTTATGTAACGAAGAAGTGTTCTGATTGAGTAGCGCAGAGTAAACATATTCGGTTGTTTTGCTGTAACATATGTGCATAGGCTATAACAAACGAAAGTAATTATTCTTCATTAGGAACATTCGAAGGGGTAGAGGGGTTGTTTGGATGTAATTAAAAACCATCCAAAACTGAGACGTCTAATATTAGAAGTGACTTTTTCCACAATAAGGTACGATTTGTTGAGAAAAGTAGATGGGAGCTTTTATGCATCTACCCCCTAAAACATAAATTTATACGCAGAGGTAAAAACAAGTTATGCGAAATGTGACATAAAGTTTGTTAAACGTCTGCCTGTGTCCTGCTGGATGATTTCGATCCCCGTGTGGACAATCAACAAGGCTGACCGACTACCTTGTTCAATGCTCGCTGCCCCAACATCGTGCAAATTCGCAGCAACCATTTTTCGACTCGCTTGTCTGATGCTCTTTGACCGACTTCCCTGCACGCACATACGCGCGTCCAAATTGTCAGGGCTGCCCAAGGGCCACTTGAACAAGCCACCTCATTGACGAACGTAGCATGGACCACTGTACATGATATCATATCGGGCAGTGCAACACACCAATTTTACGAACTTGAAATAATTACATATTCATGTTAAAGCACCCGAAACCGCTGGCCCTCTATTTCTTAGACACAAACTGTCGGGCCTCATTGGATAAAGTCAACACTTGGTCTGGCTTAGCCGGCGGCCACTGCCGCTTAAAACGGCAACTGAGAATTCTGTGCTTGATAATACCTGCTATTGGCGCCTTCAGCTGAAATTCAACTGCAATTTTGAATTATCGATTTATTTGACTGTAAGTTGTGTTTGCTGCCTGTCCCCGGCTTATAGCCTGCTGTGCGTGCAGCCACTTGCGCAGGCTATTTATCTGTTAGGCATCTGCTAACAGAGTAATTATGGGAATGTCAAATTCCCAGCACATCTCCTTCAAGTGCGTCAGTACCGCTGATGGCGTGGATTGAATTGTAAGCGCTGCGGACTTTGGTGAGCACGGTTGGTCCGGGGTGTTTTGGGCGGTTTCTGGTTTGCTCGTGTGGTGCCAGGAACTGGTTCCGAAAACGGTGCATACGAAGTGACTGCAGTAGTCGGTTCGGGTACTGACTGGTACGCTGGAATGGCAAAGGTGTCCAGCAGGATGTCGAAAGTGAGTGAAACGGCTTATTTAGGTGCGGTTGGATAGCTGTATATACTGCCGCCGTCGAATCTGATTGTGGTGATGACCCTAGGTGTCATCACACACAGAGACGTCAAAAAGCACGCTGCCTCTGTGCGCTGTTATCGTCCCCTCAGTCCAGTTAGGAAGTTGTGCTCGGTAGTCACGGACAAAGAACGGTGTTCCGACGTAGGTTTTGCCGCGATAGACGGGCGGAAGTGGCTCTGAGGACAGCATATTAGGAAGCAGCAGCGCTGGGAACTTCGTTCGAAGTTTCTGACCCATTTAGGCATCGGTGGAGGAGACACTGTATCGTTTCTACAGCCCACTTCCTTCAGACTTGAGACGCCGCTAACGTGCTCTGGCAGGGACAGTTTTGGTTGCCTAGTCGCGCCTTTCCCAGCGCGATTGTGCGTGTCCGCACCAACGCGCGGTCTTTGCCCTCACACGACTAGGGCGCATAGACACGCCCCAAACAGGTCGGCTTATCAGCCCGCGAAGCGCACTGCAGTCCTCCAGTCAATTCATGCACCACAGAAAGCGATGCTCGACGCATGAAAAGCTTATGAAGATCGTCAGTGCGATTTGAGGTGGACCAACTGGTTTACAGATCGAAGATAGGTTGTCGAAGTACGGGATCCTGTTCAGTAGCGCATCGTATGTCGGTGGCAGTTACAGGAATGCCTCGAATGGCGTCCGAAATCTTGACGGCGCACTCCGTCCTCAATTGAAATAGCAGCAATCACAGTATCTTTTTTAGGGTTCCTGATGATTACAGGTGAGGCGGGAAATGGCGTCAGCCTGGACAACGTCGGTAGTGCGACAATAGCGAATATTAAAATCGTTACCAAGGAGAATGATTGCCCATGGTTGAATTCGGCTGGCTGAATAGATTGGGATTCCTTTCTTCGAACCGAAAATGGACAGTAACGGTTATGATCGGTCAACAGAGGGAAGTGACGACCGTACAGCAGCTTGTGGAAATTATTGACGACAAAGATGATGGCTAAGGCTTCTTTATCCATTTGACCATAGTTCTTCTTGGCAGATGTTAAAGTTCGTGGTGCGTGCATGATCACCTTTTCAGGCCCATCGGGGAAAGTGTGCGAAATGACGGCATCATGCCATGATTGGAGGCGTCTGCAGCAACGACGATTGGCACTGTCGGGTCATAGTGTGTGTGCAGCAGATCTGAACTCAGCATCCACTTCAGCTTAACAAAGGCTTTGTTCACAGTTGGGGGACCAGCACCAGGGAGCATCCTTCCGCAGTAGGCTGTTAAGCGGGGCTCGTAAGGCGTGCAGCGACGGTAGGAAGGCGCTATAGTATCTGATCAGGCCAAGAAATGATCGAAGTTGTGATAAAGCCTTGGGTTCAGGCATCCGTTGGATGGCTCGAATGTTTTCGGGAGCTTTACGGCGACCAGTGACGTCAAAGATGAATTCAAGGTACATTATGAACTCAAGGAAAAATTGACACTTGTCGGCTCGCAATCGGAAGCCATATTCCTTCACGAGTTCAGGTATTGCGCACACTCAATCTTGGAGCTCAGCTAAGAAGTGACCCGTGATGAGGTCGTCTAGGTACCCAGCCGTGCCAGGAATGCCGGAGAGCATTGCGTTCATAGTTTGCTGGAACAGGGCCGGAGTGTTCTTGACACCAAAGGGCAGCCTGGTGTACTGAAACAGACCATGGTGTTTGTTTATTGTCAGCAATTGGCACGACTCTGGAGCGACTTCGAGTTGCAAGTATGCATCAGCCAGATCCAACTTGGCAAAGCAAGTGCCACTATTCAGCAGGGTGAACAGATCAGCGGGGACCGGCAGTGGATAGTAGTTCGACGTCAAAGCGGCGTTGATACCAGTGTAAAAATCGGCGCAGATACGAATCCAATCATTCGGCTTCTTGACCACAACAATGGAGGTAGCCCAGGCGGAGAAGGACACAGGTGTCAGGACTCCAATTTCCTCCAGGCGCTTCATTTCAGCATCGACAAGAGGCAGGGCTGCATATGGGCAGAAAACTGGCTGACTTCCAGGAAAGAAATGAAGCACGGCTTTCGTGTGTGTGCAAGGACCAAGGCCATCTTGGAACACTGAAGCAAACCGCTGGTTAATGTCCTTGGGAGAGTGTGCAGGTACAGCACTTACACAATGAATTGGAGAATAGTTAGGGCAAAGTCTTGACTACCGGAGCGCACATCTAGTTGCAAGGCAGGCTAGGTTCGGAGTGTGATCTAGCGGCAGATATCCCGGTGGCCGCCGGAATCTCTCTTTATCTCAGTCAACCTTAATGGTAACTGGTCACACCGTGACATCGCGTGTTAGTGGGTCACGATGGGAGAGACCAGGTGCGTGCGTTCGCTAGCAGTGAGCGTCGCGCATCAGTTTGGGCATGGCCCGAAGCACGCGGGAAAGCTGCTTTCGCGCGAGGTCCTATGCTCCGAGTGATCTCGTCTGTAGCGTCATGAGTTAGGTGGACGTCGGGCAGCAGCGAGCACTACATATTTATTTTTTTACCGCCTGCAGGCTGGCAGCTAACGCTTCAGGCACTTTTGGAGACCTGACAACAGTAAAACGGGAGGCTAAGGCATACTCTGAGACATGATTAAGGTTTTGGGGTATTTCTGGCTTAGTCACTGTAACATACTAGTCCTCTCACGGTTTCAACAATTAACTACCGGAAGGTTGGGCTTGCTCAAGTTACGCCAGAGTCATAGAAAGTCGAAGAGATCAAAAATATCCAAGACGCATACTAATCTGGCTTGCATGCAAGAAAGAATATGTTCTTTCCATTTCTGCCATTTAGTTATTTGCACGAACATTCAAATAAAGCCACAACCATTCTTACTCAGTAAACATAATTGATCGGAACAGATTCTTTTCGAAGTAGTTAGACTTGCGCAGCATCTACCACAATCACTCATCCACCGACATCAACCCACAAGACAATGGCTAAACGACCTAGGAGTGAGCTAAGGTGCAGTGACTGACGAATTCGAACTGTCCGTATGTACTTACCGACAGTTCGACGCTCGCTCTCGACGATGTTAACCACGAGCTTCAGCAAGCTGAAAGCAAACACAGTGACTACAGATGGATTATAGTGAAAGTGGACTCGCCGGATCTAATCCACTCTCTGACCACTCTCACAACTGTGACCGATGTGAAGACAAAAGTCAATAAGACCGGAGATGGGGGAGGGTGCAGGCAGCTGGCACGACAAACACACAATACGCGTACCAACAGCACAACTCGTTAAGTAGGCTCCCGCTTCCGTGGGAGTGACACGCACACACTGAGGGTTGCCCTCACCCTCTTCCACACCGCCAGCAACAAGCCACCGCCTAACAGCTAGACCCTAGCTGATCGGTTGGCCTGAACTGGGATGTTTGCATTGGCTGATGGTGCCAGCAGACCCGTCTGTGCGCGCCACAGCAGTTTAAAAGTGGGGGCTCGCTGAACTCCACCCTTGATTTCATCGTAGGAGTTATTTCCCTGCTTTTTTCTTCGTTCACCACACTTCCTTAACATTGTCCTAAAAGGATGCATCGTTGGCGGGTGTGAAATGCTCTGAATATCGTACTATACATTTTGCTGTTTATATGGTTGCTCCCAGAGCAGCAATGGCATTTATTTTACTACACTGCTGATTTTACTGTGGTGGAGCCCTCTGAGGTTTGAATATAAAATTTATCTATAGTGGAGGATAGACACAAATCGATCAGTTACAAGATAAATTTGTCCCTCCTTGTGCCTTTGGAGCTCACACTCGATTCATGCCGCAAGATGGTTAACGCTATAGAGAGAAGGGTATTACCGAAAAAGGGAAGGAAGATGAGGATGGCCATTTCTGGCTTAATAGCCGTCATCAGTCGGTTACACCCAAAACCCAGTGGTACCCCACCCGAATTTTGAACTCGCAACCTTGTTATTTAGAAGTCCAATGCTCTGAGCGCTGCAGTGGCAGATAGGCGCACGCCAATCAGTTACAAGACACCCTGGTCCCGCCTTGGCGGCATTGGAGCTCAAGCTCAAGCCACGCCACAATGTGGCTAGGATGTAGGCAGAAGGACATTACCGACAAAGACTAGGTAACCTAGGATGGCCATTTCTGGCTTATTAGCCGTCTTTAGCCAGTCGTACCCAAACCAAGTGGTGTCCCAGTCCGGTTGTCACTTCTGAGGCGTATGGTGTTACCCTGTGCGCTGGCAGTCTCCTAGGTCCTAACTCTTACCAAACTTTATCAGCACAACATCGATATACCAGCCGACTGTTCGAGCAAATGAAAGACGGATTGAGTGTTCCAACAGTTTAGGAGAGGTATTTACTTGTTTGTTTTAATAAAATGAGATAGGGCGGGCCGTGCGGACCTCAAGTAACTGGCATCCGCCTTCACAAGGCATCTGAAGATGCCTTTCGACGCCTAGAGGATACCGGCTTGCTGAATCCTCCCACGAAAAAGTTAGACTTTTGGCTTAACTACGCCCTTCAGTCTGAATTTGTACCTCAGATTATACTGTTGTGTGTCTAGTTCATTTATGCGATTGTTGAGCTTCTCTGCAGTTTCACACCCTTGTTGACAGTTCAGAACTAATAAGCAGCAGAGCCAATAAAAGAGTCAGCTCCGCCCCGGGGGCGTAGTTAGGAGTGTTGATTGCTCCCCTCAAGGGCTTGTGTACGCCGAAGCCATGGCAACCACTGTCGAATGTACTTCCGTCACAGTGACAGTCTCTGGTCCCGCCTGCACTGGAATCTAGTAACTAGCTCACGTCCAGTGGCTCAATTTTCCGCTTTCGTGTATCGATTCTCCGGACTGTACCAAGTCGTGGCTGTCTTAAAGTTCGTGTAAAAATGCCCTCACATGGCTCGACCGATAGCCTGTTTTGGAAGTGAACGCGCAATTGCACTTTAAGTTGGACTCAGCAGCAAGACGAAACTTAAAGACGCATCCAAAAATGAGCATTTATTGTAAAACTTGCAAAACAACCCAGATTGATAAAAGTAGACAGAAGTGTAGAACAGTCGAGTCTTTTGTTTGACCTAGAGCGTTGGAATACCTAGCAAGAGCCCTCAAACGAAAGTTTTACTAATGCAAACGCTCCAGAACAGAGTTCCGAGTAAAAGTAGACGGTCCATGTTTTCTTTGAAATCATTTACATCTACATTTGGGATGCTTCTAAATATTGCTGAAAACCCGTGTCTGCGGCTCAGCCAACCAACCAGACTCGGGTTTTCACTGTCCTGGGCTGAAATTGGATTGGCTGATGACGGCAGCTATGTAGGAAATACCCGTTTCGGTCAAATTTTGCTCTTTACTTTGTACTGTTATTCCATGGTTCAAAGTTGTCACATTTAATGTCTATTTTTTTTCACAACTACGTTCCCGATTCCAACAGACAAGCCCATATCTTCATAAAACTGGCTATTCTGTCAAGATCACGTATGTGGCTATTGGAGAGGCTATGGTAAAAGGATGCACAGTGATCGCGTTACATGACCTACTTGCCCCGTTTTATCGTACGGTGACTAGTAATATAGGCAGGATAACGGAATGAATATGTTCCGGCTATTATTGTTCATATGCCCGATTGCATCAGACAGGCCAACGAGCCAGTAGCTTGATGGGTAGGGAATTAAACTTGCAACCAAGAACACGCCGGTTCGAGCCTCAGGGGGGGTTACAACGTGGGGTCGGGTATCGCAGGGGGTTAAGTTAGTTAAACCCTAGAAACTGCGATCTTCAGACCATGGTTACTCAGTGGAGGAGAAGTCTTGAGAAGGTTAGAATATTAGGAACAGTATATTGTGTGCACAGAGGAACAGAGAATAGTTGGAACAAGATTTGACTTGGAGAGCATATGACCGCCCAGAAGAGCCAGCCGGGTCCGATTGTTGGTTTGACAGCAGCCAGGCCAGTGGGCAGAGAGAGAGAGAGAGCGTTCATTGGCTTAGTCGACCTTGAAGGTTTTTTGCCAGACAGATAGATTGGTCGGGACGCGTGCAGGCATTCTATTCGTCACCGGCCCAAAAGGCATCTATGTGGCAACTGTGATTGGCTGTTCGCAGACGTAGGGGATCGCATCGATGGGTCTTTGGGAAAGCACATTTCGACGCGAGCTGGTCAGAACACGGGTACGGCTGGCTGATGACAATTAATAAGCTTGAGATGTCCATTCCTTTCTCCCGTATCTTTGTCAGCAATTCCATCCTGCCTATGGCGGAAACTGGAATTTCCATTTTGACTTAATAGTCATCCTCAGCCAGCCAGCTTTCACCCCATCTTAGGATTACCTGGAATTTGACAAGCGTTTTTTTATTCTTGAATGGTCCCTACTCCACCGCTGTGCTATTGAGCGCAGTAAATATCCACGATCACAACTGACATAACAGTGGACACTTGCCATTCACATAGACGCCACCTTTCCTTCCCCTTGACAAGACTCTAACAAGGCACTAGGAGTGATTTAATTAGCACTGTCATCTCCCTCTCATCTCTGATTACCCTTACACGTCACAAACAGACCTTCCAAGTTAGCCAAATGACAAGTGGCCACCCAAAATGTGCTTTTATTTTTTGGTACATTTGTGTGGTTTGCCTAGTCCCACTATCGTACTCGCTAAGTTCTCTCTAGTTGTGTGGTCGTCTTTATCAACATGCAGAAAAGATATTAGGCGCAGGTCGTGTAGGCCGTTGTTGACAACTGAAGTGGTATAAATTGAATAAGTAGTATGTACAAGAGTGCACGTGCGTCGTAAACAATGCAAAGCGTGATATCTGGCTTGCTGATACACGTCAAATTTTCTACTGCCCAGTTGAATTGAAGGTAATGGCCCTGTAAGACGTGTGCCTACATCTGATGGGTGCGAGCAGTTGGGTTCTACGTGGTGTTGTAGACGGAGACCCACGTCACACCTCTGTGACCACGCCTGATTCATTGATGTGGTTGACCGGCTGATGCATGGCAATACACCAACGAAAGTGTCGCGGTCGTGGCGATAACATAGACGAGTTCGGTGGATTTACGCTCACCGATCGCTACCGGAACTCACTCGTCCCGTTCAGCCTGGGGCTCACTCTCGATTCCCACCAGCAGCCACCTTGTGGCTAGTATTATAGACAGAAGAACATTATCGACAAAGACAAGGGAAAATGGAATGGATATTTCCGGCCTATTAGCCGTTATCAGCCCGCTATACCCAACGCCATATGGTGCACCACCCGAGATTCGGGCCCGCGACCTGTTGGTTAGAAGTCCGACACTCTGCCCATTGAGCCTCCGGCGGTACACCACCTGGGGTTTGGTATGGCTGGCTGATGATGGCTACTAAGCCATGAATGGTCATTCCAGTCTCCCTTTTCTTTGTTGGAAATGTCAATCTGCCTATGATGTACAACAGTATATAGGCTCATTCCAGCAGGCACGACAAAACCGTAACAAGTCGACAGGTACACGACTGGTCTTTGTCTGGTTAATCTTTAGGCCTCGCACCCAGCTCCCTCTGTGGTTTCACGAAGCCATGCTCAATACGATGGCCACACCGCGGCAATCGGCCTTAAGAGGCGAAGTAAATCCGATTGGGGTCCCTGGCGCGTATGTGTGTGCGTTTTCACATCCGGTACTCCCTTAACTACTTTAGTGTTCGCTGCTTGCCTGACGCCTAGCCTTCCTGTCGTGACCTCAATCCGTCTAGATCTCAAGGTCGTGGCGGCCGCCAGACTTACTGGCGCGCGAAATATGGACCACCCTCGTCGATGTCTACCCACACGCTGTCCAACCAATCACAGGCCAACTCACACAAAATCTCTAGGCGGTGGCTGCAGCTTGATGACACCTAGACTTGACTGGCTCTCCTGGCTGGTTGTATACTCTCCAAGTCAAATCTCCTTCCATCTATTCTTCGTTCCTCTGTGTACACAATATACTGTTCCTAACAATCTGGCCCCTACCGACTTCTCCTGTTCTAAGTAACCATGGTCCGAAGATCGAAGTTGCCAAGATTTAACTTACTTAACCCCTCCCTTGTCATGCTACTCTCCAACCTTGCCACCCCTAAATAAAAAAGCCCTACAGAGAGGGCGACATGTAACCTCCTAGGCTTTTTCGAGTGGTCTACCTGCTAAAGAAGTCGTTACTCACAGTGGACTTCGGAAACTTGCTGATAGAAGTGAGCAAGTGTGTTCTAGATAGCGGTTCCAAGAAAGAAGATACGATTGCTGGAAGAAGTCTATAGGCCAGACGTTTCAGCTGCCCACGGCCCTGGGTTTGCCTTCATGTGATCCCTTCAGCGGTGAAAAGGCCTTGGGGCAAACTCCTTCTTCGTTTGGCATACCACTGAGAGTCACAATGTCATTAATATTTGTGGTGTTTCCGTCCGTCCGACGCCCTCTTAACTCTTGACGCCACAGACGAGGTCACTCAGGGCAAAGGACCTCACGCGAAAGCAGTTTTCCCGCGTGCCTCGGGCCTATGCGCAAACGGACGCGCGCCTAGCCTATCCAGTCTTCGTCCCTCTCAAGGTCGAGCCACGAACTCTAGTCTAAGCACTAGCCGCGTGATTGGCTACTGTAACAAAGTATGCACTGTCCACCCGGCTATTTCCGACGCTGTCGTCACTCTGGAATTGACGCCATGGCAGCCGGACTGCGGTCCTCTGAGACTCAAAACTATTTCTATCTATTCTCCTATCCTTCTGCAGAATAAACTATTCCTAACAATCTGTCTTTACCCCCGTCTTCTCTCCTCACCTAAAGGAACCATGGCCCTGGAAGATGTAATTGTTAGGGTTCACATTCTTAGCCTTTACGCCTTTAAATACTGGTGACCCCAATCGTGAGATGAACTCTCAACTCAACTTCTGATGTGGCCGAGCTCAATAATCGTTAGACCTCCTTCGCCTTCAACTGAATTTTTCCTGTGTCATCTCATTCGGCCGCGAAATGGAGAATTTCATTACCGACACCCTGTCGTGAAGAATGTGGGATATGTTCAATCGCTCATAGCCCACTGACACTAGGCTCTGATTCCCTTTCCATCCCACGGAGCTGTTTCCCGCTATTAATGCTAATACCCAGACCTCTTTTCCAAGCTCTGATCCTACCTCTACTGCCAACAGTATCCCTTCCTCCTCACAGCGAACACTAACATGGCATACTGATTTGCCTTCGAAGTCGAACGCAGACAACCAGCCTCCCTCGCACGTAGTCGAGATGACTAATCTCCTACGACATGCCGATGCACGCGTAGTCGAGAACTTTTCTCCTGCCAGCACGCAGACCCAGTGGCCCACGCGGACGCGAGGTGGCCTTTCCTCCTCCCATGCGGCACTGGCGGCACTGACCCAACTCTCGCATGCCAGCCACAGAAACTCCGGAATTGACGCCCTGGCAGCCGGACTGCGGTCTTTCGAGAATCAAAACTCTTTCCATCTATTCTTCCATCCTTCTGCAGAATACACTATTCCTAACAATCTGGCTTTCCCATTGTCTTCTCCCTTCACCTAAGGGAACCAAGGGCCTGGAAGATCGTAGCAGTTAGGGTTAACCTCAATAGCCTTAACGCCTGTCGATACAATCATCGCATCGACTACGACCCCCAGGAATGAACACGAGGACCGTCAAATGCAGAAGACTTTTGGTCACCTGCCCCCTATTACTCTCATCCGCAAATGTCTTTGATGATGTGTTAAAGAGGTAATCCGAGACGTCAGGTTAATAAAGCTCTGGATTTAGTGCTCGTCTTTCCTTTTTAGTGGTAACCCTTTTGATATGCCCCTGATCTGCCTATGGGTCTGATTAACGAAGATGAGGTATGTTTCGAGGAACAAGGAATTTATTGGTGTCAGGATTCTCAGTGGTGATGTAGAGATTGATATGAAGCTTACAGACCGTTTCTACATCTATCTTTATAAAAATAAAACAACAAATGGCTTCCAGTGGGCCGCCGTATATACGTTTTGATGTCTTTAAGAAGACTTTTAAGTTTTGTTAATGTGGACGGGGGAGATCGTGTATATGAATTTGAAGCTGCGATAGCCACTATACCGAAGCTTTGCCTGCCTGCATCATAAGCAGAAGAATCGTCCAAAAGGGTCCTCAGTTTCTCCTAAAAACCATATCGAAGTCAAACATATTCGGCAGGCCGTGTGAAGGTTCTCCGCTCGTCTCCAATCTTTTGAGCGCAGGCTGATCACCTTTCATCCGTCAACCTACCCCGACCTACAAAGTCCTGCACCATTATCGAATCAACGTTACTGATGAAATCACTGGCGTAAATAACTGGAGCACGAACAAATGAGCCACCATCGCATCAATTATGATCCCCCAGCGATGAAAGCGAGTGCTGCTAATTATTGTACGCATGTGCTGGCCTGTCATATCAGTACTGCGTGCCTTGTGCCCCTACTACCCTTTTCTGTGAATTTATCTGATGATGAGTTCGAGTGGGAATCCAAAATGTCAGGCCGATCAGCATCTTCCACCAACCACCGCATCTCCTTCTTTTCTGAATTCGAAAACTGCTCATGTTGACTAAATAGGCCTACTTAGCAGTAGCACTGTTTAACTCACAGTGTAGTGTTATCAGAGGTGTCCTAAAATGCCGGAACAACACGGTGTTAATAAACTGACTGTGAATGCAAAATGCAAACTATACGGTCAAAATACAACTACATACAATAACTCACGTCTCTAGGCCTGTGCGCCTCACACTGCTCGCTCTCACACTCTGACATTTTTGTTACTTTTCAGACAATCATGTGGTATACCATCTGAAAAGGAGGCCAGCTCTGGCCACTCGAGCTACAAAATGGACATTGCGTCTCTCAATGAGGTCAGGTTCTGTGGATGGAGACGCTTGGCGAAGGCGAGTATCGGATACACCTTCCTCAGAACCGGACGTCTGAGCGCACACCTACGCCACGCCAGAGTCGCTTACAATGCCGCAGGACAGCCGTCCTGCCTATCAGAGGGCTTAATTTACTGTCTCCTGATCCTGGGACTGTCACACTAATGGGGACAAGTTAGTCACCATCACCTACAAGTACTCCGTGACCCCGTCCCGTGTACGACCTACCCATATCTGATTGTAGCTTCGAGAAGAAGTGCGAAACGTCAGGTGAATAAAGTTATTATCCCAGCGATTGCGTCTGCTCCTTTTCACTTCCTTTCTGAGGCTCGCATTTTTGCTTGCATCGGCATTTTACCAATTAACTACTGATAAGTTCACTACTCCTATGCCAAGAGGGCTTCGTGCGTATGCCACGGCACAGCAGTGACTAAGTGAGGACATGCTGTGTGAAAAGGGGATAATCACAAGATACGATGTGATTATCTGGAGTCCGTCCCTGACAAAAAGCTGAAAAACTTTCGGGTTTAAAATAAGACACACGAGCACAAGTTTGCCAGCCTATGCCTCAAGTCTGGCCTTGAGGACTTAGGCCTGGTTATTTGACTAATTTCACTACCAGTCGCACTTTTATTTCAGTCTACTAAGCAGATGCCCAGCCTGGATAGCCCTCCCCCAGGCCTTAAATCGCGCCGGAGATGCTAAGTCTGAACTGTTCACCGAAAGATCAAACAAATTAGAAATATACGAGAGGTTGTACACGCAGATCTACGCGTTAGCTGGTCAACGGTATCTGTCCCCCTGACAACAACTACCGTGTCGACATGCACGGCAGTTTTACCCCTATCCGTAGTAAATTGGGTGTGGGGGCGTGGAAGTTGAAAATACTTAGAGGGTTGTCCCACCCTCTGTAAGCTTCATGCAATTACTCTCTGTGCATCAGTATTTGCCTGCTGCCATCTATCAGCACCCAGGCCGAACCAGTAACTTCTATAGATTTGAATGGTCAGAAGAAAGTCTGCAGAAGGGCGCAACGCCACCAGACCTTCAAATGCGAACGACGCTTTATGACTGCGTGCTAAACCCCGCACGCTGCCAACAGCAGTGTTGGCTTGCTAACTTTGCAAGCTACATAAATGAGGATTCGGTTAATTTAATTGACCCAATTGCGAAAAACCTCGCGGCATTCGGCGGGATTCGAACCCACATAGGAGGGAAGGCCTTCTACGCAAGCCATCGCTCTACCTACTTGAGCTACGAATGCCACGCTTCACATCGTGAGTTCAATCACACCTGGATCGATATTACCTGCCCAACTTTGTCGCTCGTATGGAGTTTACCAATACGGGGCAGCAAGTTGACTGCCAAAGCAGGATTTCCTAAGCAATCATCTACAATCCACCAGAATGAGTACTAAGCTGACTTAATTATCAAGGATGTTTGGCAGATTTGGTTAATTTACCAATAGTAGCGAATATTCGAGTCCCAGGCAGCAGTTCAGAAGAAGAAGATGCGATCACTGGAACAAGAGTTTTATTTGCCTGACGTTTCGGATTCCGTCGGGAATCCTTATTCATAGGTAATCGTTAACAGGTCTGAGACATGCGCAGATAAGGGGTGATACATGCACAGGTTGCACTGTATTTTTAGTTCATAGTGGTCACCCGCATGCTTACTATAATTGTTCCAGTGATCGCATCTTCGTCTATTGGTTACTTTAGTTGGCCCAATTGTAAAAAAACTCGCCGAACGCCGCGAGTTTTTGCACAATTGGGTCAACTACAAGAAGATTAATTTAAAGAGACAATATGCACACGGAGGATGAGATAAGCTTCAGTGAGCCCCCCCCCCCTATTCGGTGTGCCCTTAAATGACCTAGTGTTAAAACTCAGCGCAAATTCACAACTGCCACGGTCAGATTGTAAAAACAACAGTGCACAAGTGAAAGGCCTTTTTGTTTTAAAAAGAGAGAGAGAGAGACGAACCCTGGTACAGGGAATGGGTTGTGGTGTATTTTACCGT
Source organism: Ligula intestinalis (assembly GCA_036362985.1). Taxonomy (NCBI): domain Eukaryota; kingdom Metazoa; phylum Platyhelminthes; class Cestoda; order Diphyllobothriidea; family Diphyllobothriidae; genus Ligula; species Ligula intestinalis. Next base: position 53,857,340 of record JAYGXS010000002.1, read on the forward strand.
GTGCGCGTCTTGGCAAATAGATAAGCACACAAAATTCATCATGAGGAGGAAGAGAAGGAGAGAAAAATTAGGGGGAGGGAGGGGGAGAGGGGACGGGTTTGTGACGGAAAGAAGTGGTAGCGAAACGCGCGGGACATGCTGGTCAGTATTTGGGTGGCCAAAGGAATATCGTACAGTCTAAGCGTGGGAGGGGGGGAGGGAAGGAGGATATCTGAGAGACGGGGCAGCAGCCGTTGTAGAAGGGTTGCCAAAGTTCCTCTGAGGAGCAACCGGATCTTCAGTCATCATCGTCGCCAGCAGCGGCAGCGCCTAAAGCAGGGTGTTCGCATTTCCGTCGTTGCTGACGGCGCCGGCGTTAACGTTGTTTCCTATCCAGTCTAACTGGTCTTGCATGTGGTGCAGAGCCGCCATCGAGGAGAACATATCGCCGCACAGTGAGGGAGCCATGGTGGTGCCAAAGAGGTTGGTCATCTGGAAAGGCGCCGGAACCGGTGGCGGCTGCGCCGGCTTTTGGGGGAAAAAGAAGAAGCCGTTAGCCGCTGCGGTAGCAGCAGCAGCAGCAGCGGCTACATCGGAAGTGACCTCGGGGAGAGGAGGGACAAAGGCAAAGACCGAACCGGAGGTCGGTGTGGGAATGGGGGGATGCAGTGTCAGGGGTTGGGCGCTGGTGCTGGTGGTACTGGTAGCGACGGTAGTACTATTAGACGTATTTAGCATCTGGAGATTGAGCGTAGCCGCAGTCGGAGCCGGAGCCATCTGATGGAAGGGGACAAGGCCCGTTTGTGGTGGCAGAAAGTGCATAAACTGCATATGCGGTGAGGAGTAGAGGTCCAACGACATCGTTGGCACGTTTGTTGACGGCCCCAAATGAGCGGCAAGGGCAGCCGCGGCAGCTGCAGTCATATTAGATGAGGAGAAGGGTGTGTTGAGGAAACCGTTAGGGAGAAGACCGCTGCCTCCACCAACAGCACTATTGCACATGGGCAGGCTCACAAGCCCATTTTCAGTGGGGGGTTGAGGTGTAGAGATTGATGTCAAAAACTGCGTTGTTATTGGCGGATGGGAGGGGGGCTGGAATTGAGGGGGCAGGGCTGTCGGTTGGAAATGAGGAGGCTGCTGCTGCTGTTGGCAGGGTGGGAGCTGTACAGCAGTCAGCTGAGGTGTCGGGGAATTGGAAACTTGGCGGCCGAGCTGAGTTTGCAGTTGTGCCGTCGACACTGGTGGTGGCGGCGGCGGCGGCGGCGGCGGCGGCAGAATTGGATAAACAGTGCAATCTGGTGCGGGCAGCGGATCTATCCGCCGGGTCCACATTGTGTGCGGTGTGGGCACCAGATGATCGTTGGCATCTGGAAGGAAAATAAGGTTGGTGGGTTGCATAAAGATAGGCTAATTGCAGAAGGAAACATAGTTTACTTGAAGGTATTACGAGGACGCATATCTATTTAAAATGAGAGGCTTACCGTGCCACCGGAAGTTGAAAGCACAGGGTGGTTGCAGGGGAGTTGGCGTAGGATTCGGTAGGGTAGAGGACTGGGGAGCAGATGATATTTTCGAATCCAGCCGAACTTTGGATATGGAATTCTGCAAAATGACGGGAAGGTAACTACTCAGTCTCTCGCAAGCAAAGGACTGTCTTAACACAGATATTGGAAGGAGGGAGGCTCATTAATATTGAAGTTAGTGAGATTATCCTGTTAGAGCTTCAAGGATGGACAGAGCACTACAACAGATGTCAGAAAGGGATGGTATGATTAGGGTCTACGACTACTATTAAACCTCCACCAATTCCACGAGTAAAGGGTGTCTTGTCAGTGCACGCCACTTCAAATTATGTTTATGAATGTACATACAGTTGCGGACGCAAGAACATCGGGCAAATGCAACGGCAATTACCAGCCTAGTCTACTGAGCAACTGACCAGGTGGCTTCTAAGGCAAGATAGTTGATGGACTTAGTAAATATACTCGCTAGATGGGGTGTAGAAAAAAACTGCAGTTGTATAAGATTCACTAAAAACTGCATCACTATATCCTCTACGCAAGCCACTTATTATGAAGTTTTGATACGATTTTTCGAAAAAGGACTGAACTTATAGACTTCAGGGATACCCCTGAGTGGCAGTCGACCAGTTGGCCTAATTTTGAGACGTCTTGTTTTGCCTTGGAGCCCCGACAGACGGCCACGTAGTGGCGAACGATCAACAATGGATCAGCATTACCGGAACAGCCTAGAGGGGATAAACTAGCCATTTTTGGATTATTTCTATGTACTGATAAAGGCGAACAACGATGCCAAACAGCATGGTAGACACAGAGATGGTAAAATAGGTGTGAATTAGTTTACAGGGATAGTAGACTTGCGCTGCATCAACCGCACTCTCCTCGCTCACAGCCAGTGCCAAGGCACGGTCAAGAACACCTTAGATGGAATCGAGCACAGGTAGCTGGCTGAGCGTGAGACTGCGCCTAGGCGTGCTTCCCCCATGTGTTGCATTTGTTATGGTGCGAATCTATAATAACGTCCGTCATGCTGTAATCTGGCCCCCGTGTTTGTCCAGCGCATCTCAAAAGGCAAACTGAGGAAACCTGCATTATTTAGTAGTTCATTTCGTAACTAAACACTCAGACATCAGCTTACATACTAAGTTGTTAATATAAAGGGCATCCGTCTGACCAGTGTCAGTATATGCCTCCGAAACATAGCCAGTGAGAAAGGCAGACATTCTATCGCTCGAAGTCTTTGACCGTTGGTGTCTTCGACGCCTCCTAAGAGTCTCCTGGCAGGATCGAATTTCAAATGTTGAGCTATATCACAGGTGTTGCAAACCTTCAAGCCTAGTATCACAAATCTAACATCGCCTTTTACAATGATTTGGCCATATGCTGCGCAAGCCATCGACGGACCTCCACAGATTGGTCGTGAACCCTTCTCGTAGTGCAAAGTGGAGATACCGACATGGCGATCAGCTGAAGACATGGTTCAACACTTTCAAGTCGGACGTCAAACGCGTGGGCCTCGTAACCGTTACCGGTTTGCGACAATGGAACAAGTACTGGGTTGACATCTGCGAGAAGCTCGATTCCGATCGCCGCCAATGGGCTGCCGCTATCCGTGACATCCGTGAAGCCGATTCATCTAACAACAGGAGCTACTCGGATCAAGCCACATACAAGTAAACGCTCTGTAATTAAGACGCACATACTATGAATAGCAACTGAGAAAGAAAACGCATAAATCAGCTCCGCGACTGTTTTCCATCATCCGATTGATTAATGCGATAGTAAAAATGATGTGGGTTGTACTTTGTCTGGCGTTGCCGCTGCCAAAACTCCCTACCACTTGTAAAGATACCGATATGAGCAAACTGAACCCAGAGGCCTCCCATGTGGACAAAATAAACAGAACTGATCTCCGACCTCGTGTTCACTTACACCTTCGTGCACTGTCGTGCTGGGGGGCATTTTGTTGTTCAACAGACCGAGAGGAGAGTTTTTCACACAGGGGAAGGAGCTGGGACAGCTGACTATAGCGGGAATGCCATCAGTCGACGCCTGAACTTTCATGCCTGGCAGTACTTCCGTGGGTACCGTACGAATCTCTGGAGGATTAGACTTCATTCTACAAAGAAAGAATAGAGACTTCGTAATGGAGGCTTCGGGGGGGAGGAAGTACGTAAGAATAGGAGGTTGAGAAAGTAAGAAATCAGTCGAAACACCGCAGAACATGCCAACTAACGTCTACTTCCGATTTTTTAACTTGGGTATCAGTAGTATAATAATATTCCGCCACTGTTAGTTGTGTTCTATTTTAAAGGTGTCATGTAGTCCGTGTAAGGTAATCTGGTGGAGAAAGCACATGCAATGCAGCACTCGGGAGAAACAATGAACGCGACACACCATGCACAAGATCGGCGCAGAAGACATGACTTTCCGAGCCTTCATTGCAATTTAGCCTTATCTACCATCGTAAAAAAACAATAAGACCACAAATCTAGCTATTAATCACATCAAACACTAACCCAACGGCACCAGTATAGTTAGAAATCACAACTACTCAAATGAAAACGTAGTGAGTACATATTCAATTAATTTGAGAGACAGTGCGGGAGGACCCAAAAGGTACACCTTTACATCCCATAACTTGACGCAGTCAACTGATAGCCCTATTGCGTATTTTTGTGAGTTAACCCATTACCTATCGGTGATCTCATGTGAGATCACTTAAAAATTCAGAGCTTTCGTAATTATCTGTCTGCATATACGCATATTTAACCTTCATGCTATATCTATTAGGTATATTTCTCTGATATCCACATGCGATTTTTAAAAAATTCACTCTGAAATAATTTATATACAAGTTTGAAAAACCATAGATATCCAAGTTTCATAACAAAAATCAAAGTGCTTAAAATTATGGGAGGTAATGGGTTAGCATACTAGCAGCACAGTTACGCGTGCTGTAGTAGTCGCCGGTTATTAAGCCCACGGTTCATAGGCCCAGCCGCGTATTAAGCCCAAATTAGCTTGGGAAGGAATTTTACATAGCAAAATCTGCCGGCTAATAAGCCCAGTCGCCGGCTACAAAGCCCAGTTTGCCAACAGGATAAACTGAGATTCTCATCTCTCTGCGTGCGCAACGCGGTCTACAGGCATCAGATTTCACAAAATTTTACGATTTCTGGTGCCTGGAGAAGGACATCAAAAAGCACTTGCGAGTGAAGTTTCCTCCAAAACAACTGACACCAGACCGCTTTTTTAAACGTGTCGCAACTCATTTTTTGCTTTTGTTATTACGTAAAATATGGACAAATAGCATTCTTTTCTTGTACATAACCAAGCTCTACACATAATACAGTACGTATGTAATGTATAGTGCCTATCCTGCGTTTGCTAATCACGAACTAGGACTCTCCGGTTATTGCACCCGCCGCTTATTAGGCCTTATTTGGTCTGGGCCCGAGGTGGGCTTAATATCCGGCGACTGCTGTAGTAGCCGCCATGCTAGTTCCCAGAGGAGTCTGAACCCTTTGATTATCAAACATGTTTCAGGGATATCCTATTTTACTCATTCCTTTGCTTACATCGACATGCACACGGATTAGGTACACTTCTTCGATAAAAGTTTTCCTGTGCTTAACATTCGCATTTTTTCTTGCAAAAAATAATATTTTAAAAGAAATCTACTGCTCAGCTGCAGTGCATTTTCCACCTATTCGGGATCTTTCCCTTCTCACTTAGGCCTTTTGATCGGTACACTTATGGCAGTTTCTGAGTCAGTAGAGAGACGCCGTGAATATCAGCATGTTTTGTAAGACCTAACACGCCTACGCCATGACCTACCCAGAGGGGCCGTCCATGAGCACGGATCCTCGTCCAGCAGTGGCTGGACCAGCCAGAGAATCGATACTGCTATCCCGGGACGAGGTCTCAGCAGGGACTACATTGACTGTCCCGTTATTCTGGGAAGTCGGAGACGGAATTGGAGGACTCGCCGGTGGCAACGAGGATGTGGACAGGGGTGGCGGTGGCGGTGGTGACGATGGTGGTGGTATTGGAGAGGTGGAATGCTTCTCTTCTTTCCGGGTCGAAGGCAGCGCCAATGCAGCCTCGAGGGAATCGTCTGGTTCGTCACGTGTACTGGGTACTACACTAAACTGGCCATTTTCACATTTGGCCAGAGTCAACTTTGGAATACCCGAAGACCGCTGAGGTGACGACAGGGCTGCACAATCTGTGAGAGGTGATGGAGATGGATTTAAACGTGATAGTTGAAGCCACAAGTGTTTGAGATTAAAGACGTAAAATAACAAAGCAAGTCCGGAAGCAAGAACACAAAGATATAGTCTTTGTACTGTAGGAGGAGTAGCTACTCGGATGGAAATATGATGGTACAAAAGAGTCAGATGCATTTCACGTTAGTCTCGTCCCAAACCTAGTTATCACTGTATCTGACCGTATATGGTTAGAGGCCACATACGGCGATAACCACCCCGAATGTAAAGTCAAATTGGAGTGTGCTTCCTTACTGTAATCAACTTCATTACCAAATAATTTGCAAACCCCCCCCCCCCCCCAGCTCTGGCAGCAACCCCCTATGTATTCGAATTCAGTAAAGAAAGCAATATACACCCCGTTGGAGTAGTTTAACTTGACTCGTTTCCTCATTAAAGGTTATGAGCCCTCATGCAGTCATCTGGAGGCCCGGGCGGCCTTATTCAGGGGAGCATTGTCTATTTTCTCTAGGGAAGTGGTCAGAAATGATGGCCTAAAACGGTGAATGTTTAACCCTTCCAAACAGCTGCCCATGGCTTTTTAAGATCACAAACAAGTACAATCTTCATCATCTAATGGGTGATGTATGCTGGCGACTAGGGTCCGTGAGAAGTTCCGAACCGCGATATTCCAATGGAGGTGGCGCAATGTGACATTCAGGTTGGACTGCCCGTTGGGTCTATTTTAGTACGATAACTATGCTACTACAAACATTTCAATAACACGTTTATAGCACTGGTTTATCATCACCAACGTAACCCGCTATCTGAGTCTCAGAGTACTAAAATGTGTCAAAAATGTTATTTGTGTTTCTATCCAAATGACTGGAGCACCCATAATGGCAACCAAGTCAAAATAAAAGAAGATTCCAGTCAGGCCTCAAGAAAGCAGCCCACACTGTTTGGTCACATTCACAATATAATAGCGGAAAGAAAGCCGAAAAGACCACTTTAAATTTATGAAAAAAACGCTTTTGGGCTTAGTCGTGAAACCCAGGAAGCCAAGTACCTTCAGCGAACAGGCTGTCGATCTGAGCCCCATCTCGAGGTGGTGTATTCGGTGAAAGAAGAGGTGGTGGTGGCGTTGTCTTGCGGTTTCGATGCCGCTTCATAAGGGCTAACCGAAAAGTTTTGCGTCGACGTTGTTGACTTTGAAGGCCGCCAACAGAAGAAGGGGTTGGTGCCGACGTCGAGTTTTGGCCTTCCATTGAAACCTCCTCCGACTTCAGCGGCCCAGGACCTGGACACGGGCTGGTCAAGGTGGGTGGGGTGGTCCGGCCTTCTGGCTCTTTCCCGGAAAGGCTGCAGTCTGTGGCCTATGATTGGAAATTTATATTCGAGCGTTAAATACTACTTCTTTTTTCAACGAATAGCAGTGGTGCAAGATTGCCAATTCTTACTACAGTTTCTACTTTGTTGAGCAAGTAACATATGGCATTGGAATATAACGTACCACTGTCTCGGCCACAACATCAGCAGGCGAAGGCATGTGGGCGGCCAATGGGTGGCTGTCAGACTGTAGTTCCTCCGGTTTTGGTTTGTTTTCGGTCCGTACAGTAGTGCGCCCTACTCGCACTGAATTGCGGTGAACTTGTTTTATGGGACGTCTGCTGACCCTGGGAACTTCATCGGCTGACTGTGAGGCGGCTAGAGTCGCAGTAGAGCCCGCAGTACGGCGTCCATCAGCCAAACTCTAAAAATTTATTATGGAGCGGGCTTGATAACAAGTGCACATGTCCCGTGGATTTTACAAATAGCCATCTATTACTTTGAACTATGCACGCAGAACTCGGGTGCACCTTCCTGTAGTCAAGTTTTAAAAAGAGGAAGACTGCCAGGGAGCGCCCAACGTTGAAAGCTTGATTGCCCGTGAATTCATTGACAGTAAAATCGTCTGAGTATATCCGTGGTCTCCGTTATCTGCGCACCGAAATTGCTTAGAAAGAGGCAATGAATTCGTGGAGGGTATACAAGACGAAGTAAACAATTTCAAAACACTTCACCTGGGGAGGGTAGATTGCACTCTTGCCAATGATAGAGGCTAACAGAAAAAAGGTTGTATTCAAGGCATTGTTTTTTTAATAAACGTAAACAGTGAGTAGAACATCCACCCGACAGACCTGCCGTCGATTCCGACGATGTCCGCCATGTGCCCCACAACAGAACGAACTCAGAGACGATTACTTGAGTGTAAATTAATTTATAATGATAACAGACATGCACAACATCTATCGTACTCGGTCATCTTCTTCCACCTAGACTCGGTGTCATGAACAAGTGTCATAAAGACCATCGGTAGGATCGGGCTCAGGTAACTAGAACCCGTACGTAGACGTTTCACAACACACTTGTCCCAAGTGTGGCATTTGTTAGGTGTGCGAACCCCTGATAGGTGATAGTGTGTTCCCGTCTTTCACTTGCAAGTTGATCGCCCATAACACTGCTGGAACACTACCATAACGCTTTTGCAGCCTTCTCCCCTAACACTTCCATCCTCTCCTTGGATGAAGGTTGCATTTTGCCCCTTCATACTACTTTGAGTACTACCTTTTTGTAGAACGGGTATTACGTACTTATCGCACAGTAGTTGATGGTCCTAGACTCCTTGAAATTTCAGGTCTGACCCTAAAAGTCATGTCTCAGTTACTTAACTCCATGTCATGAATTTATGTCTTCTGAAATTATTATCTTGATTATTCTTTGGAGTTCATATACTAGAAATCATATAGAGAACGCTAGGGTGGGGTGTGAGCGGCACTGAGGAGCGGAAACCTGCGCAGGGGCCTCATGCAGCAACAGAAACATTGTCGGAGACTGTGTCTGGGCTTTTAGATAATATTTATGCCGCGAGTGTGGTACAGCACCTTTGCAATAACTTGATATGTTCAGATGATGCAGATGCTTACTGTTATCTAAAAAAATGATCGAGCGCTCCATGCGGTGGTAGGTCGCCCATCGTAAACTATGACTTACATCCTCCCCAGGTTATGTTTGTGGTTTGAGTGGTGTATAGAAGAGGGGTGTGGCGGTCGGTACTGACGTTTTTGAAGAGTCTTTCTTTAGGCCTAGCTAAGTGTTCAAAGAGTGAAAAAGTGTGATTGCCGCCATTATTTGGCCCTAATACTGCTGCTGCTGCTTGCTAGGAAACTCAAGCTGTAAGAAGCACTCTATCAGGGCGTCAATCAGGTGAGACAAGCCTCGGTTTGGCAGTGACGAGTCGATGTAAGCGAGAGCCGGGAACAATAGAGGCGGGAAAAAAAACGCCCAACCAGAGCCAGAAACGTGCGTTTACCGTGGGTGGGGAGAGCACGGAGAGAAAGTGGTCAGCACTTTCTATACGCCTCAACGTGGCATGAGTGTGGATGTCGTCGTTGGTGGTAGCAGTAGTAGTAGCAGTAAGGCGAATGTGAGCAGCCCAGCCAGCCACCCCGGCTACTGAAAGTGCTCTGACACTGAGGACACGTGAGAAAGCGACGTTAAGCGCTAGCAGTGTTTGGTGCCTGGCGTTCCAGGCTTGCGCTCTTGCCGCTACCCCCTGTGTCTGCTCTACTCCGTAAAACAGTCTACGATGTTTCCTGAGCGTCGCAGTGATGAGGGAAATGCTGTTTTTGTCCCTGTTGAGTTAAAACCACGGCGGCGGTGGGCCACGGTTGACAATTATGCCGACGGTGAATAAAGATGTCTTGCTGGTAAACAGATGAAGACTGGGCCGGCAGCTTGGACCAGCCCGTGAGGTACTGCATTGGGCGCTCACATTATTGAATCCCTGGGGCTGAACTTGCAAACAAAGCTGATTCATATTTGGTGGTTTCGCTACTGGTGGAAAGCCGCCGGCCTACTACTGAATTAGGTAAGTCAGGGTTCAAATAACCCATTTTTCCCCTGTAGCAGAGAGCGTGACCGGTCTCTATTTTCATTCTCAGTGGCACTTCCGGTTAAGCAATACGCATACATTTATTAAAAACGCATTCGCTTAAGTCCTCGCCATTACCTTCATACATGATGTGATACGCCATTACGGTAGGCGACTGTGTCCATTTTCGAATCAGGAAGCACGGACAGGTACCGCTAGTACCGCTGCCCACCTTTGAGGATACTGTTGAAATTTGTGCATGAACACCTAACGATCGGGGACCCACTCGTCACGTCCTGGCCTGAACCGCGCTCTCGAGCCCCGCCAGCAGCCACACAGCGGCTAGTATACTACAGGCACAAGTTAGCTTCAATGACTCAATAGTTAGAGCGTTGGGCTCAACAGATCGCAGGTTCGGGCCTCGGATGGTGCACAACACCTGGGATCTGATTTTGTTGAACTTAGGCGTAGGCATGAAGGAAGTTGTACAGGTGCATGTATAGAACTGCGATAGACGGCCAAGCACGATGTAGGAAGTGGTGCGCATACAGAGCTGAATTTAGCGCCCTCCGTTTTATCCCACGTTAACCGTAAATGAGCCAGAGGGGTCTGCTCGTCATTGGTTGGAGTTATGTGGGCTGTGAGTGTTTGTGGCGACTCTAGAGTGACGCGGGGACTACAAAGAGGTTGCTGCTGCTGCTGCTGCTGCTGCTGCTGCTGCTGCTGCTGCTGCTG
>JAYGXS010000002.1:53867707-53890061 GCA_036362985.1 Ligula intestinalis
TGCTGCTGCTGCTGCTGCTGCTGCTGCTGCTGCTGCTGCTGCTGCTGCTGTGATTTCTCACACGCATATATGCACAACGAGCACATGAAGTGCGTCACCGACTCTAGTGCGTTGAGCGTCTATGCAAAATCGTCAAGGTGCTAGTAGTCCTCTTTTTTTCACATTGCAGAATTATTCGCTTCGCCTAAGTTAGCTTTTATTGCATTCTAGACTTGCGTAAAATCCGAACTATCGCTGGTTGTATGAGAGTGGGGATCACGTCATGTGTGGCACGCATAGACTGTCTGTTTGGTTTCCACAGCGATCTAGCCGGTCTGGCTCTGACAAACCATAAGTGTAGTGGGGAGAGGAGTGGAAATAGATAATGGTGACGACATTTGGCCATTACCACGACACATCAGCATATTCTTTACTGAAGCTGGGCTTCATTCTAGCCCCAAACACTATCAGACATGACTTGACAGGTTGTACTTAGGAGAAACACTTTGCAAGTGCACAGCATGTCCAGAACTTACCCGTTGTAAGGCCTTCTCCAGATCACGATCCACGACTTCGAGGCGCTGCGGTGGCAGACAAGAACGCATTGGCCGGTGCCAACGTTCTGTATTTATAGGGCGCTGGTCGTCCTCGTCAGTACTACCGTTGGTCACACTAGAGGGATTGGTGCCTTCGTCGGGACGGGCGTCAGCCTCCTCCGCCCGTTTGCCGAGGAGAAAGAGGTTGGGGTCACTGCGGAAGTCTCTGGACCAAAAGTATTTATAACGAGGACGAGCGACGCCCTCGCTGGCATCGGCGACCCAAGCTGCTGTTTCACCAGAGCGCTGTTCATCGTTGGAATCATTAGAACTGGTAGCCTTTTCGTCAGTAGAGGGTTCGCCTTGGATCAACTGCTTCAGTTTCATCACCAACCTGTCAGTGCCCTTCATCCGCGTTCGTCGGATCCGAGCGGCTGTAATGGCAAAAAATGTAAATTATACCGGTAGGGCATATGTCATTGGCACTTGATGTGATTATAGAATGGCAATAACTTCATATGCACTTATTTACGGGGAAATTCGCGTCAACCCCTCATAACAAATGCCCCAACCCCCTTCCCCCTCTCCCAGCCGAACCGGTAGGATAGATTCAAAAAAAATATTATGAGATATCAGAGTAACTGGTTGGGCTTTAGGTATTTCCAACTTACTACTTGCAACTACAATAACATTTTTTTCATAAGGCAGTCCGAAAATCTTAACTGTGAGTTACTCAACCAAACTGCCGGCAGCCTCTGACCTACAGATGTCACGAAAGGTCAGAAATGTGAATTAATCAACATCCTCCTTGTCCTGGCTAGTGGGAAGAGCTGATTTGTAGTATGAGTGATGGCCTTACAGTAGTAACAAGGCAAATCCTGCACGCTTCCACTTGACAGTGTTAGAAAAGTGACAGGTGGCTCGATTTTGTCTCGCACCAAGCGTCCTTTGGTCGCACGAATTTCCTACTGTCTATAGTAAGTTAACAAAATATTACAAATTAAGACAAAACAAGGTTCTTCACGAAGTGTTAGCAACACTCTGAGTTCGGACGAAATGGAATACGGGTAGGTGGAAGGAGGGGATCTGTTGCACTAGGTAGTGGGCGACAAAGTGTTCGAACCTAAACAGTGCGCATGTCTGGGGGGAGGCGGGGCGACACGGTGATCTGAGGTAAGCCCCATCGACGGTGTCAGCACAACCACCTTACAGAATAAACGATTTTGTGCACTAACTAGGTACCCAAATACAAAAATACTAAAACGTCATTTGTTGATTGGTATTATAAAAGTGTTGTTGGTCAGGAGGGTATGTGCGGCGTGGCTGAGGACGTCTTCTGTGCTTAATGAGACAGCAGCTTTGAGTAAATTCGCGGTCGGAGCACATTTCTGTTAGTAAAATCGAGCCAATGCTGGGTTGGTGCTGTCCATAACCTGCCTTCGAGACAGCTGATAACAGGCCTGGTAAAAATCTCGGGTTATTGTGCCTGCTTCAAGACATAGGGTGCCAACCCATTCTTCGCCACCACAAAACTGACTCTAAACTGCTGAAGAGAACATAAATGAGAAGCGACAGTAAATCACGTCTGAACTGAAGTGTGGTAAACCACCGGGTAAAAAATGACTTTTAGATGCTACGCTGTTTTATAAACCGATGTTGTGGTCAAACTAATTTTCTTCGCGAAAATAAAAAATGCGCAAGCACATCCCCAACTGGACTTCTTTTGGAAAAGGCGCCGCACTCTCATAATAGAAAGTGGGGCTGGGGACACGGCAAAGAGATGTGGGGCGTGTTACACCCTTTGTGCGATGTCGCCACGTAAATATTTACGCCTTTCGTGGATTTACCTCTCAGCAAAGTCTGAGAAACGTAGATGGGGCATAGAAGACGAATTTTTGCCAGATCTTTCTTCTGTACACCAGTTTGGCACTCACACCTGCAAAGATGAAACCTCCTCTTTAGACTGTCACGAGACTTACACAGTCAGGGAAATCACACCCATCGCTCTGTAACCTGCCCCTCAGCATAGATCGTTCCAGTCAAATCGCAAAGTTCCAATCCCTTGCTCTAAGCGACATTCAACAGACCGTCCCAAATGAAATAAGACCGAGCTGGACTGACTGCCAGGGGAAGGAATCTAAAAGAAGGCTCTTTGGTAGAATAATTGATGTGAATCAAGTCCATGAAGCACATCGTGTAAAACAGAGAATTTGTCGGGAAAAACATTTTACTGTCGCAGCCACGCCTGCCAATTTTGTGAACTAAGCCTGCTTCCCTTTGGGAGTCTATTTTTAGTGTGCGCGACGTTACTACAGAATTTCAAAACATATAACTTGTGTGCGCAAGGTAGATGCTGTATCGTTAGGACGCCAAGCAATAGGTACAGTCTACGCTTTAAAAAATAGTACCTTAGTAGGGTAGACGATTAAAGAAAAAAAGCAATAAAACAACAAGGCAATTTAGAAATAAAGCACCCAGCGAAAACTGTTGGAGGGAGTTAGCGACGCTTTCGAACTATGCGCATTTCGGATTTCCCCAACCCCTCTGTTTTAATTTTACACGTTGTAAGCTACACCAATTGCCAGTCAGGCAGAAGAAACAACTGACTCCATCATGGGAGGAGGGGGGAGCGACTGACGCCAAGCGATTTGTCCTGATTGCAGAACGGAACACGGACGAGTCCGTTTCGGTTTCTGTGCTGGGGCTCTACAGTGCACGTAGGCAATGGTCTGACGACTAGCGATCAATAATAGTGCGATACAACGGACAAAGGAGTTGGGGCATCGCTAACAGATGGCGGCCAATGACTCAGAACTGGGGCATCCCAATGGCCCTACCACCTTGTTGGGAAAACACGTCCTAATGACTGACTTCGCACTGCAAAACAGACGTTATAACGACAGTCAAACTCACGTCCAAACATGTTTTTCCTAAGGGTCGGGCAAATTGCAATGCCGCAGTCCTCCGACTGTCTGCGGACAAAACACACGCGAAAATCGGGATTGCAGGCTACGTCATCCGCCTGAGTGCAGTCAGGGTTCGCGAGGGGTGATGACGATGAGGATGATGTCTGGGCAGGGGCAGGAGGAGGCTTTGGGAGACCTGGCGTAGGGAAACCCAAGCCCACCCACTGAGACCAAGAGACGGGGACATCGGTGGAAGTTGGGGCAGTAGGTAAATCAGAAGTTGGTTTCTGGAAGTTCGATGTAACCGCCTCCCAACCTAAACGGTGCGTAGGCGGAGTTGGAAAACCGTCCAGGAGCATACGTTTGGAGGTGGCAAGGCGATTGTAAGTAGTGATTGGAAGAATGAGGTAGGTGCGGGAAGGGGGCGCGGAGGAAGAGGGGACATGAATGTTGTTTGTCACAGTGGAAGGGCTATCTGTGGCCTCAGCCAGGGGCGAGAAGTCGGAATTGTGGGAGGAATCCATTAACGCGTGGGAGGGGTCAGAAAGCAGACATGTTGGGAGGGAAGACGAGCAGTCCAAGAGCCGATCAGCCTGCATGGCGCCTCGAATGACGCGGTTGGCGAACTTCCCAATCGGCAGGGTCAGGAGGTTTGGGTAGGCCACTACTTCATCGTTGTGCTGAAAAAAGGAGGAGAAAACATTTAAAAAACATCGTTTAAACGAGTAACCTGCGTGCAAACGCTAGTGGTGATCGTCAAGATGAGTAAAAGGGAGTGTAGTAGTGGTGTGTGCGACGATTTTTACAGCAGAATCGTTGCAAAACGCTGGAAAACTACAATAGCAAGCAACATACTAGGTTCCAAATACTTTGAGTAATACGCATTGCGATCTTATTTGAGTATTGAACCCGGGGAAGCAACCTCTCCCAATGCGAGTTAAAGAGATCAATAGGTGGTGCGTGACGGGCTATCTGCAGCCCTGAAAGAGAAATGCCACAAATACCGGTTAATTAAGTGGTTTTCGAATGTAATAACACTACTCCGGATTGCAACTTCGGTAACGTTTTTTTCCAATCCGAATGCACGCACAAAGCTGGCAATTAGTGTTGCCCGAATTTCGTTGTCGCAGAAAGTGCGTTCAGTTGTAATTACCATTCTTGAGATTAGCGATTTCGTAAGTTGAAACGCTGGCCCTAAGTGTTGCATTTAGGAAGGGGACCAAATAAAATTGTAAATCCATCCAAACTGGATCGCCACAACATTGGCCACGCGACAAAGGTCATTTGAACTGTATTTGTGTGAAATTACGGCTATCGACTAGTAATTTAGCTTTTCTGGATGTCTACTTCTATATGCGACCAAAGTTAGGTAAATACTAGATGCGCAGATAGAATAAAAGTCGTACGTTCCGCAATGGCCGATGAACCTTTAAAAGGGTAAATAAACTCAGTTAGAGCTAAGAGACAAGTAGGGTACTCCCTCACCAAATCGTTCTTCGACTTTCGTGGCTTCACTCTATCGCTAACTCTATTGTGGATTTTATATGCACGTATAGCTAAACATATATCGCGGATTTTTCGCTGGTTCGTGGATTTCTATGGGAATGGCCCTGTTATTGCTGGTAAATAGTTCCTGTGCAAGCAGTTGCGGATTATGATGGTCAAAAAGACGGAAGTAAATTCACTCCTGGCGAAACCTGTTCACTGTACTCTAATTTCTAAAGAACGGTCCCTTTTCACTAATCAAGCGTGCAGATTCGGAAGATAAAGGGGAAATTATCAGTAACAGTCTCGTTGGTCACAACCGGGCTAGGTTAATGATAGAAAATGCCGCTTTTCTGACCATGAGGGAAGTATCAAATAACTAAAGCGTGTGAATAGAATCTTAATACAGACCCAGACGAATAGCCACTGTTCCAGTGCAACGTCTAATCTATCTGGCTTATTGGAATAAAGTAACAGAGACGTTGTGAGGATCCTTTTAATGAAGCGTTGGACAGATGCGTAATGGCTTCGGGTGTTAATTCTGTCCAACATCTCGAGTTGGAATTAACGAATGCCTAACTAATATAGATTTTGTAAGTCAACCTTCTCCGATTATTCTGCTGTTAATTGTATCCAAAAGCAAGCAACATACAGGCCGTATGGAGGATGTTTGAACAGTTGCCTATTTGAGGACGGCCTAACATCGTTTTTTTTTCAAAGGGCAGCTGCAGGGTTCCTTATTCATACTGCCCCGTGAAGTCGCCTGGTCCATAAGGCGGCACCCCCTAAATGCATCTCGGCTGGAAGGGCTTGTTAGACCAATTTTGAAGGGCCAATTTTATGACATTTGTAATCAGCGTCTATTGACACTAACTAGAAGATTAACTTAATCACTCTTTGGAAGTAGGGCGGAGCCGTCTTGGGGATAACAGCCGGGGGAAGATGGAATTCGTTCGGGACCTTGTCCTCTTAAACGGCGATGTGGCTTAGCTATAACCGAAGCCTACCATGAGCAAAAGATCTGCCCAGATATTTCAGAAAAATAAGGCGCGTCTAACAGAATCTGCCTGAGCCACCTTCCTGCTTCAAACTTACTGATGACATCAATAAGTTTTAGTCACACTGATAAGAACACTCGAAAGGCCATTTATGGCATAGTGACCGTCACTGGCCAGCGGTACGTCTACATGTCAAATCATGCAAGCAGCTTAATTTGGTATAACCTCTGGGTGAGACACAGCGTGCACGGCCAAAAACACATGTGCCCGTCAGTCTTTGCTGGTTCAAGCCGTTCTTGCTTATAGAACCAGCAAAGGTGTGTTCAACCAGCGAACTAGTTCAGATGGATTGAAAGCAATAACGCCAAGAAGCGCAGCTGAGCTAGATGATGAGAGAAGTAGAACTCCTTTCTAGAAGTTGACTGGACAGATATATGCAGGGATTATTGATCGTGGGCAAAAGTAGCTTATGTAGTTCCGCTCATATAGCCCTAGTCTCAGCATTTTGCCCTAAGAAAACGGTGGTTATAGGATTTCGGGGGGTGGGGAAATAGGATAGGCAGTGAAGGAAATTTAATAAGTGTAAAGCGAAAAAATGTAGTCGAAGTTGTTTCGCGCGGCCGCTGGGAGTAAGTTGCCCCGCATGTAATTTCAAGGTGTGCGCGGCGCTTCACGCCACAGGCTATACCAATCTAACTCCAGAATGGTAAGTTGGAGCTCAGGTAAGTTGAAGTAAACGACCTCCTAACCATCAGTTCTATTTTTTGGGAATTTCAAGAAACCTGTAATTTTATAATCGGCTTTTCCCGCAATACGTTAAACGATAATACAGATTAGGGAAAGCAACAAATATAAATCAACAAGACTTCCAAATACAATAAAATAAAATGCATATAGCAGTTATTAAAGTATATTTTCACTGTGTATCCTAATCCCCCACCCACAAAACCCTATAAACACAGTTTTCGTAGGACAACGTGCTAGAAGTAGGGATTAATGAGTGGCACTATATAAGCTACTTTTGCCTTGGTCGTGTGTGGCCTTATGTTTTTACTTGTAGTCCTGTTGTTAATTTCTGCGAGTCCTATTCACTAGTCCGCCTTCCAATCACATGACTGCTTTCATGCCTAGACCTGAAGTATCCTATCGATGTCGGTTGGAATTGGATCAAGCCATGGCACCCGCAGGCCGCATCTGAAACAGGTATGGTCGAATGCAGGCATGTCCTTACCCAAACCACTTCACGATACAGAAGCATGGTTAGCACGACCCAACATTGAGGGAGATATTTTAGGTGCTTCAAGTAACTCGGTCCCTCGATTTCAAAGCCATTGAGTTATAACGGCAGTACATGTGTGTTAGGGAAACGGCAGTTGTCACGACGCTCACAGCGGGTGCTTACCTTCTGTGGATCATCGTAATTAAAGAGCACGACTTCGTTCAGGTTACTGACATTCACGCTGTTGAGTTGCCAAGGCTATAAACGCGCTTGTGATGTCATGATTTACTCAAGGTCACATTGAACCGGCTTCAATTGTGGGGCTGCATCGCTGACCGCCCCCCCCCCTGTCCTGCCTCCCCCTTTCGGCCTCCCGTCACAATGACGTCGCCGCCGACAGCTGGTTGCTCTCCCGTCGCAGGAGCAGGGGGTGACTGACTCATTCATCGGAAAGGCCATCCATTATACACGCTCACGCGCACACACGGCCCGGTGACACTCGCTCGCGCTGCCACCGCTCGCCCGCCACCCCTCCCTCCCCCCCCCCTCCTCCTCCTTGCTCTGCCGGTCTCAGCAGATGGGGCCACGACAAGCTGGCGGAGAGGAGGAGGAGCAATCGGGGAGATCGTCCTGTGTTCTTGATTGTCAATCCGTGCATGGTCGGGGTGACGGTAGCGGAGACGGGATGGTTGCTGCTGCTGCTGCTGCTGCATGAGGGGGAGATAGACCAACGGGGGGGGGGGGGTAAATGCAGCGGCTGATACATCGCAGCCAGAACACAGCCATTACCACAGCCGGCACGTGGATAGCGCTGGTGTCAACAACATGCACGTTTGTGCCGCAAGACAGAATGCAGATTTGGACACTACTAACGGAATAAGGAGGAGAACTATTCAAGAAAGCGTATAAGTACGCAGCAAATCATTCTTTTAATTCGAATACTGTTATCGTGGATTCGTCGTTAGTGTTGGGTTCGCTGCTGGTCAAACTGAAACGATACTTCGGAAATTACACTTTCGACAGTAGGTTTGCCATAGTCATTGCTGTACGCTCCAACGGCTGAGTCGACTAGGTACCGTCCTTACAACAGACGGCCTTGTGTTAAATTTCAGGGTGTTACCTATTACCGTGCCCTAACCCACATCCTAACCTTAACACTATTTACCCAATACGGGGGTGCCTTTTGCCATGTCCTAATGCATTTACTTCAGTTCAAATTAAATATGGCAAAGTGACGACCAACTGAACGTGGGCCTTAGGGAGAGGAGGTAATAATATTCAATCTTGCTCTACGTTTCTTGTGCTGCTTATCAAAAATGAGTTAATAAACGAGGGAATCAGATTATGCGGTCCGCCAGAGGGGGACCTAGTCCACAAAGTTCACAGTGTTCTACGGTGGGACGCCAAATTGACAGCAATCTGAGGGCAAAGGCTACGTTGTTTAGTTATGCCATGGAGTCTGGTCTCCACACTGAATCGCCTTTAAGTGCGAGTACAAAAAAATTGGGTTGCGGATTTAACACTCAATCCCGCCCTTTCTGCTACTCCACCGTTGATGTGAAATGCAGTTGATTCATGCATACTCCTTCCCGCCTACTGTTGTTTTCCTATAATGTCGTGGTTTGTTCAAAAAAGTACGATCTGTGTATTCAGTCTGTTTCTCGACATCAGTGGTATTTCACCTGCTTCCTGAATTATACACAACGGTAGCTTAACCAATCTAACGAAATATTGTCCTTCAAGCTGCCTACAATACGTTCCCATCCTTCTTTTACCTGAACTTCTTCGAAGTTGGATAACGTATTTCAATATATTAGCATATCTACCACTGACTCATCTTTATGCAACAGTACAGAAATAGTGTAGTACATTCTGCGTTTAAATTCTTCACTCTGTTGTTCAACCGTTGTTTGGTCGTTGTTTTTTATTCAAACACCTGCGCATAATTTTTATTGCTCACAGTACGTCTTTATTGGTTCAAAAAAGTAATGTGAGTAAAAATGACTTTGCTCTCCTCCATGCATAATTGAACTGTCTGAACACTTCTGTTGAGTGATAATGATGCTAGATGCAATGTTTGGTGTGAAAACCACCAACCTGTGTCGCATACACTTATAGTTATATTTACGGCCTCACACAGACTTACCACAGTTCAAACGACACATTCCACTAAACCATGTTGGTCTCTGTTGACTTGGAGCAGGGGGGGGATAGCTATAAACTAGATCAGCCGAGGTCTCTGACCGGAGGAGCCCTCAATCCGACTCCGACGTCCGCAACAATAATTATTCCGACTAGGGTATGGTCTGAGGAGGGACATTAAAGTTGCATTTTTGAAGGACATTTATGTGCTGATTCTAATAGGGTGGGAATTACCACAGCAGCCGAATCTTCCAGGATTTTTAACTAAGATACGGGGCGTCGAGAATCCAAGAAAGTTTCCCAAAAGAGCAGAGCAGATGAAGGAAATCCTCTCCCCCTCCCGTCTCTCACTCACTGGGAGTGGGAACTAGTCCACAAAGTGCAATGGGACCGACGGCGCGGATTTTCAGGGGCCGAAACTGATTCATTATAGGCCTCCGTCTACTCGAAAGACATGCTAGCTTAGGACCCCCTTGAGGACACAATTATCACCCCACCCCATCTTATCCTTTCACTATCACCTCGACCCGTGAGCCCCGTCAGAAACGGATAAATGTCCGGAGCATGTGGCGAGCCCATCGGCTAGTCCAGAGCTCTCTGGGATAAAAATCAGAGAGCAGGCGGCCGACACGATTACCACTTTGGGGTTTCACACATTACTGGTCACGAGGGGCCCTCCCTTGGGAACAGGAGGATGATGAAGAGCTATCAGAGTTGGTCGCCGTGACGCGGATAAGAAGCGGAACGAGTGGTTCAGCAACTGACCCCTTGATCTGATTTGCAAGCATTTACAATGCAGTGAATGGATAGACATGACGCGGCTTTCGAATTTGAGCCACCCATTTTTTTGCTTTCCATTCACGTGGGAATTTATTATCCTATATCATCCTCTGTAATCCTCTGCTTTGTTTGTCTGCATTTGTGATCATGAGGTCATACCTACAGTACACTGCTACCTCTTTAAATGCACGAAAACAAGTTATTTTATCTACAACATACATTTGTCAAATGCGGCCAATCTGTCGCATATGCAATTCACCAACAACACCAACATCGACAATTCTCCGTAGGATGACAACCCGAAGAAAAAAGCGTGTGAAGAAGCGGCCATGGAGAAGTTGAAAGCCAATCTGTCTCCATAGTTGATGTGAATATCAGGAAAAACTTGACTTGTGAGTATTAAATGACCTTTTACCTTTCCCCTTTTAAAAATGACCCTTTATTTACCCTACCATCTGCTCTCCGTGAATGGAGCCATTTTTGCTGAAAATTCAGGCTTGTAAAATCCTCAATATAGCATTCTTCTTCTCTTATAAATTGAAATGAGGAAGGATGTAGGCAGACAGTCACACCCGCCACTAAATTTAGTGTTTAAAAAAGTATTAAATTTTGCCGAGGACCCTGCGACATCCAGTGGGAGTGGCCATCTTATGGACTAGTCGCCCGACGACTTACGATAGACCCAAATATATAGACATATCTCCGACACACCAAGCAATCAACTTCCTGGGACTAAGGAGCAGGAAGCCCCTGCTGCATCCCAACCGACTTTTCGGAGTCCTCTGTCACAGATTCAGCGCCTGGAACTGAATAAGAACTGGAGTCCGAAGAGGAGACAATTTAAAATAAAGAAATAGGATGGGGAATTGTAGGCACCGCTGTCTGAAACACGCGCCAAGATTCTGCTTGGTGTGCATGACATAGCCAAATCAGCGGGACGGAAAGCTAATGGTCTCGATGTCCAAAGTGCTTCCTTCCACTTCATTATGCATTAATCGGAGCCTCGTATAACCTGCGTTGATGATGAAAGCGAATAAGTAGGGTCCTTCGCCTGGACCATTAGGACGACCCTTAAGCACCTCCCCCCTCTGCCACCTCTCCATGCTCTGGTTCACAGGCCCCTTTTTTGTCCGGCTAGAATCGCTGGCACGGGGGGCGATGCGCCTTAACGGCCTCGCCTCTTGTCCTCGAGGTCCGCTTCAAACGTCGGGCAGAAACGCACTTCCCTAAGATTCAGTTAGGAGGGCCGATTCTGCGGTCGGCAGTGGTGGTGGCGGCGAAGTAGGAGTGGGTCTGAAGATTTTTAGCTGAAAATAGAGGCCGGGTGTAGAGGCTGCCGCCACGCCAGAGAGAAAGAGAAAATAGCTCCCTCCTTCCCCCGCCCACCCCCTCCCCCCCAAACACAGACACACTGCAACCGAGATTCAAGTGCAAAGGGTGCGCGTCCTGGTCTCACCCCCGGCACGCCCGCGTGCGTGCGCATGTGACCGAATGACAGCGCGCGGGCGTGCACACACACACACACTATTCGGGCCACGACTTTACGTGTGTCGGCGCATACGCACACGAAGGCACAGGAAGGCGAGCCGCGAGGAAACCACGGTTGCTGACGGCAAGGGTTCATTTGTGGACACATCCGGTAGGCAGCCTTGTACTACGGCCTGGAAAACACTTTGTCTTTTAAAATTGCCGCGTGGGCGAACGAATAACGACAGTGACGATTAGGAGGCCGCTGCCGCCGCTGGGAATGGCGCTAGAGGTGATGAAACATGGAGTTGATACGATCATCCTGGTTTAGTTCGTAGCCATTATAATACGCTGAGACATGTCTGTTGGCGAACTGCTGACGAACGATGGATCAGTATTCGCAGAGTGCTGTTCAAGGACTTAAATCATTGCAATTAAAAGAAGAATACGTAAAGCAGGCTAAAGTGGACGATGGAGGTTGTCTGCGTACACTTTTTATGAGGGAGATGGTAAGATGAGATAACTAGCATGAGAAGTAGACGCAATCGCTAGGACAAGCACTTGATTCGCCTGACATTTCTGATTCCAGCTTGAAGATTAAACGTCAAGCAAATAATGTTTTCGTCCCAAAAATCGCGCCTCCTTCTCAATTACTTACTGGGACTCACATTTTCGTCTGCATAGCTAGCATGCTTAACGAGAAGCATCAACTAAGGATGAATCCTATATGTCTAAAGCAAAAAGGCACTTAAACGAAAAGGGTGTTTGGGTCTTTAATCAAATGCAACATCATGGTATGTGCGTGTGAAATTGGAAGCCGCGATAACTGCGCTTTTCGATCGACTGATGACGTTGGCTCCGGGCCGGCGTGCGTGGGACCATCACCGGTAGGGTGTGGGAAAGTGAGAGGCAAGGAACAAAGTGCAGAAGTGCAAATCGATAGCGTACGCAGGATGTTATTATCTAGGCTATGGTAACCGTGCACACCAATAAGTTAATTGTTCGGATAAGTGTACTCGCCTAACGGCGAATTACCGGAAGTAAATTCACCAAAACCTTATCAACTGGGTATATATGCAGATCTGTAAAAAACAGAACGATTTTTTTAAAACGCAAGTATTGGAGTGAAAAGACGTGTGAACCGAAAAAGACCTAAACACGGCTCTGCACTATATACTACCATAACATATAATTCCCAAACTTCCCGAAAATCTGGAAAATTTTTGAGATGACACTGTCGAAAACAATGGAACCTGAATGGTCTTCTAGAGGTGGGTTGCCCTCAGTCACAATAACATTACCCCCCCCCCCCAAGTTTAGTAGACCGGAAAAATGACACCAAGTCAAGGAATATAACCATCCTATTCATTCCTGACGTATTTTCGGTAAATTGAACATACAAAACTCAATGTCTGATTAAGATGAAACGAGTAGCATTGGATTGGTCCGTATGGTGGTGGCGCGCGTTGACTAAACGATGAAAATCACAAAGGCTGTCTTGGTGTCTACACGACTGCTAGGGCTGCCCCCTTGTCAAATAAGCAGACCTTGTACTCTGGTCCCCCTGATAGGGTATGAAACATGGTGCGTGTGCGCGGCGTGCATGTTTGTTGGTGAACACGTGTGGAAGCAAATCCACCCCCCACCACCAAGGCAAGTTGTGCCGTTGTTGTATCAAACAAAAACTGGGGGCATATTGATTTATGGAATGCACTACTCCGACTGTGCTGAGTCTGTGACCCCAAAACTACTACTGTGTACGCCTACGCCGTAGAGTAGGCGGAGGTCCGTGCCACGTCAGCCGCTAAGCCCAATCAGACAACAATCCTGTTTTGGCTCCTTGTAGGACGGAACGAAGGGGGCACACATCAGCCTAAAACCCAGCGCATGGTTTCCTTTTTGTGAACAACCAAACGTGTACTAAAACGATCATGACCCATTAAAAATCATGAGTTCGGAGGGTGCTAACTGG
The DNA here is from genome assembly GCA_036362985.1 of Ligula intestinalis. NCBI lineage: Eukaryota > Metazoa > Platyhelminthes > Cestoda > Diphyllobothriidea > Diphyllobothriidae > Ligula > Ligula intestinalis. Next base: position 53,881,192 of record JAYGXS010000002.1, read on the forward strand.
CAGGATAATTAGACTCTGCTCAGGACTAAGGCCTAGACTGCAGTGGTTGATTTATCTGTGTGAAATTCGAGGCTTAGGCCTGTTGCATGTGGAACTTAGAAGGCGGATTGTGCACGACTCGCGTAGGCGGGCTGTGGGATCTAGTCATTCAATGTGTTCACGGCCACCTCCAGTAGTTTTGAGTTTCTCCTGTCGTCGGAACAGAATGAGCATGGGAATAGGAAGTGACGTAGGTATCTCGCAAGTACAATTCACAATAAAAAAGCTAAGACGCAAGTCACTTCTGCGTCTCTCTCGTGGTGGACTTCGCCACTAATGACAAGGAAGCCATGGGGTGTGTAAGGGCAAATATGATCCTTTTTATCGCTGTGCCGTTTTTCTGCCGCGAAGAATGTCTTTTTGCATTGGCCTCAACTAAACAATTGACCCTTAGTGTTTACCAGAGCTGCGTACATTCAAGTAGTCAGGACCATACTCACAATGCATGCAGTGACGCTGGTCAAAACGAGAAGTCAATATGTTGGCATTGCTAGCTAATGCGTTGTTTTCTTCCTACCTTTAAATTAAGCAGCGGAAGCGCCAAACGTCTGCTCCATCTTCCATTTTTGAGCTGGAAAACCATGGCGGCGCATCAGAACTTGTGGTCCGATGCCACCCGCATATGCATGAGAAGCAATCTCAGTGTCCTGCATATAGACGAGCAGGGTAAAGCTGTAAGCAAATTGGATCTACAACGCTGACGACATCTTAACAATATAACGGTAAGAAGTAGTGGGTTATTTGGGTGCAAATAACTGTTCGATTTGGGCTGTCAGTTGACATTTCTCCTACCTGATTCTTAATTCGGGACGTTTAGACACTCCTCATATAGTGCGTGTGTGTGTGTCTGTCCGCTGTATGTTCTTTCCCACAATGTAAAGACCGGACTCCTGGGTTCAGGGCAACGAGGTGAATAAGCAGCCTACGCAATTGAGAAACATTATGGACAATGCTGAAATGATATCAACGTAAACACTGAAGAAGTCTAATTTGGGGACATACGTTTTTCGATTATTCTTAAGCAGACCTACCGAAAAATATAGGTCAGAAATATAAACCTCGCCTTTTGCTCACAGGAGCCGTTTATGAAAACTATCAAGTTCCCTTGACTTAAGCTGAAACCCCTCTCCCACACACATTGCGCTGCAGCGACGAAAAATAGGCAGAACTCATTAACAGACTCCTCTTCCAAGTGTTGGACAGAATTAGATAATAATTACCCGAATTCTGTGATAGCCTTCCAACTCCCCCCACGACTACTGTTCATTGACTGTTTTTACTGTTGCCGCCTTAGTCGCTCATTAGTTCTTATATAAACCCATCCAATGGAACAAGGAAATGTGAAAGCCCCCCGTAATGCAGATGACTGTGCCAAATTGCAGGGAGGGTAAATATTCCCGTCTCCCAACACCAGCACTAGCTGTAACCGTGATTCTGATCCTACCAATGAAATTACCCTTAGCCCTAATTGCCCTGAAATTCAACGCGAAGTCGCTTGCAGTATAGGCAGTTCCTGTTCCCACGTCCTGCCGTGTGGGCTATATAAGTAATCCCGAACTTTTCTCTAACATACTTAGTTAGACCTGATGATAAATAATCAGAAACGCACGTTCGCCGAATCTGATTTCTCGGATAACCCAGTCCCCTTTATTTATCGTGCATTGGTCGAATTTCTACAAGCTCAGACTGTCCCCTACCGCCAGCAGTAGCCACGGTGAGGCACCGATCTATGCCCTTGATATTTGCCACCCACATCGCTACCCCTACAAAAACACCGTCGCAGCGGGACGAGGAAGAGGGGGTGGGGGGACGGCAGGCCAGGAAATCTTCCAACCGAATACACCAGATGCACTGCCTTAAGATAGCAAACTCTCGATCGTAGGCTAAACGACGCGGCAGGATCAGGAGTAGAGACGGAGCGAGAGTGAATGAATGGGGAGCGGGGGTGAAGTGATGTCTCATGCACCGTGGCAACAGCAACGACAGTCAGCTGCCAATCCATCAGCCAGCGCAGGTGCGTGCGTGCCCGCTTGCTTGCGAGTCTCGCGCACGCGCACTGAGCCATCACACACACACACACACAAAGCCAGCCGGCGGTCTTCGCGCCGGTGAATAAGCCGCACCAGCGGCAGCAGTAGACAGCGAGTGGGAGGAGGGTGAAGAACGAGAGCGAGAGAGGGGAGTGAGTGGGAGGAGGCGGAGGGAAGAGGGAGAGGTACAGGGCCAGCACGCCTGAAGCACGGGCAGGACCCTGTCACAAAGGCCAGCCAGCTAGCAGGTAGGCAGGGCCGACGTCGTCTCTGGCAGCGCTACGGCAGCGGTAGAAGTTGCCTCGGATGCACTCGGTGGACACGCACACATAAACACACGCACACCAACGCCAGTGATAGTGAGAGGGACAGCAGTCGCGCCGAGACGTTGTCACACGAGATGTGGTGGTGATAGATTTGCCACCACCACCACCACCATGGAGAACCGCCCTGGCGTGGGCGGAGACAGCAATGTAAAGTCAGCAATGCACCCGGGCTAGTAGTGTCAGAAACCGAGGCTTATTAATGAAAAAAGTATCAGTGCATGCCCCCCTCCCACCAATGTCAAGTATTAGTGTTGCTATAAGCACCTGATCGGTACCCAAAAGTCCCTAACTCAATACACGAACTTGACGGCGGGTAAGCAATTGGTAAAAGCACAGAGGACGAAGCTGGACAATGCAAAGGCCTAAACAGGAATGCTGCACTGCAGACTGAGAGGTAGAACAAAAAGATGGCCAGGGACACGGGAATAAATATTTCTGACGTGTTCTCAGTACTCAGCTACCCCTTTCTCGACCTCTGACTAGGAACATCTAGGGTTTAAACCTGAATCCGGTTAATCATAAAGATGGACAAAGGGCTCTTGCCGTTGGTTTTAAGCAGGATTAAATCAAGATCTGTAGGAGCAGCGGTCGACCGTTCAGCTACATTATAGGATGGAATAGGATAGAACTACAATGAGCCCCTAGGCAAAACCGAACGTTTGCTACCTGCATTGAAATCAGACCCGATTGCTGAAAGTCACTCCTAAAATACCGTCAGATATGACAATGTGGTAAGCATGGAGAGGAAGAAGGACACTCACCGGGAACAAATGAACTCTTTTCCGGCTACCAGTAAGGGCTTGCAACATGTTGGCAGAGTTCATAAACTGCACAGGAAAGTAGACGCGCAGGCTGATTAGGGCGGTTGTTGAGCGGTGGAGAGATGGATGGGAATGGAGCGTGGTACTTGGAGCATGGTTAGAGGAACTATATTCCGACTGAACAGCACTCTCGTGGGACTGGGTGGGAAGGTGACTTAAATCAGAATCATCGTCAAAAGTTCCTGACGAGGGCAGAATAGTAGAATCCGTACGTCTTTTTACATGCGAATGAGAACTCCGAGAATTCCGAAACCGCCTGAATATGTGCATGGGCACAGCGAGACAGGGTGTAGCTGGATGCTCCGAATACAAATCCTCACGCAGATCGATAGGGATAGGTTTCCCCAGTTCGACATGAATAGGTTCCAGTGGCGGTAAGCCATCCACGCGATTGATGTTCAATCCACCGTAAAATATCTGTGATTGGTGTTCGCCCAAGTAGAAGCAGAAGGTGGTATGTGATATTCCATCTGCAATTGGTATTTCCATTAGGGTGCTAGTAAATCGTTCCAGAGTGGAACGATGACGAACGTTGCCGTTAGCGCGTCGGCGGGAGCCAGTAGACGACTTGGGGGGTCTCCTTTTGTTGCTGGCAGCGTTATCGGCCTCGCATCCCAAAAGCGATGTCTCTGTTGCAATGGCCGACATTGCCTGTGATAAGAAGAAAGACAACAATAGATTTTACTGTGCTGAGAGACAGGGAGAGGGAGCAAGATAGAGAGAGATATGATGCACCATGAAACACCCAAGCATTCATGCACCAGCACACACACTCACACACCAGCACCTCCGCACGGTCCCGTATTGTGCTTGCGGTGTGCGTTCGTGGCAGTATTGCAGCCTACGCAGGCGCAGGTGTTGTGTGTGTGTGTGTGTGTGTGTGTGTGTGTTGCTTGCTGCAGAGCCGATGCTAACGCACACACACACTAACGCACAGACACGCAAACCGTACAAACACCGCAGTACATGCAAGAGAATCGATCTTGCGCGCGCATACACGCTCACAATAGTGGGCGTGTATCAATGTATAATGAAAGTGCACTCTAATCTACCGGCAGCTCAGCAGATGGTGGCTCAAATGGCCAGAGTTAACCGCAATGAGTCTAAGAGGTTGACTGGGTTGCTGCATGTTGAACATACCGCCGTGTCCGGAACATCAACACGCACACAAACCAAGAAAACGAGATCTACCAGTGAAACTTTAGTTAAAAGCGGCGAAGGTGCCAGCACCCAGACGAGACGTACGTCGGTTGAGACGGCATCACAGTTCATCTCGCTTGCATGTGTCGGGTAAGTCAATTCCTGAATGACGACGAAGACGCGATGCCGAAGTGCAGGGAGCGAGCGAAGGCTGGAAAGGGGCAGACGAGGCGAGGGGGAGTAAGAAGCGGGGGCACACGGGGAGGGCTGCGGCGGCGGCAGTGGTGATGGTGGACTTGAGTGAGGAATGCGGTGGCGACGGCGGAATGTCTGTCGTCTGAGTGCGCGTGTCCCCCACACACTTAGACGCACAGACACGCCGACAGCGCCCGGGCAGATAGAAGGCAGCTACTGGCGTGTGTTTGTGCGTACGTGCATGCGTGCGTGCGTGCGTATGCGCGTGTCTGTGCCGCCGTAGAGAGCTGACTTCGAAGGCTGCGACCCCGGCAGGGCGGTCGATAATCTGTCTGCCCCATTTCTGCCTCAACAGGCCTACCCCAACACCCCCAGGGGCTGTGATCGGGATGGTGGTGGGAGTTTGTGGCAGGGGGTGGTGTGTCAACAGGGCTTGTGCATGCGTAGCGGCGTGCGCGCAGCCACTAGTCTTATACAAATGCATACAACCACCCCCGCCCTTTCTCAGCTAGGCGCCGCTGGTGGATGGGGCAATTGGCCCTGCCACCGTCCTCGATAACTTTACTGGGAGGCGTGATAAGCAAATCGGGGACCCGGGCCGGAACACTCCACTGAGCAAGAAAATATTATCCATCAAGTCACTGTTGGTGTTAACTTGGTAGATTAATGGACCTGACTATCAATTCTGACCCGCCAAAGAACTCATTAGTCGAAGACGTTGCTGTAGGTTTTTAGATCACCTCTATGCTATACCAAAAATTCTGTCCGAGCTTATGCATGATGAAAACTGAATATCATATATCGTAGAGTGGAGTTACGGTTTTATTTTCGAATTTTATAGGCACTGCCTATGTACATTTCTAGCATTTTGAATGCGAATGCAATAAAATCGTTCTAAATCTGTGAAAACGGTCGTTGAACGGATAAGCTTTACCGACAAAGTCAGGCATAATGGAATAGCCGTTTCCAGCTTAGTATTCGTTAATATTCAGTTGGATGCGAGATGTAAAGCAGGACCAACAGTCGACAATACTCATCGAGTTTCGACTGTCAGTTGGTACTAAACCGCCTAAGTGCGCTGTAAAGCCTCAACTCCAAGACACAACGGAGTTGCTCGTAAATCATTCTTCAACCGGTAACCATCGGTCTGTTCATGCATATGTGGCGAAACCTAGAACACCTCTTCTGATCTAATATGAGAAATCAGGTGCTTGCACAGGCTGGAAACGTGATTTCTAAAGCATATTCCAACCAATAATTCTCTCGAACCGTAGATGGGTGCTTTACCCTAGAGCTGAAAATCGTTGATTATATTTTCAAAACAAAGCGTATTTCCCTCTTCCCCTCCTAATTACTATTTCCTTCTTCCTGACTCACGTGAACATCAGGACTAATTCGGGATTCAACGATGCAATCTAATTTTGAGAGCGATATTTTGTAATTTTATAATTTTCTTGTTTCCAATGGTTTGCGAAAAAATTATCTTCTAATTCGAATTACAGACCAGGCTAAGTCTTGAGTGACAATGAATTCAGCCTGGATGATATAAACGAAAGAACTCACCGCGAGTGTTGGTGTCCACCCGGCCAGCCCAATTGCGCAAATGGCTGGCATAAACATGTGCACCCACCTAAACCTGCGGCCTCAATGATCCACCAAGAGCTCTGTCTTCCGATTGGTTGATTGGCCTATTGATTTTCAATCAATAGCCCCAGCGAGCCTTTCAACACAAGCCACGTGCTCGGTCGAGTCGCAGTGGATAAGAAAACAAGGTCAACTCTGCAATCTGATAAGAATAAAACGGAATTTTTAAATTGCGGAAGTTATTTATTGTGCGTGAGACTGGAATAAAACAAACTTATTTTTACAGTTCGCACCGTCCAAACAAACTGCAGCTGATGATAATTAGACCACCCTGACGCCAGTAACTACACACAAGCAGTATGTCGGTTATCTGAATACATGCTTTTAAGCACTTCAGAAATTTACACGCATGCCAAAATTCGGTTTTTTATACTCATACAGGAAACTATCTACGTCCTCAAACGTGCTTCTAGTAAAGTGGATGTCTCTGGCATGAAATAATCAGGTCTTCTCTTAACACATCTGCTTTCTAACCTCCTTCACTCGTAGGATATAATTTCAAGTTTAAAGTGGAGGTTGATTAATTTTTTGTAGCAATTGTTTGAAACGTTTCTTGTATACTCCAATCTGTCAAGAAAGATAAAACTCATCCTTTTGGGACAGCCGGTGGTGCTTTGTGTTTTTCGCCCTAATATCGTGGTTCTAGTCCCGCCTTTGTACATTGAAAGCAAATTGAGCGATGCCGAGGCGGTAGTGCCCCAAAGCTTTACGGTACCGCTACGTGCTAGCACTGGATCAAATCAGAAACAGCTGCAGAAACATGGTTAACAACATATATCTCTCTTCTGTACCGAGGCAAACTTCCACGCATCCGTCTCACTCTCTACTAGTATGCCCACCATGTTACAATAGACCGTTAATGTCAACACTACAGGATATGGGCGTGGACGCATTAGCTGGTCAGACCCAACAACCTGCCGTACACAACCTCTCAATAGGCCCCAGTTACGACGATTCTCGGATCTCGCATGAGTCACTGACGTGCCCTTTGTCGAATGCGGGCCGCGCGCCTGCGGTGGCCTGTCTAGACATGTCGCAACTGTGCAGTCCGGCTTAATGACAGGTTATGGCGGATAGCTGCAGTCAGCCGCGTTAACTTCATATTTTTTAATGACAACTGGTTAAAAATTAGAGAGCAGAGCACAAATTGTATGCACGGAGCAAAAAATATTGAATATGTAGTAAAAACATACCTAAGAAATACTTAAACGCTTAGTATTGTTTGAGGAAGGGGGATGGAGCAATGGAAAAACAACTGTTTGGAGGTGAACTGTAGACACAAAGTTAAAATAATTAAACTACGCTGCATCTAAAATGTTGTCTCTCAGACCGGTTGTCTTTTATGCAATTATTCAGCTTTTTACTTAAAAATAAATACGAGGCAGTAGAACAGATTAGCAGACTTGAATACTAAATAAACCAGACTAATACAAATCAAATTTTATTTAACCAGCGTGAAGACATTATCTTGAGTTCCTTTTCGTATGTTTATGAAAACATTGTAAATTAACACCCTTACCGTCAGACAGGTATTTGCGTAGTGTTTGCACACACCCATCCTTGAGCTTAAAAACCATTATTACCATATCGCCAACAGTTAAACCTGGAGAATCTTGTTCGAAAACTGTTTCCTCGGAAATCTTTCTGTAGTTTTAGAAGAAATGCGCAGGTTGCATTGGCTAAGCATGAAAGATCCACTGCCGAGTAGAAAACCAAAGAATCACGTACCGGAGCTTTTGGGTTGAGATAATGGTGAAAATTGTCGGCAGTAATAACGCGATTTTTGTCGATTCACGATTATACGTAGAACTACCGATAAAAAAATTATTGGAGAATTTCTGGGCGATATATAGCATGGCGTCTCGATAGTACAGCAACAGGGCAAACATACTGGTGATGGCGACTTGTGGGACCTAATCCTAAACGTAATTACCCTAGAATTTGGCCCAAACCCATAGGTATTACAGGTGATTCCTGTTCCTGTGTGCTGCTTGAGAGGGCATACAAGTCATCCTTACCAAAATGGCGAATGTGGTAGGCGAACCACAGTCACTGAAAACTATTCGATGATGGTACCTTACTAATTGTACTGCGAATAGCTTCAATCGTCCATGCCTGATGTGTTTAATGAAAATTTTCATAAGCTACTTTGGACATATTTGGTGCAGTCAACCTCTCAGTAGCAGCCACAGTGTTAGTGTCCCGCAGGATTTCGACGCACTAGAATGTATCCGCAGAGTACCGTATGGCAAGAAAACACGCATACTGGCTACTCTAAGTCCCCTTTCTACAGTGTAGTTGTCAGGTTTTGTGGAGCGTTGTGGAGGATTCAGTCCTCTTTCCCTAAGGGTGGAATCTAACTACTATTACTGACTTTACAGACAAAATAGTGTGATTATTTCATAGGTAGTCCTCGCTGAAGACCGCTTAGTCACCACCAGACGTGTGGGATAGCCGGCAGCTAAGCCGTCTTCCGGGATCTTCCTGTGACGTTACTGTGTGGACATGATCCAGCTATTAATTGGTTCTTTTGCTGCGGCATAATCGTTTCGGCATATTTGGGATTATCGCCGGCAGGTTTAGAATCTTCCTTATCACCAAAGCAAGCTAGTGATTCATTAGCGTTTTTCATCATCATCATCATCATCATCATCATCATCATCATCATCATCATC
>JAYGXS010000002.1:53902495-53917455 GCA_036362985.1 Ligula intestinalis
CATCATCATCATCATCATCATCATCATCATCATCATCATCATCATCAGGTTTAAAGCATGCTCGATGGTCAAAATCTTCAAACTGACCAGCTTACTGCTGATTAATTTTCCCTTTTTTCGTAATAAGACATATCTGAATGTGGGAGGAGGGAGGGTGGCTTTGAAAGATTCTTGGAAACAGGACTTGCTCCGCACATAATTGCTTTCGTTTTCGTTAAGAAACCATCTCCTAGACAAGTTCGAGTCTGATCCCTAAGTTTTCAGTAAATTGTATTTCCACTTTGTGGTATTAACAGTGAGAAGCATCAATAGATAGATGATGGAACAGGTAAAATGCTTGCTCTGGCTAGAGTATAGGAAGTATTCGGCTACAGAATCCTTGCTGAATACGGAGAAAGTACGTGAGTCCAGGAAGGGTGTTGGGAGAGCGGGCATGAATAGTTCACACCTTTCCCCCGTAATTATTGAGAACTCTAACCTAGCCCTACGAGCAGGGCGCCATGGGTCACCCCAAGATATATTGAAAGTCAGGCAGCTAGGAAGAAGGGGGATTGGATTGATCGTATTCGCACCGCGATCATCTCTCCCTGATCTGAACATGACAGGGCTCAATGGTGGCAACAAGCAACTCAGGTCACTTGCAGTCTCTCTCACCCCCCTCTCTACCGTCTGTGCACCCTCGTTAACTGGAAGTGAGACAGCCTACGGAATATCCTTTGCCTTTGGAAGTTATGTATCAGTCCCAGTCTCTATATGCATGAATAAGGTCTGTTAATAAAAAGAAACGTTGGCAACAGTAGCTTATGTAGGCCCACTCATTAGTCCATACTCCCTGCATGTTTTCCTACGAAAACGGTGGTTACGGGGTTTTATGGGTGGGGAATTAGGACACGCAGTGAAATATACTTTAATAAATGCCACATGAATTTTTATCTTCTTGTATTCAGAAGTGTTGTTGATTTATATCTGTAGATTTTGCTGATCTGTATTGTCGTTTAACTTATTGCGGAAAAACCCGATTATCAAATTGCAGGTTTCTTGAATTTCCCAAAAAATTGAACTGGTGGTTAGGAGGTCGTCTAGAGTTAGAGCCGGCGCATTAGGCATTCCCAGTAATCAGGTTCACTGCCTCTTCGGCTCTGGACAGCGTCGCTTCCGTCTGACGAACACCGGATAATTAAGCTGCTTCTCTCACCCTGAGGTCAAAGCTGTCCTCCGAAGGTTTCAGTTGGCCCTCGCACACAGTCAGTCGCGGCAGCGACAGTGGAGATTTCGTAACCAAGTATTCTCGGCTTTATCAGCTCCTTCACAATAAAGGTCGGCTTCTGCGCGGGATCCTTGAAGGGTGCTTGTCTGTCACTGACTAATAATAGCACTGCAACATTAGTAACAGCCTTAGTTACCCTTAGTTACGAGACAGTTTCCTCCTCAAGTGCCCTGCGTTATGAAGAAGCGAGCAGGTTAAGACTTGAGCTCTAGCCTTCGATTAAAAGAAAAAACCCGAAGAAATGTCTTGTGCGTTAATGGCCTGGCATTTTTTATGCACAAATGCCAACCAATGAGAGTTTAAAATCGAAATGACATGCTTTAAGGGTGAGAAGAAAAGTAAAAAAACAAAAAAAGAATATGAGGGGAGTAACAGGAGGAGGAGGAGGAGGAGGAGGAGGAGGAGGAGAAGGAAGAAGAAGAGTTTGTTTGCCTCCTAACCAACGATTTCATTGATTAAAGTTGACTAATAGTTCAGGCAGTCTTCAGCAAACAAAAAAGATATGCAAATTCCTAACGAACACGATGTCTGAAAAAGAAATTTCCGGCTTTTCGATCACTAGAGTGTATTTGTGTTGGCAAAGGAAAGTGGGTTGGACGATTGCTTGAGCCGGATCGATAGCCCTGTGACTACGTCCCAAACAGTACAAGGGATGACCAAAGCCTACGTGACAAACGGGTGTCCGGAGACGAAGAGTAACTGAAGACGGAGCGCAAATTTTTGCGTTGGTGTGAACATCTTCACTAAGTTGACGATGCGATCGTACGCTGTCATCGGCCCATGCGGGTTGGTAACAGTGAATGCTCATCGGACATACTAATATCTTCTCATCTCATCTTAAACAAATTACTTGAGTTTAGACTGTTAAACGAATTTTTTTGTATTTATTAATTCACGAAAGTCATTCGTTTCGCTGTTGAAAGAACAAAGGACAGTGATATCATAATTATCCTAGAATTTGAACGGCATGCCTTGTCAGCCTGTACATTCGTGGATATTGGTGCACATCCTTCAGTGAAAGAGCTTTTTAAAGAAGTACCTTATTACGAGATTAGGCATATTAATTGCCGAATTTGGTGGACGCTAATTTTTCTCGGTGATGAGTTTTTATGCTTGGGTAAGCCTAAAAATATGCCCTAAACGAGAATTTGCATTGGAAAGAATCTCCTGTTACTCACTAATTTCGTACATCATTTCGTACATCATTTCTTATTTTTAAGCTTTTGATAACCACATACAAAAGCATCTGCATTAATAGGCAATCGATTTAAAACACTGAAAATCATTAAGTATGCATCGCTATTCCAAGGACCATCTATACATCATCGTAATCCAACGCCAAACATACCTATAAATGAATTTGAAGGCTTAAACGACTTTTTCCATGCTTGATTAATTTTGAGTCCGATTTGCTGTCGTATTTGGATTTGGAGTTAACGCACCTACAAGCCGTCTACTTTACATGTAAGGAAATCTTGCATTCCTCCATGTTATTGAGAAGATCTCATATATAGGGTTCCTAAAATAAGCAATGAATATGGGGGTGTCTTGGTTACTTTATAAGGAACAGCAGTAAACGGGCAGTTGAAGTGTCATTTGAATGGCATCTGCAGGTCTTCACTTTCTGAAAACTAGAATAACCCTTATAAGATAAGTTGCTTCGAACTATCGCCCTGTCCTTTGAACCTGGAGAAGGCCTTTTAATTTTGAATGTAAACAGTGCTATTATTAGCTGCCAGTAGCTATACAGGGTGTCCACAAAGTCTGGGTACGTAGGGGATAACTACATACCTTTAGAACAAAACAATTTTATCTAATTATAATGTTAAGAACTAACATTTTCCATATGATTTCCATTATTTGCAATGCATAATTCGATGAGCCTTGCTAAATTCTGGTGAAATCGATTGAACAGGTTATTTATTCAGTGCGCATAGCGAGGAGGCGTCAGTATTTACGGTCCAATCAGATAGGACGGAAAATCGATAATTATTGACGCGTTGTCAAACCACGGCGCGGGACTTTGTGCTGAGAGCCTAAGCGTTGTTGACTAATCATGGGACTATGCCGTCCCAACAAAAATAACATAAATAAATAAAAGATTAAAATTCCTATGTACCCAGACTTTGTGTACACCCTTTATAGCCGCTGGCTGAAAGCCCAGACACGCGTGTTCCACCGATAGTCTGCCGCTGCTTGACACAGCTGCGGCTCATCAGTAGCTGCCCAGCATTTCACGTGTGTTTTCTGGTGGATAAGCCAGTTTTGTGATTGTTGCTTTTTCCTTTCCTCAAAAATTAATAGCAAACGTGCTGTGAATCCGTCTGAACCCGAGTTTATAGGCACAGACTTAAATTTAACATGGATGGTTGGGCCGAGATCCATCAGCGACAGCGGGATAACCGCGTAATATCCATTAAACTGTCAAAATGTCGTCAGTAGCCTTTATTGCATTTACATGCAAAACCGTACCGGTAGGACAGGAAATAGCTAAAAATGTAAGACACGTGTTTCACCAATAATCTGTCGTTGCATGACACAGCGGAGTGGGCAGTTGTAAACAATCAGCTATACTTGAACCACAGGCAGGAAGGACCTACTATCCCAGTCCCGGTCAGTCAGGTATCTATTTTAACGGTCGACGGACTGAACCACCAGGTCATGCTCTGTCCGCTCTCATTGCCTACGAAAAGTCACATGAGAGTAGCATTAATCGATCAGAACGGACTAGGTGGAGGCGGGTGGGGGCAGCCATTAAAAACTTCCATGAGAGCGAAGAAAATGCTGCAAGCACTGAACTGCCACGGAAACCACCAAATGAGCTGCAAACGCAGTTGCGTAAGGACGCCATATCGGTGTGTTGAGACGCACTGCAGTGAACTCGAAGATGCCAAAGATGCCGTGAAGGGTATTCAGAGAGAGTGGCTACCCGCAAAACTTTGTCAACCGGTGCATGCGCAAACGAGACAAGCAACACATCTCACCAAATTCAAATTTTAGCGAGCGTTTCCGTACTTCAAAAATATCTCGGAGGCTGTCAGCCGCCTTCTCACACCACTTGGAATTGGAGTCGCACACAGGCCGGAGACAACCATTAGGGATCAGGTAATGAAACAAAGGAATCCACTGCCACGTCAAGAAACGTCTGGAGTCGTTTATCGAATATGACGCAGTTGCGAGCAAAGCGACTACGTGGGAGAAAATGGAAGACTGCTCCGGATGCGAATTGCCGAGCGCCTGCCAACAGTGCAGAGAAATGATGCAAATTCACAAGTCGTGGCTCAGTCAACGAGACCCGGCCACTCACTTAAGCTCGATTAGGTCGAAATTCTCACGAGAAGTGACAATCGTGTGAGCGGCGAGTTACTTGAGCCGTTGGTTACGGACCCCAGTTGGGGAGCATGCAGGCAAACAAAGGCTCCAATGCCATTGCCGATGAGCCATGTGGCCGAGCAGCCATCACGTCAACCTCCAACGCGGGTGATTAAATTTCAGCAAAGAGCGACCCACATGCCGGTCACCAAGCCATTAGCGCACAGGGCACATGGCTCCGATAAAAGAGGGGGGGCGTTAATTGGCGCATGTATGCATTACCCGTATTTGATGTTGTCTCTAAAGATGGGTTCAAGCTGAAATCCGAGACATCAGGCGAATAAAGTTCATGTCCCAACGATTGCATCTACTTATTCTCTCCCGCCAAATTTCAATCAGTTCAGCTAAGCTAATTGTGAAAAACTCGCGGCCTCGGTGGGAGTGGAACTCACACAGCAGGGAAGGATTTTGCGCAACCAACGTTCTACCACCGAGCTACGAGGCTCGCTGTGAGCCGTCAATTTAATCACACTTGGGTCGATTTACCCATCCAAACTATCGCTCGTAGGGACTCCACCTGTACGGGTACAGTAAGCTGGCTGATCATCGCATGTGCTAATTCCCGACCATAGCCAAATGCTTGGATGCAACACACACATTCTGCTCTGGCATTAGGCCAAATTTGTGAGGGCAACGTTCACAGAACCAATTTTTAAAGGACAGCTACACAAGGTCTACCACAAAGAGTAGAAGGCGTGACAGACATTATTACGAACCATGGAATGAAAATTAACGAGCTTTACCCGCCCCCCACCGCCCTAGAAATCAGATAAGTAGGTTTTGCATAGAGCATTTGTACTTTTGTGCAGTGGCATTCATGAATGAATAAAACCAGTTGACAAAATCCCCCGTGGAGACGAGCTAGTTTTTGTCGTAGAATTGCTGCCACTGCATTTTAGCAATAATCATTCAGCTTACGAATTTCCAGTCAACCTTTTTTTCGGTCCCATCCCTCCGATACAACACAGGAATAGCACCGTTCACACGTACTTCAGGTGGTTTTGCGCTAAATTTCAAGAGGGATACACATACCTGTGGCCTAATCCTAAGAGTCCTTTAAACGAGTCACGTGATAGATTCGCTAGACCAACAAGGGGTGTCAGATCAGGGTACGGCAGGCGCCACTCGGGTTGCACTCCCATGACAAATGCCAGTCATGGGGGGGTGAAGGGAGGGTGGTGGCACACATAGGTGTGGCTTCGGTCGCGCCAGCCACGTGTTTCACCCAATCCCGCCTCCGGTCTACTTGACTCTGTCTTGACACCTGGCACATGTGGGTGACGGAAGAGACAGAGAGTGTGTGTATGTGGTAGGTGCTTCGAAGGTTTACTATCACTTACAACTAATTCACGCGCAAGTAGTCGTGCTTGCATTCAGCTTGCTAAAGCACGCGGTGGGTATCGTCGAAGGCGATCGACGATCGAACGCGACCGTTGAACTGTCGATATGAATTCCAAGTTCCATTCTGCCTTCGAAGCAAATGTTTTCAGACTGCGCCTGTGAGTTTATATGTATATTTGGGCTGAAGGCCACTAGTTACTGCTGATGTTAGTTTAAGCCACCCCAAAGGTAGCCGGGTATCCGTAAATTACGTGGCACGCATGTAAAGTAGATAATTTAACACACGCGAGAGACTGGTAATCACTCACAGATCAACATTAACGCATGTGCAAAAAGTTGGAAATCACAGTGAACATCCTTAAACGAATTCAAAACTTAAAGCCAATATAAAAAGTTATGTTGGTTTGTTTAAAAATACCAATTTTTGTAAAGACAGCCTCAAAGTGCGAAAACATGAAACATCGCTGTAACTTTGCAATTTTGTGTCTGTCAACGGAATTTTCTTTTCCTCAGCTTTTCTTGTTGGTATTTCTGGTATAAGAATATAATGAGTTTCAGATTATCCTTAAACTTCCAGCAAATATTTCATGACTATCATGTTTCCAGTTTTTTTTCATAGATTTAGGTTCTGTTCTGTGTTTATAAAATTCTTCAAACTATTTCTTAAATGCATTTATTGAAGAGGTGATTTTTAGATATGCTTTCTTGTGAAGAAGGCCATTACCACAAACATTAAAACTGATTGCCGAGAAAAGTGGAAGTCCACAAAAAACGTCGGATATGCCCAAGATCAATTAAAAAGTCTATGGAATAAGTTATCTCTTTAAAAAGACACTTTACGTAGATATTCAACTGACGAATGTCTGTGTAATTTCCCTTTTCCAAGGTAAATTCAAAGTAAGAATTGACATCTTTGACCGAATTATTTATTTTTCGGAGAATTTGTGATACAAATTTCTGCTGAAAATGATGAATTCATTTTTCTCTCTTCATATCGAAGTGTTTTCTCTATATTTGATTCGTTTTAGACCCATTTCTGAGATTTCAAACGCTCCAAAGAGTGGCCGAATATATGCTCATATTTTATGAAAACTGCCGATATGCTGCCCGTTCCGTTTCTAAATTAAATGTTAGTTGAAACTATATTATACAACAAATTATCTTGCCACTTTCCTAAATTGACCATGCAGTTTCCTTTTCTACAAGGCTTTCTAAGCTTCAACTCCAGTCCATCAATCCAAATAACAAGCTCAAATGTACGCTAAACTAGGAACATAGGCAAATCGTATTCCCGGCAAAGGTAAGGGAGACTGGAATGGTCATTTCTGACTTATTAGCCGTCATCAACCAGTCTGACCCAACCCTATGTAGTACACTACCCGAGGCTCAATAGCGCGACTATTTTGATCCGAGTCAAACGCCCCAACCATTGAGCCACGAGCTGGTTGTCCTGCCGCCTTAGGTCGAGAGATATCGACACCTTAAATGGCCCCAAAAGTCTTACAGCGATCAATTAGTGATCGCTCTTCACAATAGGCAAATTGTGATTTAAGAAGAAATATGAAGTTTTATAAAACACCAGTTTTTTTTGCGAAGTGGAAAATTCCGAAAAAATGGAATCGGCCGTACTAGGTAAACTGAAGTTTTAAATGCAGAGGAAGTCTGTTCATGCGAAACCACCATGCGAATAAAGCAGCACAAGTAAAATAACGCTGGAAAGATAATCCTTTTGTAAAACTTCATATAAATATGCCTCCATATTACGTGCAATGTAATGTATAGCTGTTACCGAACAGCCCAAATTTCGAATATGTTTTCCAACAAATTTTCACGAGAATTGCCACTTTTGTCCTTCGTTTATGCATTGCTTGAGTTACGTTGGACTAAAACAACCACATTTACGCTTGATTTGGCCCATCGAGAGATCACAGGCGTAATATATTGCTTAAACTCACTTACAGACATGCCGTCAGTGACTAATAAATTTAAATTGAATCATCGGGAACAATTGTAAACGTACCATTTTTTCTACACTTACAGTAGTGTCCTTCCGCCATATTCATTGGTAATTATTTTGGGATTTCGATTATGAAGAGGTTCAGATCTTCCTTGAAAGACTAATTTTCACTGGCTTCAGTCGATTGAGCATAAATAATGATTATATTCTACGTGCTTACCAATACCTTAAAAATAAGATATATCTTAAAAGCATTTACCTAAATAACGAGCTTTAGAGCACCTTTTCTTATGCAGCTGTCTGTGTGTGTCATGGTTTCAGAACCAACTAAGCATGTCAACTCATTGCCGAGGTAAATGAACGCCCACAACAAAAGTCGCAAATGAATATGCCTAAGATTGATGTGAAAAATTGTATAACAAGTCATCTCTTGAAAAAGAGCTTTACTGATGTATTTTGGCGTCCGATATCTGCGTTCTTTTTTTAAGATTAAGTAAAGACCAAAATGGAAAAGGTTGGCCAGTTTTTTGAGTTCCCTAAAAATTAGGGAAATGTCTGTTACAAATGAAAGAGCTAACTTTTATATTTAAACCGGAACAGCTTTGATTATATTTGGTTACTTCTATGCTCAGTTCTTCAATAAAAAAGCAGAGTAGAGTGACAATAATATCAATGGCGATTTTGAGAAAATTGTTTCGCGATGTCCGGCGACAACTCACTCAAATTTGTGTTAGGTTAGCCGTCCTCAACCTTATATTTACGGTACAATCGATTTGGTAACTTTATACTTATAAAGTCCTCATACGCATTCCTTGCCTGTAACCTTTCTAATATATAATATGCATTTAAGGTGATGAGTAGCAAGTAACAGCCTTATAGGTTTATTACTCAATTTTATGGCAAAAGCTTGGCAGATTTGCACAATAGAATTTTTCAAACTTATTTTGCTCTTCTTTTCCCAAAAATAATGTGCTACCTCATAATTGCACTTACCTCAATTTCATGAAGGCAAAACAAAATTTTCTGTTTTCTGAACATATATAATTAACAAGTTTCCACTTTTTATCAATGTTATTTTATAGTATAACACGCAACAACAAGGAGTTTGTTTTTGCGGCTTTAAATAGCGTAGGAAAATATTTTGGATATCAATAAACGTTGAATTTGGCCGCACTTGGCCCCGTTTTGTCCCCGGTGTACTGACCTGAACCAAACCCTTTGCTAGTAAACAACATTTCGTACCTCAGTTCTACTCAATGAACAAAATAAAAATCCTCAACCTCAACCCACTCAAATTTTGCTCCTCACGTTCCATCTGATACGCAATCTACTGTATGTATGGAAGAATAGATTTGGCGACAACTTACTCATTTGTTTGATGTTTTTTTGCACGCATTTTGCTGCTTGTCCGTGTTGGGGCTTCACTCTTCAACCCCCCATTACCACCTTTCGCGTTTTACACGATCCTGGGGTTAGGAGGGGCTAAGAGGGGGGAGGGACTGCATAGCCTATCGTCGCCGAATGTTCAAATGGCAGACTGACGTAGTGGCCGGACATTACTGCATCAACTTGACGCGCAATGCGGCGTAGAGGATGGGCGACTGAAAAAGTGCAGTTTGCCGAGACAGGCAAAATCACGAGTTTCAGGAAACATTTGTCAGGGCGGAGTATTCGGCCACGCGGGGATTGCGTGAACGTACACTTCTTCCCGGGCCAGTATCAGCGGGTAAAATGGCTGAGTAATTATCACGCAAATACGCCGCACCGGCGGTAAAATCGCGACGACTCGGATGTGAACGAGCGCATCGTAACAAAAGCTATTTGGCATACCAGTGTAGTTTTAAAAAATTGAAACAGGCAGTGACCTTCAGAGAACCCTGATTTGAAGCTGATGACACCTATGATTGATATTCTTAAAATGGACCCGTCAGTGAAGAGGCCCGGTTGGGCACGAAAATCTGGACCTTCTCAGTAATTCAGGTGGTCTTGCGCTAAATTTCAGGGTGGTACAGATTCCGCGTCCCATTTTTAACGCTAACCCGAAGTACAGTATGGTAAAAACTCGTTGACCAAGTCCTTGTGACGCTACAAGAAGTCAGACATCAAGTCTTCAAAGGTGCATACATTGATTCTTTGACGGCATCCTTTGACTTTGCCCCACTTCTCGACGATATTGCTCTGGTACAGGCATTTTTGAAAGGGGTTTCCTAAAAAAGCAGACACTACTTCAAAGGGTACATTTTTTAGAACTAACCTGTCCACATGACAATTGTAAATCTACACCGCAAAGCATGTCCGTGACGCGAAAATAAGAGGTATCATGCCACTAATGAAGGTCATTAAATAATGGACTCAGAGGTAAGGCTTTTAGAGTCCATCCAGAGTGATAGTTTGCGATCTAAAGCTCGATAACCAGAAAGTTTTAGCACATCGTAAAAAAATCCATTTGGGAAAAGCTTGAAACAGACAGTGATCGTCAGGGAAGACTGATTTGAAGCCGATTGCAGCTATGCTCGACCTTTTTAAAATGGACCCCGCACTGAGCACTCTGGGAACTAGGTTAAACCAATGTAGAGGCTCGACTGGATGCGGAACTCTGGACCCTCTCAGTACTCTGCGTGGCCTTGAACTACATTCTAGGGTGGTACATATTCGCGCGTCTTACTTTCAAGCCTTAACTCTAATCCCCCCTGACCTTAAGACTCCTGGAATTAAACACAAGGACACCCGTAATACGGGAGGGTCATATTCCTGAGCCCAATCTGGGAACCTTACAATTCAGCCTGATTAGGGAGTCTGAAACTAACGCAAAAAATGCGCACGTAGCCATGAAAAAGTGAGTCAGTCAAGTGACCTCTTCCTGTCTAAGTGGTCACGTGGGGAGCGCGCGCGAGCGAACACCTATCTCAGCCTCTGTACCGGAGCGCCAAATGGCTGAGTCATTACTACACCGGTGAGGAAATTGCGGCAATTAGCGGTTCTGTTGCTGCGGGTGAGCGAGTGATTAAGCGATTATCGCACTAGGCACGACCGTCGACGATTAATGAGGAAGCCGCTAATTAAGATATGTATGTTGCGTTACGACAACGGCATCGTTTAGATACCGCACCCTTACCTGTTTCTGGCTCTGATGATGAACCGGAGCGAGAAGGGCAAGTGAATAACCTTCTTGTGGCAGCAAGAGCACACACCATTCCGTGAGGCAGGTATTTGAGACAATTTCCAAGTCCAATGGGCACGCCCAAAATTTAAACAGGAGGAAAGGTTCAAGGAGGCAGAAGAGAAAAGGAGCAAGAAAATCCTGCATACCTTAGCCAAAAGATGCGGATCAGCTCGGGGGCCGCAAAGCGGATGATCTGAATAATCGTCGTTGGTCTCGGACCGCATCTGGAGACAACCGTCTACAGTTCATTTTTCATATGGATGGTCATATTTCGCGTCAATCATTACGTCTACGGTCAATGACCGATGTCATGACATTTCCGCTGACATTCTAAAACTCGTTATGGGTTAGAGCAGATTACGTGAATCGGGATGCAATATCGATCACCCTGTGGCACAATCCCATAATATTCAAAATATGTCAGAATGCTGGCTTTTGAATATATGCCTTTTCGGCCACCTGCAAAAACCGCACTTGGTAAAAAATGACAAAGCAGTTTGCTTTTCAACTGATTTTTCCGCGCCCTTATAAATTAAAATATATTTTCATAGAAACCGTAATCATAAATATTCTTTCATGTACTCGTCTGATATTAAAGCACATCTTCAAATTTCGACAAGAAGAGCTTTCAACGTTAAAACAGTTTTAAATGATGATATTTTTTTAAGATCATACAATGTTCATGCAAATAGCATTGTGTCCGTCGGCTTAACAATGCCCCTGATTCAGTATGCAGCATAATCCATTTTTATCGCAAATTTATATGAAGACTATTTGGTATGCTCCAAGTTACATACAGAACTGTATGACTATCCCTGCCCAAAAAGCCTACAGTGTGTAGATTGAGAACCCTGAAAAAGCGGCTTACGCCCGGTTCATGCTCGGTCCTCTCGACTTTGTCTTGTCACCGTCTGAAGCAGAGGAGAGGGTTTAGAAGAGGGTAGGTGGCGACACCTCTACTTTCACTATACCTGACCGCATTCACCGTCCCTGCTCTCGGGCAAATGGTGGACATCTTCGATTGCGATGGTCGAACCTACACAAATGACATACAGAACTGTATGATTAACCCTGCCTGGAAAGCCTACAGTTTGTAGACTGAGAACCCTAAATATAAATTCAATCACAGATTTGGCTTAAAAGGATTCGGGAATTAGAAAGCATTTTTTAGAATCCAAAATTTTGAAAATAAAATTTAAAGAAAATGTGATTTGTCATCAAATGGGCACAAGAAAGGGTTTTTGAACACATTTCCTATCAGATATATTTTAATGTATAAAGGCACCGAAGGCGCCAAATGAAAACATAAACTACTTAGATAATCGTTTTTTACGAACTGGAGTTTCCTCAGGTGGCCGAAAACTTGTGCTTTCAAAATCCGCAAGACAATCAGCCTTACGACCCCACTTAAGTACTCTTCCTTGATCGAAAATACATATCAGAGGACATTTCATGAGATCGGTTACTCACTGTAGCTGGGTAGTCGCTGCGAAGTGACTGTAGACTGACTACCAGCAGGGAAGCTGAAAACGACAGTTCGATCGTCGCGCTCGACGATGTCCACCACGAGCCTCAGCAAGCTGAAACAACGCTGTGACTGGGTTGGCTGGGTTACAATGAAAGTAGACGCGCCGGATCTACGGATCTCTGATCGCTCCTACACCCAAACCTGATGTCAAGGCAAATGTCGAAAAGATCATAGATGGAAGCTCAAACAAGAGTTAGGGGTGAGGCGAAGGGCTGTGCCATTTTCCCGCCACTTTTAATTTTGCGGTGCCAACACTCGGGCAGCAGATACGCTGGACTAACACGGGGCCAGATCAGGGTACGACAGGCGTTATCGGAAATGCATGCCCATAACGGATGTCGCACACGGGGGAGATCTTGGTGGCACGCTTAGGCGCAGGATCACGCCACGCCAGCTGACAACTTGCGCCCGATCCCACCTCCGGTCTTCTTGACTCTGGCTTGTCACCAGGCCCAGGTGGATTAGAGAGGAAAAAACGCGTTATATGCTGTTCAGGTCTACTATCACACTAACATACTTGTTTCTTTCGTATAAACTGAACAACAGGCATCCCAAGGGATGCCTTTTCTTGAAAATACTCGTCTTTTGGAAGTCAAATGGGTGATGGTTTCGGTGAGATCATAGCCCATAAACTGCGAACGATAAATAAAGTAAGCATGATGCAACTGTTCTACTCATAATGAATTCTTGCAAAACAGTATAGTATGAGAACTTTGTAAGCAAACATAAGTTAGCAGCTCTAAACGATGCTCTTTACCGCACGAAAGTGAGGGCGAAATACTCAACTCGCCCTTCAATAAAAGTTTAAAAGATTTTAAAAACTGGTGGGTTTAAAGCTGATCGCAGACAAAGACACAGGGCATTCAATGTTAGTTTCTAACTGACGAGTTTGCTGATGTATATGTTAGTTGTGTTCAAGTAGCCTAAAATTGTGATAGCAATTTTATTTTTTAATTTATTAAGGAGTAAACAATAGGTCATTATTCTCACTTATTAGATGGCAGCATTTCTTCTGAAATTGTATGCTTGAAAGGCAATCTCTTTAAGGGCAAATCGATCCGTAGTCGAGAAAACGTGAACCATCCTTCCAAACATGGACGCACCAATGCTCTCAAAACGTTTTGATAATTTCATATAAACTAGAAGGCAGGCATCCCACGAAATGTACTTTCAAGGAAAGGCGTCCTTTTTGAAAATCAGTAAATTTGTTCGGAAAGTTTTCGACACTGGATACACAGGTCGTCGCCAGACTTGAGAAAAATGTGCAAAGGACAGTTAACATTTTAAAGTGCTGAGACAGTCATATAGTCATCTAGTGTGGGTGCTAATTGGTAGTTGCAATTTGCGTCACATCGTGGTGGACATAATTAGCAGTAGCAATGGCGTAATGGCTAATTGGCAAATGTATTTTAGTCGGTCCGGGGTCAGTCCAGGTCATCCGGTGTGAGCGCTAATTGTGGTTCATGTTGGTCCATAGTTGTCGGCTCTAGTCTCTTCCACCTTTCTTTGAGGTGTTTGTACACTCCAAATAACTCGATACGCTGGTTGATGCATAAATCATCAGAGTGCAGAGTATCAAAAATTCTCAGCCTTTTTTGGAGGGGTAAACTCCGACGAAGCGTGTTGTATCCCATGCAAATGTCTGTAGTGTCAAGGCAATGCCTAGCCATTTTGGACAAATGGTCACGTCTCTTCACTGCAGAACTGGATCCGACAAAGCAAAGGGAGAACGGAATGGCCATTTCTGGCTTATTAGCCGTCATCAGCCAGTCATACCCAATCTCGAGGGTTGGCACCCCCGAGATTTGAGCCCGGGACCTTCGGTCATTGCGTTGGAGACGCTGTCTCTAGTCCCCGGGTCCCCTGCTTTGTTGGTTGCGATTGGGAATATGATGAATGAATACAGGTGTTGCACCGATCTAGTCAAGGAACAATTAAGTTCCGCTTTGCCAAGGAGCGAGCAATGCAAACGCACAATGACCGTCCCTTTGCTTTGTCGGATCCACTTCATCATATCACTTTAGTCGCTATGTGATGTTCATTGAGGGTTTGCGTTGCGAGCTCCTTGGCAAAGCGGAACTTGATTGTTCCTGGAATAGATCGGTGAAACACCTGCATTCATTCATATACATATATATGCATATATATTGCCGATAGAAGCAAAGATGCGATCAGCTGGTTCTCAGGGTTATGCTTAGCTGATGAAGATTAATAAGCCCGAAACAGTTCTGTATCAAGTTACCCCCAAATGCTGTCATACCCCACTACCTACCATTATGACTTGGCCGGCATCGGCCTGGCAGGCGGTCACCCGTTGGGGACCTCTGACCAC
>JAYGXS010000002.1:53917555-53938133 GCA_036362985.1 Ligula intestinalis
CATCATCATCATCATCATCATCATCATCATCATCATCATCATCATCACCACCATCATCATCAATAACAGCAGCAACAATCTCCTCATCACCACCACAATCATCCTAATTATTACCCTAAATGTCTCTGGTATTTAGCCCTTTTTTTCCCACACAAAGACGCCTGAGTTGGGGGGTACACAGTGCTACCTCATCCACATTCCCGCTACGTGCTCAATTATTCATGAGTGTTCCCGCATCCAACCTGAAGCCTGCTACAAAAAGGCAGACTTGCTCAATCCACTCTGCTGCCAGCGAGATCTCCACGAGTATTAACTTTTTTTGCTGCCTGCTGTAGCGATGGCAGCAATAGAGACAGACAGGAAGAGGGAGGGAGAGCGAGAGCGAGAGAGGCATCAGTCTGCCCACCTGCCTGCGTGTCCAGTCTAGGTGACTCAACCCCCTTCCGACTGGCTGGCTGTGTAAGTGAAGGAATTAATAAGTTATGAGGCAAATGGCATTCGATGTCCGGCCGGGTTATGACCATTACTACTACTGCTGCTGTTGGCGATTTTTAAGAGGTGGAACTGCAGGAGAAGGAGGAGGCCGACCGGGGAACACGAAGCATTTTAGTGGGAAAGAGAGGGAGAAAGCTGGGTGGGGGGGGGTGGGGGGCGAATTCAGGTTACCACGGGAAGCATTTCGCAAACGAAAGGAGGAGTAAATGGACTGAAGAGTGAGCAGCAAGTGGCAAATTGTATTTTTGATGGTGTTCCCAAGCCTGTGGGAAGAGACATTTACGCTGCGTTAAAAGGCGGTGGTTTCGAAAACGGCGGTATCCTATGTGAGCCACATTTTTCTGTTCTGACAGAAGCCCGACCCACACAAATTTACGTCGACAAATAGTCGAAAGAGCAGTATTAGGGGCTACGTAACTGCATCAGACAAAGGAGGGACGGTGTTCATCGCAGGACTGGGGAATGCGCTGCGTTTATTAACTGAAGTTAGTTAATTGCAACAGGGGTGCCTGAAAATAATCTAAAGTTCCGATTTCTTCCAATCGAAATTCTTCAGCTTTGACCTGATAATAGGTGCAAGAGGGCCACGAAACTCGTTTTCCAACAGGAAATCCCACACCTGGGTTAGTAGGCGAGCAAAGGGACCTTGGTGGGCAAGACACGGAAAAATTAACCCCCCGATCGGGGGAGGGCGGGGGGGGGGCTGGAGCTTGCACAAATTTCCCGGCTATGAGGGTTAGTGTTGAGACTAGAGTTAGGATTGGGCTAGGGTTGATGCTTGGATAAGGATGGCTGGTATGTCCACCTAAACAGGGCATGGAAATATGAAGGTCCTATTCAGTTAAAATAAGTGACCCTGCTATAAATGTCAGATAAGGTAACTATTCCTGTGTCTTAAATCTAACACTAACATAATCCAAACTATGACTATAATCTTAACCCAAGTCCTCCTCGAAATCTAAACCCAACAGTTAACACAAACCCTAACCTCAACTCTGACCCCAACTCCAACATTAAACCCAAGAGGTGAGGAGTTAGCCCCACGGAAGTCCAGCATCAAAAAATGTGAAACAAATTATGAGCTAGGCGCAGCTTAACGATGGTGAAACAACTGGTCATCATCATCTGGCTGCGTGTGTTGAAATCTTTGAACAACTCCTGGTAGCTCAGACGATCAGATCGCGCGGAGCGAATTCTAGATCTTGATACTCCAGCCTAGAGTTTTTCACACTTGGGTCAACTCAAATTAAGCAAATCTGCCAAACCAACTTAATAAAACAACAAGAGCTCAACATCTGCAATTGATTTGAAAGGCCCAAAAGCTTAGTTTGAGGGTTCTGTACGCTTTGAGTGAGGATAGAAAATTTGGCGTGCAAATGTTTTTTTGCGTCAGTATTGGCCCAATATTGCCTCGCCCGTCAACAACGTAAACTATATATGACGATGCTTATTACCGGCGATGAAATATGTTGTTGTTGTTGTCGATAATAAATTGCCCTTCCTCGACGTTCTAGTCACAAGGCTGGCGGACGGGAAAATAAGGACGACGGTGCTCCGTAAGGCGACCAACACTACGCGCCTCCTTCACTTCAGAAGTAACCACCCCGTCGGTCACAAACGCAGTTGCGTCAAACACACTGCAGTGACTACGATAGGAGGAAAAAAAGAGAGGAAGTACCTTCATGCCCTATTCGAGGCTAATGGTTACCCGAAGTCCTTCGTACACAGGTTTCTCAGGAGGTGTCGCTCTGAGGTGTCGACCGAAGTCCTGGCTGTCAATTCTCTATGTGAAGAATGTCTCAGAGGCGACTGCAAGACTGCTGAAACCGTTCTCGATTGGCGTGGCTCGCAAACCGGCACTAATTATCAGACGACGGGTTATGATGCCTAAAGATCCGCTACCAGTGACCGAACAATCAGCTGTGGTCTACAGCATCCCTTGCCAAGATTGTGATGCAAGGTATGTCGGTGAAACGGGCAAACGTCTTGGCACGAAGTTGCATGAATACCAGCTCGCAATCAGCCTCGAAGACGAGCATTCTATGGTTTATGGCCACGTGCAGCAGCGGAAACACGTTTTCGCCTTTGAGAAGGCAAGAGTGATCGGCAGGGCCAGTGACAAGATGGCTAGACTAGTGCTCGAAAGCTTGTCGTCGACTGGCACACTCACCAGAGCCATTGAGTTGAATCCCGCCTACCAAGCCATCCGCGCAAGGTTCACGCCCGCACAGAACGGGGCGCTAAGGCGGGAGAGTGGTGACACAGAAAACTGACAGTCCGCCACAGTCAGCGGAGTTGGCAACCGGCCCGAGTCACTTTACCGGCGTGGCATGGATTCTCACGAGGGCAACGGTGAGACCGCGAACGAGGGGGAGGCCGACGAAGACGCACGCGAGGACGCAAACGCGGGGGAGTCGGAGGGACAAGCCGACGCAGCGCCAATAACAGTGGAGAGGATGGCGCCAATCAACAGTCAACGGACGGACGAGTGCATGGGCATCGCACATGGGTACAAGACCCGTCTCGCGGCGAAGCGCATTCATTCAAGGCCAGCGGAAGAATAAGCAACAAACTCTGACGATGAGAACGAGCATGTTTTCGAAACGTCCTCAAGAATATACTTTGGTCCCAGCACTTGCCCCCTCTTCTTTTTCCTCTTCCGGGGATGATTAGCACGATAATATGTTGTTTGTACTTGCATAGGACACAAAGGCAGGGGAGGGGAAGGGATGTCAGAGTCTCAACGAACAAGCAAAATCTCGAATCAAAACCGATCTTCGTGCCAGCAAGATGATGTCATAAGTCTGACGGGATATGGGAGAAGTCACTAATTAGTAACCGCTTGAAAGGAACCAGGTCATGGATGCAAAGCTTTACAGTAAGCGGCTTCACCATTTAGAGAGAGCAATTTAACCGTACCGTTCAACTATTTTAAATGGTGCTATTCTGCATCATGACAACACCAGGCTCCACATCACAAAATTCACCAAAACTGTCAGTGAAGATTTTGACTGGGAGGTGCTTTCACACCCGCTGGCTTCATCGGAGTATGATCGTTTTTGCTCACTCGAAAACAATTTGACCAGAGTATTTTTACGCACAAAGTAGACCTTGAAAAGTAGATTGATAACTTCTTTGTATCCAAACACGCGGATTTCTTCATGGGTAAGATTAAAAATCTGCCTGAATACAGGGCAAAGGTAGTAAGCAACGAAGGCCGATACACAATTCAATTAATTCAATGAATGATATATAACGATATGATAAAGGTTTAGATAATTGAAAACTGCCCGAACTTATGTGAAAATCCCATTTAATCAGTGTCGGCGAAAAACTGGTCTGGGTTTTCACTTAGTATGGCTGCTGGGAGTAGAGCAATTATACTCCTGAGACTGTTACTGCCTGTGTGAATTCAATTGTGAGAGAGGGGAGGTCAATGCTGGGAACTGTGTCCCCCCGGGCACTCAGCATATATTCCTCACTATAAACAATCTGATGCACTTTTAAACTATCACGATGCGCTAAGTGTCGTGGTTTGGAAGTCCACCGACTGACGGGGTAATTCGGTCCTAACAGGATGGAGAATCAGACTGCAACGGCTCCTTCTGGCTGCGGTCTTTAGGGTAATCCTGGTCAAATGCGATCCAAGATGCCTCCTTTTTTCTGTAAAACAACCTTGTACGTGAATGGTCGAGAATATGTGGGGCCCAAGTAACTGAATAGAAGAAGGTAAGACCCCCTCTGGGGCTAGGCGTTTATTTGTCCGACGTTTTGAACCCTCCCGCGAGCTCATTGTAAAGGAATGAAAAATGTACAGCTCACAGCGGACTCAATTAACAGGCATATCGAGCTACCTGATGCTTACCTCGCGTTGCGCGAGCAGATCGAGGGCAGAGGTCACTCCCGGCAGAACCGAGTTAAATACACTGTGAGCTGTACATGTTTCATTCCTTGACAATGAGCTCGCGGGAGCGTTCGAAACGTCGGACAACTAAATTCCTGGTCCCAGAGAACGTTTAACCTTGTACGTGTCTGTGGGGCCAGATTGTGTGTGGCATGCATAGACGGGCTGTTTAGCGCTGTCAGTTACTGCGTTCGAGTCGGCCGTCGGTCGTCCTGACCCCATAAGAACACCGGGTTGGGGCCAAGAGATTATGGCAGGTACATATTTCGCACGTAGTATGACACTGGAAAGTAAATCCCATGGAAATCACCATCCTACGCTCACTATGCTTTGGGGCACACGATGAGCACTAGCGTTCGCAACGGTCAAACTGCCATACTGTCCAGTAGAGCTGCGCGCATAAGCAGGTTCTTGTTAAATACATAATATCACCAGAAGAAGTGAGGGGCACTGTGAAAGGAAAGTTGTGTTTCCCCGTTTACCGTAGTAATCTCATTTTATAGGGAATTCTGACGGTTTCAAAGTTTGTGCTAAAAGTGCGTTTCTCGACTTATAACTTCTTGGAGTTTTCCAGTGTGTTTTCAAAGAGAAACCGATGCGTTTTCAGGCAGTTGGCAAATTTTAAATCCCGTGTCCACAGCATTTGATTAGCACTGTTCCCAGCTAAAGGTCCAGGGCCGTATTCCGCTGATTTTATGTCTCTGCACAAGGTAGCTGCGAGGGGTCTGCCTCAAAAGCGCTGCTCCCTCTAGGGCTCGCGACGCGGTTTCTGATAGATATAGTGTCTCCGTCTTCTGCAAAGTACCCTCAAAATGGTTTCATCACACGGTCAAGACAATGAAAACTTTCGCAGGAATTAGTGCAGTGCTTCCTTTATCGTCTGCCCCTGGGTCACACTTTCGAACTGAACAAATTATCTGGTCATACTAAGTCTTTTTTAGTGAGGGAGTACTTTGACGATAAGAAGCCCCCTGGCAGTATCCAATGCCTAATCCTGGACAATAATGTACTGGATGTTAGCGCCACTATAGGAGCCCGATATCGCTGATTCATCATGCCAAGGCTGCAATCACGCTGACTGCCCGCACTCTGTCCATCTCTTCTTCTATGTCTGGCACAACCTACTAACACACCCAGCCTCACCTGCACCTACACCGCGGCGTACCCCCCAGCAGTCCAACCAATCACCATCAAGACTGAACGAGACAAAGAGAGCTTTCGACGGCTGTCCGGATTACAGCCGCTAAACTACACTCCGGATCTAGCCCGCCTCGTGGCGGGACGTGCGCTCCGGCAGTCAAGACTTCGTCCTAACTATTCTTCTTTCCATCTATGCAGAATATACTCTTCCTAAAAATCTGACTTTCCCAAGACTTCTCTCATCTCCTAAGGAACTGGGGCTGGAAGATCGCAGCCGTTAGGGTTAAATCTTAGTAGCCTTAAAACACCTCGATAAGACTACAATATGCGCCAATGTGCCTATCGATTTCTACGAAACCCATCATGTGCTCCACAGCAAGGTAGCACAGGAATGAGGACAGGCACGTAATGACGATTATAATGAGAGTACACTTGCGATGCATCTGTCACACTCTCTCCCTTCCCCCAACCCCACATGGGCTGTTCTTCAAGAAGACCAGAGGCGGGAGAGGACGCAGGTGCGACCGGAACCGCCCCCAAGCGCGTGCCCACACACAGGCCATATTAAAAAGGAGCAATTGCAGCCCGACTCCCAGTCTAGCAGTCAACATTTTCTGTAATAAATGAAGCATAATCTAGAAAGGAGAAAAAAGAGCAACAAATTATTTTTGGCATTTAAGGAGTCAAAAACGTCTCTAAATTATTGGTTGTCCTTGAAGCCTCCAACCACATGATTTGGCAGCCGTTCAGTGGCCTCGCTGCCCTTTCTTTCATAGGACCGACCAGTTACTATTAGTCGGTTGTAATGCTCGCGCATAGCGACGAGTAATCATCCCTGAAGAAGGTTTACGGTAAATGACAGGGGGGATTAAAATGGTTATTTCTGACTTGCCCACGGTGAATAGCCAGTTATACCACAATTTCAGGCTGGAAAGACTAAAAACTTAAATCGGACCTCTGAAGTGAGGCTTCAGGGCAAACTCAGGAAATTCTTATCCCGTCTCCCAATCACACCAGATGGATGAAACGCATAACCTACAGTGTGAACCAACGTCTAAAACAATAATACATTGAAAAAACCAACTACTTAAACAACAAGAGTAGACATAGTATAGAATATAAACTGTGCTGCCGAGTTCTGGAGAAATCATTCTGTCAGGATGTAACCGCTATCCTACGCACTTATATTTCTAGTCATGCAGTAATAAAACAAAGTAATTGGCTTAGCTCGCTTGCATACAATTGCAAAAACCATTCTGCAACACGCACCATGGGCCGAAAGGACTACTGGGTTGAGAATAAGTATATATTGTCCGGAATTCGGACAGTAGCAACCTTGCCATCCTTCTGCTTTACCAACTGTACACACAACCGATTTCTTGTTGTTAAACTTGATGAACCCACTCTAACTTCAGCCTTTTAAGGTATTACTCGTGAGGACGGTCGTTCTCAAAAGGACCAATAAACGGCTTGCCGAAAATGGCCCCAAATATAATAGGCGAGGGAAAGATAATGGCTACTTAATTCACTCCCATTGTAATAGCTTGAGGGACAAAAACTGTTTGATGAAGTGCACACAAGTAAAATATGATCAGCTTTGTTTTAGAAGAGGATCAAGTTTTGGGAACAAAACGCATTTCTAGAACCGCAATTCTATGGGGTTGGATTGGTACGTGGTGACTCATTCCGCGCAGGCAAGCAGGTGCCAAGGCTCACCGCTGCCAATACGTACACATGCACTGGCCACCTTCGCCCGTCGGTCTAGGCAATCCGTCTGACCAATCACCTTTCAAGGCCGACTCACACAAAGGCCGTTCCAGACGCTGTGGCGATTCCTGCAGTCAACTCACTTCAGACGCAGTGCTGTGACCAAGGGTTGCTCGCTCGTCCGACAGTCAACTTACTCCTGCCTATTCTCCACTTCCTTCTGCTCAGAATTAACTGCTCCTATAATTCTGGCCTCCCCTGACTTTTGTGGGATACGATGTGGTCCAGCCAGATAATAGACGAGAGAACGTAGCCCAACGTGTATAAGCTAGTGGAATAGGATAAGGCATGGAAGGCCATAGTGTCAGGGAGAATTTACTAGGGTAGGAACAAGCGTAGTATATAAGCAATAGGAAAGTGACTTCCAGACGAGTGCAGGCCAGCCATGAATGAGCCGGAGTCCAGAGAGTCTGCAACCGACCAGTGAGTCGTCGGCTCTGGAAGTGAATGAGCGTAAAAAAATCGTCCGCATCTCGGGCACTGGTCTAACCTTGAGAAGTGGTTGGCTAGTGCGACTATACTGCCTTGAGAAAGCCTGACAGGAGTGACTTTGAACGGAGGCCTTGACTATGATGTCTTGTGGGCGCGTGGTGGTCATGCCAGACATGACCTAGTCTGCGCGGCGTCCGAGGAAAGCATGACTAAGAAAGGGGGTCGCTACACTTCTCTTTTCATAAGGAACTGGGCCTGAAGATCGCAGTTGCTATGGTTTAATTTAACCCCCTGCGATATTGCTGACCCTAATGTGATCTGAACTCGCATTTTCTGATGTGATCCGCTGTCCTTGTGATACTGTTGACTTCCCGACGTGTCTCTGCGATATTGGTGACTTCCAAACGTGATCTGATCTCGCAAATTCTGATGGGGCTTGCTGCGATAGGTGTTTGTTAACCATGAAAAGATCTACTGCCAAAAAGTACATTTGTAAATGCTCTGGCATCGAGTACAACTACAGGGTGTCCCAGAAGTAACTGACCTTATTGATTTGCTAATAAACCGAAAACTATCAACGCTAGGATATTGAAGCTTGTTTTATTCGAAAGACATAATTCTAAAATTTAATGCGATGAAACTCCAAGAGAAATTCAAGAAAGGCCGCTGCATTCTCTTCGTGTAACGGTGTGGTGCGGAATAACTGCTTCCAATGTGATTGGCCCATACTTTTTGAAAATAATGATGGCGCAACAGTAACAGTTAACGGTGAAAGATACCAAGCTATGATTAGCGAATTTCTTATTCCTTAAATTGAGAGACATGGCCTACGCAATACTTGGTTTCAACAGGATGGAGCCACGGGCCATACATCAATAGAAACGATGACATTGTTAAATGAGTGCTTTTCAAATCATTTGATTTCATGATTTGGTAATATTCCTTGGCCCCTCGATCTCCAGATTCGACCCCATGTGATTTCTTATTATGGGACTGCCTGAAGTAACAAATCCAACAAATCTACAAGAACTTAAAAACAACATTCGTTCTGAAATAAGACAA
Organism: Ligula intestinalis; assembly: GCA_036362985.1. NCBI lineage: Eukaryota > Metazoa > Platyhelminthes > Cestoda > Diphyllobothriidea > Diphyllobothriidae > Ligula > Ligula intestinalis. The sequence continues at coordinate 53,926,356 of JAYGXS010000002.1, forward strand.
CTATCGCCTGATACACTAAGGAGCGTTATGGAAACGACGAAGAAACGAACTCTAAGTTGTCAAAACAACCATGGCCATAATTTAAAAGATATTATGTTCAAAACCTAGTTCTAATAAAAAATAAAAAGTTTTTCTTTCGAATAAAACAAGTTTAAAGATCCTAGCGTGAATAGTTTTCGTTTTTTTGGCAAATCAAAAGGGTCAATTACTTCTAGGACACCCTGTACAAAACTATGTGAAAATGCTTAGATGATTGAAAAATGCGTGCTTTTGTGATGGTTTCCATGGCCGAGTGAACGGACCTACTGGTTAAGGCCTGTACTTACAACGCAGCTACAGACGCGGCCGTTCCTTACTTTCCAACATACACAAACGAGGATGGACTGGACTATGCAGCCTGCAGTAGAAGTGCACACGCTCGCCACACTCCGGAGTGCATTTTATGCATACAATTTGCCAGCTTCCTGGATCCACCTGAGTTGCTTTCGTGAACTGTTTGCGACTATAACATACATAAAGCCCTTGCAAGGCAAAATGAGGAAAGATTGCATGCTCTAAGGTCAGCAGCTGGGCCCTAGTAAGTCAGGAGACGATGCCGTTGGAACTGGAGAGGTGGTCGATAGTTTGACTGCGTCCCAGGATGAAAGTCTCCTGACTTGCGAATTTTGTACTTCAAAAAAGTTCGTAGCAGCTAAAAACAATGTCGTTGCCTTTTATAGCTTTTTTTCGAAATTTTTGTGAATAAGACTGTCAGATAACGGTAGAGCGCAAAGGAAAATTGTTTAATTATTAAAAGGAGAGGAGTTAGTGCATTTATTATCAGAAATATGGACAGCCGAAAGAAGTGATCCTCCACTGTGTTAGAGAGGGGGACGTGGATATATAGGAGGTGAATTCTCTACAATGATGCTTTAAGATTTCACACACCCTGTAGCACATCCGGTTTTACAGTTAAAGCAAGAAAAGACATTCGGTTGCCTCTTCGGCCTCAACCATTTCAAGGACATCCTACTTCGTCAACTCTGTCCGATGCCATCTCAATAAGGTGGAAATAACTGTTGCAGGAAACGTGAAAGTTCTGCCCTCAAGCTTTTCTTCTCTTTTTCCAGCGTTGCTGATCATTCTCTAGTGAAATAAACAGGACTGGCTGCTCAAGAGGTAAAACTTCTAGCAAGACATGCTAAACGAATGGTCAACGAGCTGTCAGTTAAATAAACGCGAAGACTTCCCATCTCCATAATTTGTACTGCTCCTTTGCTTCAGAAAACTCACCGGAGGACATGCATCACATTCCCGATCTCAAACAACAAGGCAACGAGCCCATGGTGCGATGGTAGAGTTGTAAAATAAACAACCAAAGGTCCCGGGTTCAAATCTTGGGGGTTCCAACCCTCGAGATTAGGTATATCTGGCTGATGACGGCTAACAAGCCATAAATGGCCATTCCGGTCTCCCTTAGCTTTGTCAGATCCATTCCAATGTTCACACCAAGATTGGACGAAGTTATTAAATCATGGCAAGTAATGAATCCATTACAGAGCAACAAATAATCGTCACATGAACGACTACCTACAGTGATGAATGCGAGCATTGCTAATTGCTGTGGCCACGTGGTCGCTTGGCGACCGCGTCTTATAAGCACTGTGTTCCTCCTGACTATTTTCTTCCTTTTTCTGCGACCTCTGCCAATGGCTTCATGTGCGAATGGGCATCAGCAGGCCAATTAACATCTTGTTCTGTTAATCATATCTTCCTCTTTCTGAACTGCTTTCGTGACACTTTCCTATTCTCTTCTATCGGAAAAGCTTTAGGTTTGCAAGCAAACTGACCAGTAAATAAAATAAAGCAAAACCTCTGGTGTGGAAGAAGAGAAGCTTTTGCTTCTTCAGTGAACACGATCAAATGAAGCTAAAGAAAACCGATATTCTCCTTTGATCATCCATATGCAGTTCTCTGTTGACGAACCTCAAAGCCCGAATCGAACCAAAGTTGCCGTTGTGAGTACTTAATGGATCTTATACAATCATGGGACATTCCAAGGAGCTCTGCAGTATGTTTGATTAGTAGGTTCATGGACATCTATTATTCCCGTGTTTACAGGCATCTCATTGTCAGTTGAACTTATGCATGTGTCTGTTATTTGCTTTGTTAACTATGCGAGGAAAAGTTAGGCAAATTAGGTATCCTACCAACAAAATAAACGTGGGTCAGTTTTCTTTGAAGTTTACGGTGTTTGGTTGTCGACGGCGTTGATTATCATGATAGCAAGATAGTACTTGTTTTGAGGCAGATGTTGATTTTTGTTTAGTTAAGATCCCAGCAGTGTGTACAGCGGGCGACCGCCAAGTGAAGTACCAACGATAAATGTACTGACTGATTCAGCTGCTGACAGTTTTGTCGTATGTGTTCCAACTATCTGGAGATAGCACATGCCTTCTCCAGTGATAAATCCATTTTCACTCTTCAGTATTTTCTAAAGCCTTTACCTCTACATAAACGAGTTATCAATTGCCGAAAGAGCACTGCATGCTAAAATTTCTCTGTCTTAATTGCTGAATGGTTAGAGTCAAAGTTGTAATGAGCTAAGTGATGACATGACTGGGAAATAGACGCAACTGACATAGTCGATAGTGGCCCAGCAATTCGTTGTCTTTGTATTTCAACAATTACTCGAACCTATCAAATACCGTTCAGAAATCAGTAGCCTCGTCAAACTTTAGTTCCTTGAAGTACCACTACAAAAACCCTACGGAAGGAGTCCATAGCTGCCTCAATTTAGAGGCAAGGTCTAATGTCATCGTAAACAAAAAAATCGGAATCAGTTATCGAATGCCCCCACCCCCACTAGGTAGTCCCCTCTGCAACCAAACGACCTCCCAGGGGCTTGGAGCGTTTTTCGACAAGGTTGTGTAGGTGGCAATGAAGCCAGTTGCCTGAAATTGTGTTTGTATTGGCATGCATTCATGCATGCAAGCGAGAAGTCTGTAGTGATCCACCTATCAATGCAAGCGCACTCGTGGCTGCTGGCAAGTGCGAAAGCACCAGTGCTTGCCTATCCAGGTCGCGCCAATCACCTTCAAGGTCACTTCACACAAGACCTCACGGTGATGACTGCCGCGCTCACACCACTTCGGACGGCGCAGCGGAAATAGCACAAGCATAATAGGTACGCGGGGGGGGGGTATATGGCATAGTAGAAATATCAAAGACTAATGGGTGGTTCATCGGTACGTAGGTGCCCTGAATTCATGCCCATAACGCTGACCATTTGTTTGAAAAGTGTAAATGAGGTGATATCGAGACCGTACTAATATTAGCGTCGATAATAGTGCCAGTACGATTAACATTCAGCTGCATTTGCCAGCTACTTATTATTAGTAGTAGAAACCATATTAGCTGCAAGACAGTTATCATTGGTCAGTTTCTATCGCAAGCTATATATTATGGTACGTCAAAGGCAAATGGCACTGCGTTGCGACGTAAAGGCATGGTAAAACTTGTGCCATTATCAAATAACTTTTCTTTATCATTGCCAATATCACTAATACTACCAGCATCGTAGCTCACATTCCCATCTGCTCTGCTTATCAATTATTACCCAGCTACTGACACGGTTATAAGATATAGCAATTTTAGTCGATTATGGAGCAGATTGCTCTCCTATTAGAAAGGATACTTCCCCTAAAACCTCAATATAGAGGGTTAGATACTGCAATAAGTCAAAAAACTTAGCTTGTAAACGGCAAATGGCACCATGCGACATAAAAGCATGGTAGAACTTGAACTATTACTAATAAACGTTTCGTTAACCCTGTTAATTTTGACTGATTTCGTTGACGGTTACTTGGCCCCCCTTCCCCCTATATATGTTGCCTGCTTTCGTTGACGATTTTATCTCTGACGATGGACTCCCGTAAGAGTTCGGAAGCTCAAAAAAATAAAACTCCGATTCCAGTGATCGAACCTGCTTCTTCTCAATCTATGCACATGCCTGGGACGCGAGCCTTTGCCTCAATAAATATATTGTATATTTAAGGCCCAAGGGGCCCTTTCGTTACAGCCTGAGACTGATGTGCTCCGGGCCTGAAGCAGTTAGCTACTTGGTGGATAGAAAAGAGAGCGCAGAAATCAAGGCCAGCCATGATGTGCTGCGAGTCCAAATATAAACTCAGATTTAACTCAGATTTAACACTCCTTGTTGAGGACAAAGGAGGTTTGAGCCCTAGCGTTGAGTACAAATCAACGTAACCTCTAACGAATATTAGCGTCAGAAATAGTATCAGTTCTTCTAAGACTCAGCTACATTACTAATCAGTAGTAGTAGTAGTAGTAGTAGTAGAAACAGTAGTAGCCGTATCAGTCTTGACCTCCTTGAGCCTGTCTTGACACCTATTACAGGTTAGGGAGGAAAGTTAGTTCGGTAATACACGCGCAAAGTCTACTGTCACTTAAGGCTAAGTTAGGTGGTGTTTCTGATTTGCATAGGAGAAAACGGCCATAATCGGAACCAGCCTGGTCTTTCTGAACCATGGTGAAGGGGGAGGGTGCAATTGGCGCTAGCTCCATCTGCTATCACTTTAAAACTATCCCCTGTGTCCAGTCACCATAACTGCACCAACCTGTTGGTGCATTTGGTGGACTTCATCTAAATCGATGGTCGAACACACACACACGGCATGCGGGAGTAGGATTGGAGACGCCCATACCAAAATATGAAATACCTGAGGCTCTCATTCGGGACCTCGGAATGCCAGCATTGAGAGTTGGAGGTTAGGTGGGACTCCACTTGGGTCTGCGTATGACTGACTGGTGAGGTTCGTCACCTTCTGCAGCAGCCTGTTGGTGCATTTGATGGACTTCGTCGAAATCGATGGTCGAACACACACACACACTAGACAACTATTTTCCATTAGTGCACTTCTCCAAACTTCTAAATGTGGGGTTGTGCGCCAGCATAGCACTTCGTCAATCAGAAAGTAATCTCAGAAAATTTTTAAAGACTTGATCGATTTACCGTAGTTCCAGTCAAAGTGAGCTGCGTGGCCTCAGCTGCTGAGAAAACATTCCGACATTGTGAGAGAGAGAAAGAGAGGAGGAGAGATAAGTATTGGGAAGGCCAGAGTGGTAGGAAGAGCTTATTCTGTACAGAAGGATTAGAAAAATATGTAGGAGGAAATTTGACTCGGACGAGTGCAGTGGGGTCGGGTCCAAATCGACTTTTGGCGGCAGTTACCACATTGAAGTCTGTGTCCAGATGGATTGAGACCAACCTACTAAATGAGGCCAGTCTACTAACGCGAGACTCTCAGTGGACGGATTGAGGTCAAAGCCCTGTGGATTGAGACCAGGTGGGGAGACACGGTGCGTACGTTCACCAGCAATGAGGGGTCACGCGTCAGTTTGTGCCTGGCCCGAGGCACGCCGAAAACTGCCTTCGCGCGATGTCCTATGCTCCGAGTGACCTCGTCTGCGGCGTCTGCAGCGTCACGAGTTAGGAGGGCGTCGGGCTGTCACTACAGATCTACCTTCAGATTCTTAGTAGGCGTTAAATTAGACAACTATTAGCAAACTCTAACTAACAGAATGCGGGAGAACCTGCTCTCAGATTCTTAGTAGGCGTTACACTAGACAACTATTTTCTCTTAGCAAACTACCCCGAATTTCGAACTGTGGAGTCGAGCGCCGGCGTAGCACTCAGCCAGTCAGAAAGCAATCTCAGATAAAATTTTGAGACTTGATCGATTCACCGTATTACCAGACAATGTGAGCTGCGCTGTTGCTAAGAGGACATTCTGACATTCTGAGAGAGAGAGAGAGAGAGCGAGAGAGAGAGAGAGAGAGAGAGATAGGTAGACGCTGCCTGCCTTTAGGTGTCTCCGATCACACCCAGTAAGACGTGTGCACTCGCTCGATAACCAACCTTGCCAAGTACAAGCCGTGAGTCTACGCGGCAGTCGGTTGAATATGACACGCGGAATACGATCCGCCCCACATGCTTCTACGAAAACCTTGCGTGCTTTCCTAAAAAAAGGCAACATTTGGAAATGAATTGGATATCACCGGTATTCACGAATGCGTGTACACCGGCTATACCTAACCCCTCTTTTGTTGCTGTTTCTTATCTCTGACGATGGATTCCTGTAAGAGTTCGAAAGCTCAGAATAATAAACAAATCAATCCGGTGTTCGACCATCCTTCTCCTTTACACATAATCAGCTTTATTATTCTAAGACAAGTCTGGATTTCATAACAAATTAAATTAAACTGCTCTTTTTTGTGGAACAGTTGGAATTGAATACTAAGCAACAGTGATCTGAATCGTAAAATCTTATGAACTCTTCTACCGTATGTCTGCAAAATCGAGCAGGGGTCATGGCGAAATTCGACTTGGTAGTTAAGCATATATTTGGTCACGTTATTTTGATACGCTGAGTGGATTTAATCCAGAGAAAGCCTTAGCGTTAGGAAAATAGACCTTCCGGCTAATTTTGTTAAGGGAAATGTGCATCAATTAAGGTTAAATCGGGAGTAGTCTCATGTCGAAGGAATTTCCTATATTATTAAGTGTGACAGAACGAAAGTTTTTATTAATAAGCATTGTGCTATGGGAAAACCCCAAAATATGTAAGGAAAGCTTACAAAATATCCCTTTTAGAACTGGAAAATTTAGTATGAAGTTGCTCAAATGCACATGAAGCCATAGTTAAGAAATAAAATTTATTTTCAGAAAAAAGGAACAATTCTAGTTTAAAAATATTTTTGCTAATGAATGAAGTTTTTTTCCACAAACTGCAATAAAAAGGTGAAGGACAAAACGGTCTCTTACCGTACCGATAACTATCACCATATGCTTGATATATCAACGGGAACACGCGACTTTGCTGTTTTGGACCTAGAAGATGTCAAACCATTTCCTATCTGACGCTGATTTCATTCGCAAACGAAATTTGGCAGCCGAATTGTGCCGCGTAAGTCATAAGCTGATATGTTTGATATATTCAAGGCTACAGTATCGAGAATTATTAATTATAACACAGTACCTAGAAGAAAGAATCGTGGACGCAAAACGGTCCACAACAAAAGAGGATGACGATGTTGTTCGTCGAACACTAAAAAATACCATTATATGCCTGCTGGGGCTGTTCACAAGGAAGATTGGTCAGCAGACGGCTATGATTAAGCCATTTCTAGGCAGGAAACTTATTACGGAAATTTTTTTATTTGTTCAGGAATATGTAAGTCACAGACTTTCATATTGGAAGAGCATTTATTCTTGTGATTAAGTACTCATCTTCGACAAGCCTACGAAGTCTGCACTTGCGGTCAAATGCAGAAAGAACTTCCCAACGAGGGCACTGAGCGACCAATCTGGCGGTCGACAAAAGATATATGTCCTCATTGTCAAAGATAACTCGCCCCCTTTAGGACTGACCGCTACCCTGTCCCCCCCCCTTTAACCACGTCCCACAGGCCTTCATGAACTGCCACGCTGCGACAACTAACTCCGCCCTCTACACCGTCAGCGTGCGCCCACATCCACGACTAGTAGCTTCTACTCTCTCTCTCTCTCTCTCTCTCTCTCTCTCTCTCTACCTATCAAGTTTCACCCTTCTAGGCTGACATTTAATTGGACAGTTAATTATCTTTTAAATAGGCAAAGAGAGTTTGCAGTTGAATAAGAGGTTACGAAATTATATGACGTAAATAAATCCTGCAGATCTCGTGATCTTTCCCTTGGTCAATTTTTTTCGGGGAAAGCAATGTTGCAAAAATGCTTTTGGCGTGAAACATATGTCATTGGAACAGAAATTAGACTTCGTACATAATAATTGTACAGACCAAACCACCGTTGACAACACGGTTGTCTCCTTTCGACTTACTGCAGTTCTAAACGTTAAAGGACACTCAACAAAACATACGTATGTTACACATTCATTACTTTTCCTTACTTATCCTTTTATCTTATTTTCTTACCCTTTTGTCATTTATATACACTAGTTAACTGTTCATAGCAGTACTTAAACAGTGGCCAAAATCATCGGGGTCTGCTGACGAAAGCCCACATGGAGAAATAAAGACAGCTCCGACAGAACAAGGAGATCTTAATAACGAGGCCAGATAAGGGAACGGGCGTTGTTCTAATGGAAAGAACAGACTACACTGCGAAAATGCAGAGTTGAGATTAGAGTGTCAATGTCTAGATGGCCCGGCGTCCAGGACCGCCGATAAGGTGTGCGTGGCTGGACTTGGGACTTGGTCGTCTAAGCGGGGGCCCGTTTCTGAGGCCTGTGGTCCGCTGTGGGTGGCCGTGTTACCTAGTTTCGCCCATGGCAACTGGGGCACCGCGACGAAATCCTTTTGGGCACATAGCAGTGGTCTGCGTAGCCTGATGGCGGCCGCCTCTGCCGTCGCCAACAGACGCTGTCCGAGGAGTTTTGAGTAGGTTGAAGGCACCTTGTAAATCACTCGGAAGGCCTCTTTGGCATCCACGCGATGGTTTGAGTCTACCAGGTGCGCTAAGATTGAACTGTTTGCACCTTTAAGTTGGCTCTTCCCTAACCATGCGGGTATGTGTTCCCTTGCTCTTTTGGACAAGCGCCGGCTCATGCGACCAATATATCCTGCCCCACAGGAACAGGTAAATGAATATATGCACATTGAGGTGGTCTGGGCTGGCAGTTTATCCTAATCTCTTCGTGACAACGAGAAAACTTCATCTGTCCACCAACCACCATAGTTTATTCATACCATATAAATGTAAAGGCCTGACGAGAATTTATCGAAAACAAACGTATGTTCGCCAATTATCTTCTGAAAGTTTTCGGCAAACAAATTAGTTCTTAGATAATAAATGATATTTTATGCATCAAAATATATCTCCTTTGAAACTTTATTTTTCCTGCTACACCGTCTAACTTGCGGATCTGTTGGGTAAACGCTTTGCAAACTACAAGGGTTTTCATGCAGAGTTGATGGTGCTACAGGAAAAAATATTGCCCAATGTAGACTCTTTTTGGCTAAAATTTCAACATTCTGCACTGGCTTTCATTTTTTCAGATGTGGTTGTGTGCACAGCTCTGACGCCACCCCACTAAGACACGAAGACAACGGTAGCCCCCACACAGCTCTCATGCATTCGGCGGCTCCATGTCAAGGTGAGTTTCTCTGACACCACTGACTGGCTGTAGCAAAATGCTTGAAAGCGAGGTTCTAACCTCAGTTCGCACCTTGCTTCGTTTCAGGGGACATTTTGCTCATCAGTCTCCTCTTCACTCTGATTACCCGCGCGCTGTGTATGCTTCTTTTGAAATGAGCTTTTATACGTATTTAATGTTTGTATACATGTTTAAAGTAATTCAGAACTGTTTGGCTCTTAAAACAGACACCATTTTCTTCTCATCGTAGTCAAAAAGTTTAACAGCATACATTACGACGAGATCAATAATCACTCGCAAACTGACATTAACGCATGTACGAAAGCCTGGAAATAATACTGAACAACCTAAGGCACATTTTTATTGAAAAGCTATATAGGGCATACTAATTGTTTCATAAGAAAAATTAAATTTTCTAAATCATAATCAAGTTCCGGAGACGCAAAGCGATAACTATAAAGTAGAACACTATATTTAAATCTTATCGTCAGTTGAAGGGTTAACGACATTACTTTCTCTATATCGAAACGACTTTTCTTTAGTCAGCAATTGTATGCATATTACAATTGTTGGATAACAATTTATTCAATATGGTCCTTTAAATTCTGGTATATGTTCGAGCATTTTCAGCGTCTTTACGCCGTCATCCATAAATCCACATTCATTTTGACGTTTATAACAAAAGCATTAAAACAAGATATCGATTAAAAGTATTTACCGAGAAAATGAGTGTTCAGAAGATGGTCATGTGGGCCATAACTTGAAAAGCCTTGAGACAGCAAAACACATCGTCGAGCGACAAGAACGTCCGCAACAAAAGTCTGATATCGGTACTACATTCTGTAGCAATAAACTTCACGGGTTAGCAAAAGATAATTTTTTAAACTGTAATTGTTCCTTGTGTCCGGAAATAAGTGCAATTCCCTAAGCTTGGCTTCATTTGTATTTGAGAAAATTCAGACTAAATTTTCCGGTTCTGGCTGGGATATGTTTTACAGATTTCTTAAATACTTAGGGCTTCTCCCATTGTATCATGCATACTAATAGAAAGTTTGGTTTCGTCGTATATAATAGCATAGGAAATTTCTTCGATTCTTCTTTGAGGCATTTATAAACGAACAGCTGCAATTTCTTCGATTTAAGACTAATCTCTACCTATTTTCTCAGACAAATTGTATGCCATTTAGAAAAGTCCTATAGTGTATTCATAAGTATGCAATTAAAAGAAAGGTTATATTTCCCAATATTTTCTTCAATGTGGTAGTTTCCAGAGCAAATGATTTGGGTTGAGAGGATTGCTAGCTAGAAATTCCCTAAAAATATGTATGCTTAATACACCAATGAGACAAAAATTAAAATAAAGACGTTGACACTTAGATGTCTATTTTTGGTGAAGGAAATTGCATGCAAAAAATTCCTCCTAACACCTGATTATAACATTTGTATTATGTCAGCACTTGAGTGAAAAATATCTTACGCTTTCGTTTGTAAGTTGGTCTTCTGGTCAGAATATAATAAACGTCTGCTTTCTGATCAAAACAGACTACCTCACAATCTTACACGCACATATACCACTAACAATAATATACTGATACATTATAACAATTGTAGATGGCCAATCACAGTGATAGCTTGCGGAACTCACGCCTCCCGTGGTGTCCTGGAGTCTGCTCACTCGAGCCCCTTCCGGTAGCCGATCAATGACTAGTGTATGCCAGCCAGAACGAGAACTAACCAGGTCGGGGTTTGAATCTCAGGTGCAGCAACGTCCGGAGTTGTCTATGACTGGCTGATGATGGCTTCTAAGCCAGAAATGTCCAGCCCAGTCTCCCTAGTCTTTACTGCTTTGATATGCTTACTTTTTAAATATTTGCTCTTATTGTGGTGACTGGAAAGATGAAAAAAGATATTTCCAGGACTACAAAAGGAACACGCCACTCAAGGCAATCGCCATATGGTAAACAGTGAAGAGGAGCCGGCAGCAGCCTTAAGGTTACAGGATTCGACAAGACTGTCTTGAAGGGTGGCCTAAATATATATTTTCCCTCACCCAAATGTCTTACTAAATTGGTGATTAAACACGTATTTCTTAGTTAAACAGTGTAAATGAATATCTAATTTTGCGGAAAGTGATCAAAGAACATTAAATTAAAGCTACAAATAGTTGTTTTTATGAGCTTAAAAATTAAATTTTATCAAGAAGAAGCTCCTATTGAGCAGGCAACCGACGCCCATCGATGGACATTTGACCTTGCCAATACAAGCGAACATGCGTGTCCCAGGAAGCAATTGAGAAGAAGAAGAAGACTCAAGCGCTGGGACAATATGTTTATTTGCCTGACGTTTCGACATCTGTCGCGGATTCATCATCAGAGACATGAAGAGTAGTAGAAGCTACGTCGGATGAATATTGATTTTTCGAACGTTTAACATTTTATTTTTTGTCGCACAGTTTTCCACGTCTGAAGACGACCGGTTGGTGTATGATGATCAGTGATGGACATTGCACACTTTGTCAGTGGAATTTAGCAAAAAAAATGGGTAAGTCGGTCTACTGAAAACGGTAAAGTAGGTGATTCTTATAAGTAAAAAGCAAACGGGACCTCCAAAGACAGGCCTATCC
>JAYGXS010000002.1:53959774-53973776 GCA_036362985.1 Ligula intestinalis
GTTTCGACAGAGGCCCTGAAAACCATAGCAGCTGGTAGTGTGGGCAGATCGTATTACCGGTAAAGGCAAGGGGATTGGAATGACCACTTGTGGCTTATTAGTCCTCAATAGTCAGTCATAGGCAGACCCAAGTGGTGTCCTACCCGAGCCTCAATAGCGCGACTATTTTGATCGGAGTCAAATTCCCAACCCAGTAAGCCACGAGCTCGTTGGCTTGCCGGTTTAGGTCAGGGGGAAATTGACACTCGCTGATGAATGCTCACCTGATCGCTAATAGAACTCATCTGTCCTGCTCTGCCCGCAGCCGAAGAACATGCATGTCGCACTTAAGTGTGAAGTATGTTCTGATTAAACTGCAAAATGCTCAACATCTGACGCATGCAAACAAAGTTAGGTAGTCAATACCCCAGTGCCTACGACCTCTTATTCGCTCAAAGCTCCACACTTTGCAGAACCACCGTGACCAGCATACATCGGAGGTCTACCTCCGCTTAAATCTAGTTGGTCAAACATCGACCTAAGTGGTTGCGTGAAGAATACGGTTGCTGTGTAGCAATCGAAATCAACTGAACAATACAACGTCCTTAGTGTACTCGTCAAAGAAACTCGTCTCTTACGTTAGCCTTGGGAGCTCCATTTCGAGCAAGAGTCGGATCTGCAAGGTCATTCACGCCTCCGATAGATGGCAACATTCAGTCTGCAACTATCGTATTATCCTCCTAAACACACAAGAGAATATAAATAATATAGTTGACCCAATTATAAAAGACTTGCGACATTCGGCGAGATTGGAACCCGCATAGGAGGGAAGGCCTTCTACGCAAGCTAACGCTCTACACACTTGAGCTACAATTTAAGTGTGATTAAACTCACGGTGTGAATCATGGCATTCGAAGCTCAATTGGGCAGACCATTGTCTTGCATAGAAGGCCTTCCCTCCTATGCGGGTTCGAATCCCGCCGAATGTCACGAGTTTTTTTTCACAGTTGGTTCAACTAAATTAACCAAATCTGCCAAACCTCCCTGATAATATAAATAATAATTCTAAGTTCCCGTGCCTTCGTTGCTGGTCTCCAGTTACGACAGGGTGCGAGAACGCTTGAAGCGCGAATCAACTTCAAGCAGAATTACCATGTTTCACCTTGGATTTGGATCGACAGAACACTGTTTCGAACTGATTTTCAAAAACTCCGCTAACAGTCCACCAGGCCAGTTTGTGTCCATCTTGTGCAGTCGTAGGTTTTGACCACTCTTTCCGTGACCGACTAAGGGCTTATCCAAATTGCAGGTACTCCGGCTTCGGGTTAAGTTGTGATTCGTCTGTGAGTTGAATATATCAGAAATGCTCCTGGGTAGTTTCCGCTTCCATTTTCAGTTTTCTATTTACGCATACGTTTATAAAGGAGGAGGAAGAGAGTTAAGCTCTTTCCGAAGCTTTAGTGGTCCTGTAGGGCCACTTGGAAACACGTGATTAGCGGCACTGCGCCGGCTCACCTTTTCTGCGGCTGCCAAGCCATGCAGTCGTGCATGCTCACAATTTGCCCGGGATGCTCTTGTTCGATCCGCCGTGAATACTACCCAGGTTGTCCGCCAATCATTGTGCACCTTATTTCGATTGACTGCAGGAAAAAAGTATGTTCTGGTCTTCCTGAAAACACATGCGCTTACTTCACTTCTGATGTGGTCATTTGGCCTGCGGGTGCACGCTCGTCTGGCAGTAAATATCCTCTCACTTTTTCTCCACTTCTTCTGTAAAGAATAAACTACTCCTACCGCTTGACTTCTCACCTCTTCTCTGGCCCGAATATCACAACTGCTAGGGTTAACCTATTAAGCTAACTCCCTGCGATAAAGTCCCGATTTGATTGATATGACATTTAAAACACTCGTTGAGAATCGGCAAGAAAATACGAATCATTTGAAAAAAGTGTGGTCCATGAGGATAAAAACAAGCTTCTGTTTTGAAGGGATACTCTAATTACTAGAAGCTCGGACTTTCGATCATTATTGGCGCAAATAGCAGATACAGTATATCAAAAACAATTTTGGTATTCAACACCGATTGACATGTCTAGACGAAAATGTGCGAACATAACTATTCCATTAGGCAAGATGATGGCTTTTTTGCGGAACGCTTACCTAGCTTCCAGTGGATATAGCGACACCTTGAGGCCACAGCGCTCCTGAGTCAGTCGAAGGCCGGATTTCAGGCCAAATGCACGGAGTGTGAAAGTCAGTGGATGAATCAGCCATCATGTATATTCTAATTTGCCACACGCTAAGCAAGCGCTGCAAAAAACGAACCAACAACGTGCGTGAAGGTTGTGCTTTTTAATTCTAACTGAACCAATATGTTTATATTTACCTTTGCCAGTGGTGTTGAAGGGTACTGCTTGTACCACATAATTGCATTTAGTATCTATTTAATCATCTCCTTCTAATCTCCCCTTCCCACCCTTATGTGCTCTCATCTGGGCATCAAACAGTTCCTATTATCGAGCATAAAAGCACACGCACGTACAGATGAATTGGATGGCAGGCATCCAAGATACTGCCGTAGTATCCTCCTAAACACACAAGAGGATATAAATGATATACAGGGTGTCCCAGAAGTAAGTGACCCTTTTGATTTGCCAATAAAACGAAAACGATTAATGCAAGGATATTGAAACTTTTTATTCGAAAGCAAAACCTTTTTATTTTTTTATTAGAACTAGGTTTTGAATATAATGTCTTTTAACTTATGGTCATGGTTGTTTTGACAACTTAGAGTTCGTTTCTTCGTCGTTTCCATAACGCTCCTTAGTGTATCAGGCGATAGTTGTCTTATTTCAGAACGAATGTTGTTTTTAAGTTCTTGCAGATTTGTTGGACTTGCTACTTCAGGCAGTCCCATAAGAAGAAATCACATGGGGTCGAATCTGGAGATCGAGGGGCCAAGGAATGTTACCAAATCGTGAAATCAAATGATTTGAAAAGCACTCATTTAACAATGTCATCGTTTCTATTGCTGTATGGGCCGTAGCTCCATCCTGTTGAAACCAAGTATTGCGTAGGCCATGTCTCTCAATTTCAGGAATAAGAAATTCTCTAATCATAGCTTGGTATCTTTTACCATTAACTGTTACTGTTGCGCCATCATTATTTTCAAAAAGTATGGGCCAATCACATTGGAAGAAGTTATTCCGCACCACACCGTCACACGAAGAGAATGTAGCGGCCTTTCTTGAATTTCTCTTGGATTATCATCGCACTAAATTCCAGAAAGGGTTTTCTTTCGAATAAAACACGTTTCAATATCCTAGCGTTAATAGTTTTCGTTTTATTAGCAAATCAAAAAAGGTCGGTTACTTCTGGCACACCCTGTAGTTGACCACGGGATTCAACTATCCGTCCAGAGTGTTTCAGTGGAATGCGTACAATGAAGTGATACATTTACAGTTCCGTCTATACACGCGAACATGCATGTCTCAGGAAGCAATTCAGAAGAAGAAGAAGACTCGATCGCTGGGAAAATACGTTTATTCGCCTGACGTTTCGACATCCGTCGCGGATTCATCATCAGAGACATAAGTAGGAGACATTAGCACAAAAGGGTAATGCATGCACAGAAGTTTGCAGTTTTTATAGGATACAGTCATTACTGCAAACATATAGCGACAGTTAACGTTAATTGCCTTCTTGCGCGTGAATAGTTTGTTGGACGGCACGCGGGCTCTAACCTGTTGAAATTTCATCACGGGCGGTGGGCTCGGGCGTGATGGTTGCTCGGCCGTCTGGCTCTCCGGTGTTGGCGTAAGATGAGGCGGTAACCTGCCCGTTCCTCAAGTGACGACTTGCTGCCGTGCGTCTCAGCACGCTGCACTGCAGCGAACAAGAAGATAAAGTTGCCGAGGTAGAATACCTTCGACGGGTGTTCAGACAGAATGGCTACTCGCGCAACTTCCTCAACCGTTGCTTGCGCAAACTAGATGGCTGGCAAAGGCGCACCGGCCCCAAAATTTGCCGTTCGATCCCGTACGTCAAAAACGTATCGGAAGCCTTCGGCCGCCTTCTCGCACCACTTGGATTTGGAGTCGCACACAGGCCGGAGGCAACCATAAGGCGTCAGTTAATGAAGCCGAAAGACCCACTGCTACGACAAGAAACATCTGGGGTCGTCTAAAGGATTTGGTGCAGTTGCGGTCAAAGCAGCTATGTCGGAGAAACCGGCTGACTTCTCAAGACGCGAATTGCCGAACACGTGGCAGCAGTGCGGTGAAATGATGCAAATTCTCAAGTTGCGGCTCATTCGACGAGACCCGGTCACACGTTCAAATTTGATGAGGCCGACATTCTCGAAAGAGGTGACAATCGGGTGAGCCGAGAACTACTTGAGTCATGGTTCACGGGCCCCCTAGTCCATAAACAAGTGCAACGAATTGCCCAATCCATATACAATGCTGAGATTCATTTTGACCAAAGCAAATCGTCATTTGAGGAGCTGGTAGGCCACCGCCTCATCTTACAGCAACACCGGAGAGCCAGACGGCCGAGCACCCATCACGCCCGAGCCCATCGCCCGTGATGAAAGTTCAACAGGTCAGAGCCCGCGTGCCGTCCAACAAACTACCCACGCGCAAGAAGGCAATTAACGCTAATGGTCGCTGTATGTTTGCAGTAATGACTTATCCTATAAATACTGCAAACTCCTCTGCATGCATTAGCCGTTTCTGCTACTGTTGCTTACTTATGCCTCTGATGGTGAATCCGCGACGGATGTCGAGACGTAAGGCGAATAAGCGTATTCTTCCAGAGATAGAGTCCTCTCTTTCTCAGGGCAAAATTTTTTATTTCAATCCAAACGCTTGCTTTTTATGCCTAATTGATGAACGGAGACAAGCTTACGAAGTAACCTGAGTTGTTTGCCTTCTGAAAACAACCTTACACCAATTTTGCTTATATCACCATCAGCACGGTATTCGGTATTACTTACCTCCTGATCTTTCACTGGGGCCACATTATCAATCGTTGCCCGGACGAAAGGTTGTCCAGTTTTCCAGAGGCAATCTCGATTCACAGCTTTGAAGGCTTTTATCAGGTCCAGGAGGTTAGTAATATCATCTACCTGATGTAGCTGGGCAGTACTCCTATCGCTGTGGGTTCAGTCAATAGGTAAAACGCTTGCCACCCAGGCAAGGCGCCAGGTGGAGGAGAATAGGTAATAAGACGAGCATGCGTCTGCACCCGAGCGGTATAGTGTCCAAAGCGTGTGAACGTGGCAGTCATGAAATCAGTCTTTGTGTGAATCAGCCTTGAATGTGTTTGGCCAGCTAGATTGGAGTCGGCCTACAATTGCGCAGACACTAGCAGCCGCGAGAGGCAAGAGGCTAAGCGTTTGCGCAACTCGCAGTACTTGTGATTGGCTCTCACAGAGGGAGGCGTGCCGCCGAGGGTGGAAGGCGCTATAGGGTCACTTCAACCCTAACTGTCACATGGGACTCCCGGAAACTAGGCTAAACCAGAGGGGGTATCGTGTGTTGTGTGTCTCTACACCCGATATCTATGTCCTCCCTCGCATACACTCGCTCCACACTTCCCGTTTGAAACTCCTATGGAGAATACAACATGCAATCAGCTAGGCGGCTTCAACTAAGTCGGGTTGCTCTCCCATTTAATAAAGCCATGACCCATACTGGAGGTTAGCATTCTTCTGGGATGTCCAAACAACTCTCTTAAGCGGCGAGGCCAGAAAAGACCCTTTAAACCAATTCTGGGATGACATTTCTGTGCACTTACATTGGATCGAAACTGAGCGGACTTACTTTAGTGGTCACCGTTGAATTACGCCCTGTTGAAATCCCCAAGGAAGAACACAATAAGAAGGGCATGATTCTGGAATCCCCCCGGAAAGGGTTTTATTGTGTGCAAAACCCGGAGGAGCTGTCTCAGGTGGCTGTTGCCGCTGGTTGATCTCCAGCGTGCTCTTTGTCCTGCTTCGCGGGTAAGCCCCGGCATTGGGAGCGGACTAGCGTGCCCTCCCTGTCCGCGTGTGTGATGCAACTCTCCCTGTGTCAGGGGTGACAGTGTCTTATAAGAGAGTGTCTAGTGCGCGTTCGCCTGTAGCCTGATTGGCGCATTGAGACAACTGCGACCAGTGGCGCGCGCGAGCAAGCGCGTGCATCTGTGTCCTCTCCAGAGGTTAAGGTCATCTCGTGTGTACAGTCATCGCCTGTATGCGGTCAGAGCTAACAAACAAAGACACGCCTCAGGAAAGCCTCCAAATGTTGCTAGCACTTGGTCAGGATACCGTCGTACCACATACGGGCATATAAAAGAATTTGGTAATTACAGCAACAGGGGAGGCCACATATATGCAGGCACAAGCCGTCTTGTTTCGACGTTTTGGAGAAAGGTCTTCGGAGCTGGCAAGGGACATAAGATTAATTTTGTCCGTCTAAAGATATAGGTTCACTTTTCTTTTAAATATTATGAAACTAGATGAGGACGACATATCAGCAGGTAAGTTACTCCAAGAGAAGATATACATGAAAGCGAGAAACGCGAGCGTTCAAAGGTAGAAAATGTGGGAGAAGAAACGACGAAGGGAGAGTCACAACCGTTATGAAGACTTCTTACAGATGTCTGGCCTGAAATTCTAGGGCGATAAGTACTCTCATTAAGACAAAAAAGGACCAGGGACCAGATTCAAGTCTCTTTACGAACAGAAATGTAATACTAGTTATCTGAAATCCGCCGGGACGAACAGTATTCGACTGAGTCTGGCAAAACAATTCTCCAATGAACAATCACGAAGTGTTTTCATTCTTGGGACGCCCAATTTCTCCCATTAGATCAATAAAGGTGACAGAATTCACGAAGTTGATGTCTTAATTCAACTGCACTCTCAAATCGCTCTTTTTTGTTTTGTAACCCATGCGTCTCCTCAGAATCCAGTGGCCATCTTTGTAATCTTCGGTTTCTTGACAGTCCCATAAACCTTTCTGGTTGAGTCCTTGCTGTCGGTCTCTGATTCGGGAAGGTATGACACCAACGAGCAACTTTCGAAGACTTTTTGAATTGAGGCCAATAATGAACCAATCTCTTTTCACATGTCGGGAGAGGATTTGCTCACGGATAAGTCTAGAAGACTAAACGTCAGTCCGACAGATCAAGGCGAAATGAAGACCAGGGTCAATAATGAAGCCAACACGACATCGTGAATTTTGGGCCATGCCTCAACCACATACCGACAACATACTGGTACGCAAGCTGTGACGCAGACAAAACACACCAGACTGTATAATAGAAACGTGAATATCAAAGGATATCCTGACCGCATTTAAGGGCAAGACTTGGTAGCGAATAACGGGATGGTTTGTCTTGGTAGGTAACTAAAGTAATTTTGCAGGATCTAATACCGACAATGGCAAAGAGGACTGAGAGCAACATTTTTGGCTTCTTATTCAGCCAACACCAGACTTGCTGGACCGGAAGGTGGAGACGAGGGGGGGGTTAAGGATGACTTATATGGCCGCCTAAACAGGACACGGGAATAAGAACGCCCTGCACAATGACAATCGATAGCCTTGCGATACATTTCAGGATGGGCAAATATTCCCGTGTCCTTTTGTGACACATGAGTAAATTATAAAGGCAACTCTACCCTTAACCTTGTAGCGGTCTAACTAGTGGATGTAGTCGGATCACTTCAATCATCAGGCCAAATCTCAGGTTGGAAGTTAAAAGACAGAAGTTACCTGTGGGCGGGATTCATTGTATACAAAACTCCCAGTTGTAGTCTCAGGTGGCAGTGACCACTGGCCAAGCCGGAGCTAGTGTTGACTGCGTCCAACCAGACTTGAGCGAGAGAGTGAGTGAGACAGTGGTGGCAGCTGCTTAAGTAGGATTGCGTTGCAGGCTCAAGTAGTTTGCTATTGGTGTGTTGCAATTTGCCCGAGGGGATGTCGCATGTAGAGGTCTTTGCTGCATCGGCTGAGGGGTGGCTTATTCAAGTGGCTCTTAGGCAGGCGAGCTTATTTGGACGCACGTGTTTACGTGACTGCATAAGCTGAGGTCAACTGTGGGGCCTCCGGACCGCCGAACGACAGGGAACACTGGCACAGCTGTTATCGGTTAGCCAGAAGCAGCTGCGAGGTAAAATCGCCAGTGAAAGAAAGCATCGGAACAGTTGTTTGCGACGCCGCTTGACTTTGGTGTGGCGGTCCTTGGAGAACGAAGAGGGAACAGGCATTTTGGCCGTTCACCACAACCTAAACCCTATAGTTACCGTGGGTCCAAATCTTAATTCTTTTCATTATCCTGACCTTAACTCCAACTCTGACCTTGGCCCCAGCTTTAATCTTAACCCTAAACTAATTTTTCCCGGAATCTGACGGAAGGCCACATCATTGTTGGCGGTTCCTGTTCCCGTATTCTGTTTATGCGGGTTTTGAACTTGGATGCCCTGGTCGTTGAACAGATAGAAGTCCAACGCCCTAGCATTATTGGTTGTATAGGCAGATAGTATTGCTGGCAAAGAAACTGGAATGACCATTTCTGGCTTATTAGCCATCGTCAGCCAGTCATATCCAGACCCAATTGGTGCCCCACTTGAGCCTCAAAATCGCCATCTTCTCTATCACAATCAAGCACCCCTAACCATTGAGCCACGAGCTCTTTGCCTAGCCAGTTTAGATCAGGAGATACACTATCGCTTTATACTACCAGCTGTTACGGCTGTCAGTGCCTCTGGTGAGGCCCAATGCAGAGTGGGACAGATGAGTCCCGTTAACGGTCAGGCGAACGTTCACCAACGCGTGTTGGTTAAGTTCAACTGACCAAGGAAACGGGGTTCGAAACTCAAGCCCCAGAAGCTGCGGTTGGTATGAGTGACTGATGATGATTACGAAGTCCGAAATAGATATCCAAGCCTCTCCTTGTTTCTTTATCGGGATTCCTTCCTGAATTATTATTGGTTACTAGGGGTCTACCTGTGAGAACTCTAGGCTGAAGCCTAAGCTGCAACAAAATGAGCATGTCCAGTAATCTGATGGATGAACATCCAGCCACACTAGCAAACAGTTTTGAATCAGAGATGAGAGGAAGAGTTCCAAAACGGCAGTTCCTATCGCTGGAACAAGCAATCTTTGGTCGAACTTTTCGGATGCCCACTCGGACCCACCACCCGGAACAGTTGCAGCGGGGAGTAAAGCACAAAGGGCATAGTATGCACGGGGATACAGTCCGGCATAGTTAATTGCACCCGCATTCATCGTTGGGGGTCGTAGTTAAGCTACGGTGGCTAATTAGTCTACCATGATTTGTTTCCCGCCGATAATATTTGGCGTGACGATTACTCGAGCATTAGGTTCGTTTACACCGTAGCTTGCGGTCACCGGCTCCATGCCCGCATGACTAATTACTTTGACCTGGCAGCACAGGCTATTGAAGTTTTTTTTTAATTGACGGGGGCCGGAGAAACAGCTCATGCGGTGGTCACTTCGTACAAAAATTACCGCTTTGCCATACTTGAAGTTGTGGCTGTGTCTCGTAGGATGAACCGGAAGCTGCGTCATGCCTCCTCACTGCCGCCACATGCTCGCTTATTCACGTCTACAGGTGTGATTACGTTGCCTTGATGTAGCTAATTTTTCCACATGTGCATCATATACTATAAACGACGTTTCCTGCTAAGGCAGTGGGTCTTACAGATATAGCGCCTGATAATTGCCTCCTGAGGGACTCCAAATTCAAGTGTTGTGAGAAAGCTACTGATGACTTCTGAGACGTTCTTCACTGGCGGGAGCGCTCGCCCAGATTTGGGTCTTATTAACTTTTATCTCTGGTCGAGTTTGCGGGTGATACCATCGAACGTATTTTACTTCGCCAACCTTTTCATCCGCTCCAGTGCAATGACTCTCAGCATGTCAGTATAGAGCTGTTACGCAACTGCATTTGTGGCTAATCGGGTGGTTGCTATTGACGCCCAGCACATGCTTCGCATCAGTTGCTTTCCTGAAGACTGTATTTTTTAGGCCAAACCAAATATTTGTGGCAGACGAGAATATCAATGAAGGTTAGCTGGCTGTTTTCTTCTTCATCATTAATTATATATCCAGGAAGATGAAATTGATATGACTTATTAATGCCAGCACCTGATCCAGTTTGCTGATGACAAAGGAACGATCCATATATCAAAGCCTAATGATCCGTATGTGGTGTCGGAAAACCGTCGACTGCCATCGTTATAGGGTCATCTTAACTATGAGTGCTGAAATCGGCCAACCCATTGGCGTGCCTTTTTACCTGCTCGTAGATTGCTTCATCGGGCGAAAGGTACGTATTGAAACTGAACTTCAGGATTAAGGGGATTCGCGCTTAACCAACGTGATTCTCTGTTTCATCATACCTGTTTTGTAAGGTTAATTGGATGGTCTTGACTGCCAGATCCTGCAGAATAGAAGTCAAAATAGACCAGATATTAAAAGATACCATGGCGATGCTTGCCAGAAGAATCAAACATTCAAAATTCCCCCAGAAATTGTGTTGACGAGCCAACTATGGTAACTGAACCCCAGCGGTCAGAAATTCAAGACACTGAAACAGCTACTTTGCCAGTTGGGTGATAGGATAGAGCGGAGGGGAGCGCCCTCTTGGTGCAACTTTAAGAGAATACAGAACCAGGCCAGGGCCATTTCATGCGCTCCCGCCTCACACGCTCATATAATGCCCAACATTGTGGGAGGAGTGTGGTGGCACGTTTGTGCTCAGGCTCTCGCCGCACCTGCTGCTTTTGTCCGATCCCACTACCCGATCTCGAGCTCAGATGGGTGTGCAAGGAAAGTGTGTGGTAGGCACCGCACAAGGTTACGATCATTATAAACTAATTTATATGCAAGTCACCATTTCTGCGTCCATTGTGCAGTGGGCATAGTCGGCAGCGATGAGCGAACTGGCAGCTGAATATTGTGGACAGAGACAGGTGAGACTAAAATGATTATTTCTGGCTTATTAGACTTCATTAGCCAACCATACTCAGCCCCAAGTGGTGCACCACCAAAAGATCTAAAATGTGATTATTTGGTCAGAAATCGAAGACTCTAACCCGTGAATCACGGGCTCTTTGTCTAGCCGGTTTAGATCGAGGGAGTTCCGTAACCGATTGGCGAACGTCCATTCGCCAGAAACCGGCAAGACAACGAGGTCGTGGCTCAGTGGTTAGAGCAGTGGACTTCTGGTGAACAGGTCGCGGTTTCGACCTTTGGGCTGTGCACCGCATAGAGTAACGCATGACTGACCTAAACCTAGTCTGTAGTGTTCATCTGCCAGTTCGCTTATCGTTGCCGACTATGCCCATTGCATGATGGACGCAGAGGTGGGGCCTTGCGCATGAATAAGTTTATAATGATTGCTTCGTGTTTACTGCCTCTTCTGTCCCTGTATCCAGTAGTACCACGTACGTCAAACCCCAGTGATAACAACAATCGATGTAGTACGGTACTATTAAACAAATAGTAAACGATAAATGAAGTAAAAACCTCAACGATGGATACACACAGTTAAGAACAAGAGTAGCGGCCAAATTGTCTGACTCTAGACGATGTAACGACGCATGTTCACCAACGCCACGCAGGGCAAAGCCAGTCTTGGGAGAGCGTGTGTGTCAGTGGGAGAGGGGGCGACCGCTGGTTTGTGTGACTTCAGGATCCATTTCATGTGGCATCCGATTGGTCTGAAACATTAAGCGGGAGGGGCGTTCGTATAGAGAAGCACTGTTGCAACCATCTGAGGAAATATTTTATCAAAAAATATTTCGTCTTGGAATTCGCCCGAACTCAACTCAGCAGACTAGACCACGACCACTAAAGATCGTCCTAACCAGCGACAGAGAAGCAAAACGTCTACTGTCCAGGCGTTTTCGATTGAAGTACTCTAGAAAGGATGTGTTTTTTCAGCCGGATTACTCTCCTGCCGAGAGGCTGAAACGCCGCACGCTAGTTCTAGAATTGAGGGAACGCAGAATCAAAGGAGAACCGAATCTCGTGATCTTCAAGGACCAGATAGTCGAAAGACATTCTGCCCCCTCATGGACCAAACCGATTCGCATGACCGCGCAGCTACTCCAGTAGCCTGCGTTGGGGCTACAAATGGACCACGCAAGAATTCAAAATTGACATTTATGTATACCAATGCGCAAAGCTTACTTTCAAAAATGGAGGAACTAAGGATCAACGTATCCGACCTCCTTCCCGATGTTATTTCGATAACAGAAACATGGTTGTCGGGCCAGATTGACAATCGCGAAATTGGAATCCCCGGCTTTCAACTGTTCCGGAAAGACAGAAACAACCGAAGAGGCGGAGGTGTAGCAACCTTCGTGAAGAACGGTTTGTATGTTTCTGAAAAAACGGCGAATCTGTCTTGCCAAGAAGCGGTATGGTTAACTGTAAGAGCAACGGGTTCCCAAAGCCTTGATATCTTAACTGTCTACCGACCACCGAGGAACAATCCTGCGGCCGATGCCCTATTGCTGGATGAGCTTAAAACCCTCGCTACGCGACCAAATACCCTTATTGTTGGAGACTTCAACGCTCCTACCATCAACTGGAGCTCCTCCTCAGCTGATTGCCCTGAATCGGCATTCGACCACCAGCTCCTGAATATAACCCAATCCCTACTTCTCACCCAGCACGTCACATTTCCCACAAGAATTCGTGAAGGCCAGCGGATGAACTGCCTCGACCTTGTGCTCACTAAGTCGCTCGACAATATCGACATTGTGGATTGCTTACCCCCACTAGGCTAAAGTGACCATGTAGTTCTCATGTGGGAATACAGTTTATTTTCTTCGCCTGCCCAACCACAAGACCTCCGTCCTAATATCTGGCGTGGTGATTTCGAGCAAATGAAACATGATCTCTGTTTCATAGACTGGGCATCCACACTCTCCGACAACGTTGAAGAAGCTTGGGAACAGTTCAAAGAGATAGTCCAAAATCTCATCTCTAGCCACTGCCCTATCACTCGCCGAAAACTTACGAACAGGCCTCGCTGGCTGAATCCATCCTTAAAAACCGAAGTTAACAAGAAGGGAAAACTCTTTAAAAAGTACCAAATTGATAGGTCACCTGAATCTCTTAATAGGCACAAAATGCAGAGGAACCGGGTCAAACGTCTTATTGTCAGAGCTCGACAGCAGTTCGAAGAGGATCTGTTAAACCGAGCCATGGTTAACCCCAAAGTCCTGTACAGTTATATAAGACAGAGCACGCGGAATAAGGATCCTATCCCCCTACTGCGAATTGCCGAAGGTGCCGAAATCTCAGACGACAAGGATAAAGCTGACCATCTCTCTCAGTTCTTCCGGTCCGTCGAAGTGACTGAACCCGGTTTTCTATCCCACACTTATGAAGACAATTCGATCCCATCTACTGATACAGTCCTCTTCACCGAAGATGTAGTTAAGAATGAACTTCGTAAATTGAAAGAATCGACCTCCCCAGGCCCCGATGCAATCCCGGCCAAGCTGTTGAAGGAGCTAGCTTCTGAAATGGCCAAGCCGTTAGCCCTAATCTTCCAGGCGTCATTTGTTACGGGCTGCCTACCATCTGATTGGAAGACAGCGACGATCATCCCACTTTTTAAGAGTGGCAGCCGAGCGTCCGCAAATAATTACAGGCCGGTGAGCCTTACCTCCATTTGTTGCAAAATCATGGAAAAAATCATTAAGAAGGCGTTGATGCAGTTCCTTGTGCAGAAGCATCTCCTTTCCGATGCCCAACACGGTTTTCGCAGTGGTAGGTCCTGTCTTACCAATCTGCTATTCTCACTTGATAGCTGGACCAAAGCACGTGACGAGGGCAAAACGGTGTATTCGATCATCATTGACTTCAAAAAGGCGTTCGATACCGTCCCTCATCAACGCCTGCTGCTTAAGCTGCACAGCGCAGGCGTTCGCGGGAACCTCCTCCTATGGAACCAACACTTTTTGACAGGACGGTCACAAAGAGTCCAAGTCGGT
>JAYGXS010000002.1:53983840-53998065 GCA_036362985.1 Ligula intestinalis
ATAAGTTCGAACACTGAAAAGAAAGTGTTATCTCTTCCTTTTCAACGAAAGAACGATGACCAACCAAGGTTACACCCTTAGCGTCCGAGAATATGTCCAAATACCAAAAAAAACACTTGGCGCCGAACTAGTATTTGCAGTCCTGACTAAAACTGCCAAATTCCCATACTAATAAGGTTAGTGTGATACTTTCACATTCTACTGGATGGACTAGAAAGAAAAACAGCCTAAAGTGTGGGATCCAGAAGATCAAAGTCATCAACAGCCAGTTATTCTGTGTACGTGGACTATCGTTTAGAGATGTGACTCGCCAGGCCTATAACATTGTCTACGCGTCCTGCAGTGGACAAACGAGTAATCGGCCTTTGGCAGTATACCTTATAGTTCTCCTGGAATGTTTCGAAGCCCATACCACATAAGGTATGGTGGTCATTCGCAAAACGTCCTGCCCCACACTCATGCAAACATAGGTTCCCTAAGCGTCCATACGCAGCATCAACTAAAGTTGCAGAATGAATAAGACATATATTATCTGTACAAAATCAAATTATGGCGCAGGGCCCAGTGGCGGAGCACCTGGGGCAGGCATCATCGGGGGCATCCCAGGCGCTTGCATATTCGCTGAAGGCATTGGTGCACCTCCCACAGGCACAGGCGGCATGTTTCCAGCTCCGAGGGCCCAAGTGGGTGGCATTGGAGCACCAGGCGGTAATCTTATCCCTGGTACTAGACCCTGTGGTGGCATAAGTGGCGGTTTCATGCCCAGTGGAGGTACGCTCATCAGTGGTGGGAATCTGGGAGGGTAAGCAGGTATTCCTGGTCCAGGTATTCCCGGAGGAGGTATTCCCATAGCTGCTCCAAACATTGGAGGTGGAACTTTACCCTGCTTGTATGCCTCGGCTAGCAAGTGTAATCAATAAATTTGGAAACTCACAGGCATGATCAACCAGTTTCTGCACCTGTTCTTCCAGCCACTTCTGGTAGTATTCACGTACGCTATTTTTATGCGTTCTACCAGTGCAGTGCGTCTTACGCACGGACGGTGAATCGTGCGTTAGAAACTTGTCACAGTAGTCGCAGTAGTATCTAAAAAAATAAAACTCACCGGGAAAAAAGAGAGGGAGGCCCCGTTTGTGGGGGGTACTTACTTCGGCATCTCTGAAATATAAAAACGACAATTTGCGTCCAAGTTGAGTTATGTATAAGAGAAATTTGCCCAAACAGGTGAGGGCCACGATTTCAATCGCTTTTATGAAGAGTTGTGTCTTCTTTGCAAATATGGATGTGTGAATCAGTAAAGAGCACGAAGACGTGCTCGGTTGACGTCTGTAAAAAGAGGTCACGATTAAGGACAGACAGTCACAAAATTTAAAAATAAGAACACAGTAAAGCCGTGTTTGAAAAACACCAATGTATGTACCATATGGGTAAACGGGCAAAATAGGGGTCATTAAAGTGTAACCACAACACATGTTATTGGTGTAAGGAAAAACATCACAATATGTCGAAGGCACGGTGGAATAAGACCGGGAGTCAGATGGATATCCATAAAAGCTGATGAAGCTTGGAATTCCAAAGATGTCTAAGGAGATAATCGGCCCTTAATCACAGTGTGACTGGGCTGTAATTTGAGATGAGTCAACTCATCCCAATTACAACGATTTCGTCATGATCTTCATTGCCAATTACTTTTTCTGCCAAAGAAATCAGAGTTAAGTCGTATAACTAATGGCTTCGATCAGTTAGCCTCTAGAAGCTTTTCGTGTATGTTAAAAAACATAAATTTCGCTAAGAGGGTTCCTCCTTGATGGCAATGTCCTAGGTGTAAAGGTTCTAGTGGCCCTAGATCAGACCAAAGGGTTTAGGGGTCTATTTATCTAGACCCTTTGGTCCGACCTAGGACCAGTTGAACCTTTGCATTTAGGACATTGTTATCTGGGTAATCTGCATCATATGTGAGACTGTTTGACAGAAATTAAGTCTCAGACAAACGCCTTGAGAATGCTTGAAAATGAACTTCACTCATGTGCATATGTAAGCAAATATTAAACAAAGACAGGAATCATGGAACCGTTCCAAAAACAAGCAGGGGACATTTCGGAAATCTGACGGCCCCATATAACAATGTCCTAGGTGCAATCAGGGCTGTTGGCTGATGCGGGACCCGTCAGCAAATGAGGCGAGGTTTGCTTCATACTGGGCTGACACCGAAAGTATCCTCTCATATACTAAATTTTCGAAATTAGACAGAATTCTTATTCGGAAAGTGCTGTAGGCAACGCTCACACGGAGGCCTTTTAGGGCCACAAACGAAAGACCGGAGGGCGCGCGCAACAAATCCGGAATACGAAACTATATAATTTAAATAATCAAACTATAACGTGCACAGATTATAATTTTCTAAGATTTCGTTGTTAATCGATTAACAACGAAATCTTATAAAATTATTATCTGGGCACGTTATAGTTTGATTATTTAAATTATTTGGTTTCGTATTCCGGATCCGATGGGATCTAACTTACCATCTTACTGTTATAACGGAAGCCCAGGCCGAGATATTACCGCGCAATGCGTCGCCAAATTGTTTTTTTATAATACCATATATTTATTATGCCAGTTTACAGGCAATTGTAAAGAGTTCGCAATGCACCTCTTGGGCGCCTTCCAAAACCTCGAAGACCGGAAAAAAAACCTAAAACAAACTCCTTATGATGCAGCCAGCATTGGTTTTGGTTCAGGTTTTGTGTTTTGTCAATACTGGGCGAGATAGGGAGTTTGTTTCAAGTGAAAAAAAACGCCTTCAAAGGTATGATACAAACGAAATAAATGTACAGTTGTAAGCTGAGTTGACACATCAGCAGGAGAAATGTTGCATATCGTTTAAGAACATAAGTTCCAGACGGAGAGGGTTGGCACAAGAACACAGTGTTCTCAGTCTTCCTTCAATGGTTGTCGGCAAAAGTTGCGTGCTATCGGCTGAAGGGTTAGCAGACTGCGGGCTGCTGCTTCAGCAGCATTATCTTCAGCATGAAGCCTGGCGGGGTTAAGATTCCATGAACGCCATCAGAGTGAAAGAAAGATTCCACCGAGTCAGCACCGAAAATTCGGGAAAGTTTTCCTGAATGTAGAAAACTAGTTATAGCTCTCTTAAACATAGGGTAGCTTTGCTGGATTTTAATACTTTTGGGCAGCCTATTCCAGATTGATACTGCATTTACTGAAAAGAATTTCTGGTACTGAATTGTACGTGCCATAAGAAGAAGTAAAAATCCGTCTCGATGACTGACGCGTCGAGAGTGCTCAAGCTGCCTTATTGTACTGAGAGGATTAAAGGTTTAACCATTCAAAAGCTTAAATAGTAAAAATAGACCCTTATGCAATCTGCAAAGCCACAGGGGATCCAGCTTTATAAGTTCGTACCGTTGTTGGTAGGCTAAGTTACGGTGTTCTGTAGTGAAACTCTTCTAGTTTAGAAGTGCTGCACCGATTTTATTTTCTTCCGTTCACTAGTGCGCAGAAGACTGAATAGAGGCAAGCAGTATTCAAGACTAGGTCCCACGTACATATTATAAAGGCTAGTTCTAACCTTTATAGTCTTAAAATTTCTAAGGATAAATCTTGTGGTTCGGCGTGCTTTCGAGATTATCAGGGCACAGTGCTCTGACAAATTGAGACTTTTAGAGTAGGATATGCCCAAATCCTTGATAACTCCTGGGACATTAAGTTCGTGGCAGTCAATGCTTAATTCCGGTTGATGATCGTCGCCAACAAACATAACGGAACATTTGTGCCATGAAAGGGTGAGGCACCATGTGCAACACCACTGGGCGAAGGCCTGGAGATCCTTTTTTATCAGCTCGCGCAAGATGTTGCGATCTGTCGATTTATACCGATAAGCGACTTTTTAATCATCCGCGTACATGAAGGGTCTGCCATAATGAAAACAATCTGAAACGTCGTTGACAAACAGGCAAAATAGGAGCGGACCCAGTACACTACCCTGTATAACTTCACTCCTCACATACGTGGGGTTGGAGATGACATTGGAAATTTTTACTTGTTGTGTCCGAGCATCCAAATAGGAAGATATGAAGTTCAGAGGCTTGCTACCTATGCCGAAGTAAGGCCGGTTTCAGAAGGAGAAGGTTATGATCGACCCAATCAAAGGCCTTAGTAAAATCAAAATAGACGCTATAAATGGTAAAACCGCTGTCTCTAGATTGCACTACTTAATCAAATAAACAGAGCTGGAAGGTATCACAAGATCGTTTCTCGAGTAAACCATGCTGAGCTGTATTGAGCAGGTTTTTCTTTGTCAAGTGACGCATCAGCTTTTCTTTGATCAAGGTCTCCAAGATCTTCGAGGCTGCGGGAAGTGTATTTATTGGCTTAAAGTTTTCGAATGACGTCGATCGGCCATGCTTGCGAATAGGAATTATGTGCGATTCTTTCTGCAACGAAGGAAATGTTTCGCCCTCAAGAGCAAGATTAAATACGTTACAAAGAATCGACGGAAAGATATCATTCGCTTCAGCTTTTAGAAGGCTAACTGAGACGCCATCTAGTCCTGGACTATAAGATTGACGATAACGACTAATGGCTGCAGTCACGTCCCAGAGGGTAAAACTTATGGTTTCGAGTACGGCAGTCGTCCAAGCCCGGATAGCCGTAGGTGCAGCGAACGAGCTTTCACTCAACGTTTTGGATAGGAACGCATTGAAGCTATCGGCGGTCAACTACGCGTCAGCTATGGGGTTTCCTAAGGCATCTTGAAGAATGGGGTGTTACGTCTTCCTCTGCACTTTTACTGTACGCGGAAAGAGTTTCGCAAAATTAAGGGAAGGATTGACGACTCTGACTCTGGGACCCCCTTTACAACTATTTTCTGCTTACGACTCAATGGGACATATGTTGCGAGCTCACGTGTTTCGGCCAAGGGAGCACTTGTATCCAGTACAATCGGTTCTGATTCACTGGCTATTGGGTAAGCTGAGTGCAAACCCGTGAACCGTTTGGCTTTCTTAGGCTTATGCCTCTTTTGAATTATGATCTTGTCAACCTCTTGGTCATCGCTTTCATGTGCAGAGTCAAGCAACGATGTGGTGCTAGGATGCAAATCCCGATAATTGCTAGTGTCGTTTAAGGCGAGTGACGATGGTGTAGCCCGTGGGCTTGACACCTGATCCGATATGCAGGTTTCAGGTATTTCGTCTGACACGTCCAGATCTAAGTCCATATCATTGTCAACTCATTCTTGTGTAATTGTCGACGCTATCTCTGGAGCCCCTTTTACAACTATATTCTGCTTGTGACTCACTGGTGCATCTGTTGCAAGCTCACGATTTACGACTAAGCGGCCATCTGTATCCGGTACTAAAGGTTTGATGGGTCCTGATGTGCCGGTTTTTGGGTTAGCCGACTGCACACCCCTGGCCCGTTTAGACTTTCGAGCCTTTCTAGCCCTATGTTTTTTCGGCTTAATGATCTTATCAACCTCTGTATCATCGCTTTCTAGTGCAGCATCGAGCAACGATGTGACGCTTGGACACAAATCCAGATCATTGCTAATGCTGCCTGAGCCGAGTAACGATGGCTTGGACTGCGGATTTATTTTAGTTTCTTTGCGATCGAGTGAGACGTCCGCTGGTTTACTTGGTTCGGCAGATGATATGCGAGTTTCAGGTTTACCGGCCGAGGCTATCTGAGCAAATGTACTTTTATTTACCCCCGGTTTTTGACCAACAAGGGCTGTTTTAACCACTGGATAAGAAATATGCGTTTTTAGATAGGCTATCTCTTGTTTCAGTTTATTTACCTCGTGGTAAAGTTCCTGCTTCATCTCCGAAAACTCCTGGCGGAGGATGAAGTCCTCATAGCCTAACTTCGGTAAACATAGTAGACATCTTGGCCGTTTGGCAGGACGTGGAGAATTAATAACATTATCTAAGTGGCCATATCGGCAGTTACTTTTTGGTTGTCAAGGGCCCGTGTCGAAGTGGCCGGACCGCTTGAGGTGGTAACACCAATAATAACCAGATTTGGTGACCCGGGTTCGAGATCCGGCGGTAACGAAACGTTTCGAGCTAACGGACTTGTAGCATCTAAACTTTCCATGCTATGTAAGATTTTTTTGTGTTATGACCTGCGTCTGATACTGCCAATTAAGTCGGAAGCCAGATCCAAGAGCCCGTAGGAGTGAGGCGAAGGGAAGCTCGATTGGCCAGATAGTGCAAATTTACTGAGACAAGCAGGCTTCAGCAAGTCAGAGTAAAATATTGAGTTCCTGACAGATACAATGGAATGTGTTTGGTTATAAAATTGCCTTAGGAATAACGTGAGAGTCACTTTTATCCTAAATATTATGACAATATTAGAATAAGGGTATATAACAACACAGTGATATAACGACTCAGCCTCGGCGTGAAATTTGGAGATGTGCAGATTATTGTGGCGCAGAGGAGTTTTTTTTCACAAAATCGACACGTCGAAGAAGCAATTTCCAAACTTTGGAAATAATTCAAAGCGGAGGAATTTTTCAGAGCGACCAGATAGAGATTTCCACGTAGAAAATTCCAAACTTTGGAAATATATAGTTAATTCTTGAATAATTTCCAAGAAGCGTGTCTTCTATACTGAGATAAAGACTAAAAACACGTAAGCTCGAGAGATTTTAAATTCGCAAAGATTTTCAAACTTCGCTTGTAACGGAGGCCCAGGCCAAAATATTTGCCGTCTAGTTACGCCTCATGTGAGCCTGCAAAGAGAGAACGCGACAGGAAGTGTGCAGAAGTTGAAGTCTTTGAGCGTTCGATGTACAACAAATTAAGGGAAGCAAACGTATGTCAACGATGTCACTTGAGACAATAAGATTCTCTCCTGAGGAAGTGGCTGGTCCCATTGGCTGTTTGCACAGTGAGTGAATGTAGCTAGAAATTCAAATTATCAATTGATTGTCTAGCTCGAAGTGTTAGCTAGCGCATAGACCGATCCATAGCCTATTGTGTACGCGGCTATGATGTGCAAACTACTGCTTGCGAAGGCTGTTGTTAGGCCACCCTAATACATCCCCTCTTTGAAGACTAATCGTAAGATTTGAGTTGCGGGTTCACTTCTGACGTAACCGTTTGCATTCCTTTCCGGTTTGGTCGCGTAGAGGCTGAATTTCTTGCCATTTTAGAACCAGGGTCCCTCGTGGAGAGGTCTGGGAAGTCGCCGACAGTCGTGATAGAGGATGGGAACTTTGCTGGAGTACCAAGCCTTTTGCACGTGTCACTGCAAGTTGACCGACTAGGATCTGACGGGGCTCGGAAGCCGCTGGCGCTTTCTCTCATGGTTCCTCCTCCTCCTCATCCTCCTCCTTTTCCTTGTGTACCTCGGCAGGAGGTGGAATCGTCAACATCAGCTTTTTCGCCAGCTGATTCGATTTGGCGGCATTTCTGTCCGATTGATCATCGGCGACATCAGCATTGTACCCAGAATGTTTTTTAGGATTTTATCCTCATATCTGTTAGTGCAACTTGTTTAGGTGGCAGTGAATAGGACTGATATCTTAAAAAATGAGATCCTCAGATCGGACTGAAATTTATTCTTGGAAGCCAGGGTAATTATGCTGTTAGCGATCCCGGTATTCGATATTTTGGATTTTTGCAAACTTCTCTGTAAGAAGACTTTGGCAATTCATGGAGTCCTCATTAAGTTTTAATTTTCCTTAATGGACAAACTGTTTGGAGGCATTTACCATGCTTGATTTGTAATTATTTCACCTTTTATGGTGTTGTGCTATGTTCCTCGCCACGAGTTCTCATCTTCACACACAACAAAATATTTTTGGGACACTCGATACATCTAAAAATACTTGACGGCAGCGGTGAAGCATTTGCTCTTAAGAGACAGCTCTCATCAATAACGTTTAAAGGTGTAAACGAGGTAGCTTCTATATCATTATTAACTGTAATGGGCAATATTTTTGTGTCTGTGCATAGACCATCGTGCGTTGAATTCAAGACTGCGTTTAGCAGAGACGTCGTTAATATAACCTACTATGATTACTATCCGTGTGGAGTTTATCGAACCAAAATCGATACACTGAACTGCTTTTGAGACGATATTTTCCTTAAGCTTTCGAATTTTGTGCTTCGCCTTTTTGCAGTGCTCCTTGCGTAAGTTTAAACGGCGTTTAACATAAAACTGTGGACAACATCGCCTACCTCGGAAGCACACTGTCTGTGAATAGGGGAATTGACTACAGGGCTGCTCAGCGGATCTAAAAAGCCAGCCAGATCTTTGGCTGGCCGCAGCCCTCTGTGTGGAATCGTCAACAGCTACATCATACATGGTCAAATCCAACAGCCCATACCACCTATTTGCAATCAGCACCCTTTACGTGACCAGGAAATATGTTCATCGGCACATCCTCCATGTGTTCCCTCCATTGCATCCGTGCTCAAAGCCTGCAACTATTACGTTTTACGAACAACTGTAGCTGCGAAGGCTGTCAACTGATACTTTATATCAAACCATGACATCAATCCAGTGTGCCTTGTTTGTGGAGTGATTGTCCAGTGGACTGGGAGTCACACGGGTTTGCTAATTCGTACCTCCTAGCTTTGAAAATCCTGGTTTGCGCGTCAACGGAGCCATGACATGTTTTTTCATCTGTAATCGGATTCGCCGACGCTATCATCCACTGCGGCTACTTGCACATCAGAAACCTGAATGGCTTGAGGTAAGATTGAAGACGACTGCTCAGCGCACTTTACTC
Organism: Ligula intestinalis; assembly: GCA_036362985.1. Taxonomy (NCBI): domain Eukaryota; kingdom Metazoa; phylum Platyhelminthes; class Cestoda; order Diphyllobothriidea; family Diphyllobothriidae; genus Ligula; species Ligula intestinalis. Next base: position 53,992,602 of record JAYGXS010000002.1, read on the forward strand.
ATTATAGGTAAGCTCACACGCCTGCAGCTATAACGGCGTTTTAAAAGCCCTGACTTGGAAGGTTTCAAAATAACGGGATAAGTCAGACGGTGTGGTAAGCCCGGTGTGTGTCTTTGTGGAAATACTGACTAGCGAAAATTTCATTTGGGTCACAGTTTTATCAGATTACCTCAAGGTCCAAAGATCTGGATCATCGCCAAAGCATGCAATCGAGTGTTTATGCACAGAAACGACGCGTTTGATTTGTATAAGAATGCAGAAAGTCTGTGTTGGCCCTATACGTCTTGTGCTTCTTTGAGAAATTTCATTAATTTTCCCGATTTTTTCCGTTTCTTTGCGTTTCTGCATCACTTTTCATAGCTGCCACTCGATGTTAACAATGACCCCCTTCTTATCGTAATTAAGGTTAACATGCATTAGTCAAGACCTTTTATTGATATTCAGTGCCCGTTATTTATTCTTATCCAACATTTCCTTTGTAGATTGTTGATGAGTACTTCAAAGCCTAAGGTATTTAACTTCCTGTGCAATCGCTAAATCCCCTGCCAGCACAATCACCGGACTATGCGGGGTTGGCGACGGGGAATCCGGGGTTGAAGACCTTTATAGACGAACTAAATTTACTGTGGAAAATTTTTTAAATCTTTTTTTTATCAATAGATTATCAATGAGCATTAATTTTGCGCTATTACCTCTGACAAAAAATCCATCGGCACGTTAAAAGGGGAAAACATGGTGTTCGGCTGCAAAAACTTTCTCCGGGGGCGAGGGCATGCGGATTGATTTCGCTTCGCCAGATTGGACGGGGGGCTAAGGACGCGGATTTTGCCCCGTATTCCCCCGCCCGAAAACAGTTTTCGCAAAGGGACGCCGTCTTTTTCTCCTTTTAATCTCCTAATTGATTTTGTTGTCAAAGGTCAAGGCGTAGACCAATAGTTATTGACAATTTATTGATAAAAATTAGATTTATAAAAGTTTAAACAGTAAATCTAGATCATTAATAAAGGTTTTTAATCCCGGATTTTGAACAGAGGAATCAGGGGTTGTGCTGAGAGGGTCACAAGCAAGAATACAGGCAACATAATTTAAAGCGAAGTTTCAGCTAGAGCTATGAATCCCTAAATTCAGGTAAAATTACTCGCAAAGTGAGCCCAACTGTGTAATACCGAAGTCTGACATCTCATAAAATGAAACCCCTGGTAAAAGGCAGATCAAGTAAACACCGGCCAACCATACCTTGCATAAATAATGTCCTATGCGCTTGATAGGACAGAATCCTGATCGCAACTACCCTAATAGCAATGCTCCGGTACCAATGGATAGAATGGTTCCAGTTGGATAGAGGCGAATAGGCCCATGCAGCCTCTGGTACTAGTGTGCCGTCATGGCTTGAAGAGTTGGCGCACGCTTCAAATTGCGGTTTAAATTTCTCGTCCTTCGTGGGAAATATTATTTTCGGGATTTCGGTTCACCTAGCCCTCTGGCGGACTTTCGTTGTTAGCTATTGGATTCACTTTCGCAATAAATCCAGCCTCAGAAGACACGACAGGACATTAGTCAAAACGAGCATCATCTCCGTCACTGCCTTCTGTCAACAATTCTCCCGGATTCCAGCTCTCTACAAACGGCTGAGTCGTTTCAATAACCTTTTTCATACAGTTGAACGCTTTATACATATTGCATAGAGCTTTAATATCGTTTATCGTCAGTCTGATCTATTATGGGAGCCAAAAATAAACGTGTAGATCAGCTTGTAAAGGCTGCGGCGCGAGAGGGACTCGAACCCAAAACCTGTCGTTCGCCGGTATCAGTCGTTACCACTACACCATCGGCGTCGACTGCCGACTCTAATTTAATTTGGTTTAAAACCCCTAGTCGCAATTTAGAGGGCAGAAGTCGCAAGATTGATGCGATGAAATCACCCCCCGTTAAAAGGGCTAAAAGTCTCTCGAGTTCAGTAGACTCAATTTACGAACACCAAGTTGAGCGTCTAATCAACTCCTCCACAAAGACACAGGATGATAGCAATCAAAATCGGTTATTAACAGTCAAAAAGCAATCCACTTTATTATCCGATTCATTAACGGTCTGATGTGACAGAAAAAAATTGAAACTATGTGCTATACAGCTTTGGAAGACGGGAAGGAATGTTCGCCGGTGCCTGCATTCGAAATCCCGACATCATCGCAACAAGGAAAAAAAGTCCCCCCGCGTAGAAGTCGAACGCCTACCTCACTTCGCCATCACAGGATGCTTCGAGATTGAGCACGAGCCAAACAAAAAGGGCACCTTCGCAGGCCAAAACGAACAGGAGCGCTGAACCTCGAAACGAATATGTCCTAACAAACCCTAGAGAAGCAGAAGCGGACGACAGTCGGAAGGTGAGTACCACTCGTATAAACTGCATAGTCATAAAAGGCATGACAGAAGGTACTTCCGATACCCCGAAATCAAGATTAGAAGAGAACAGGAAGTTATTTAAAGAATATCTGAAATTTATCCTAAAGGGTAAGGAGAAAGTCGAACTTCTAAAGGCATTCCGAATGGGCCGTATAACAGACTCAAAAGATGAACAACGCCAACCAAGACCGTTGAAGGTTGTTCTGAAGAGTGAGGCTGAGGTCCAGCTATTGTTAAGCAGGAAACCAATACTTAGATACTCACACCGGACGGTTTTTTTTCAGTGGGATTTTTCCCCCGCGGAGCGGGAGAAATGGAGATTGCTAAAAGTAGAACTCCACAGGAGATGCGAACTCGGCGAGAGCAATCTTCGAATATTGAACGGGGAGATCGTCCATGTCCCGAGGTCACTCCTCTGGAGAAAGCCAATAACACTAACAGCCTAGTCGGGATGGACAGCAGTCCGTCTCCATCAGCACCGACAGCTCCCTGCATGCAATCTCACGCATGAGGCAACCGCCTGCATAAAGTGGTGAATAAGTCTAAATTGAGCTTTCTTTACACTAATGCCCAAAGTCTTCCCTCAAAAATTGATGAACTCAAGGCAGTACTTTCGGAGCGGAAACCTGATGTAGTTGCCATAACGGAAACATGGCTAAAAGCAGAAATCGCGGATTCGGAGATTTCGATTCCAGCATACCAGCTTTTCCGCAAAGACCGCCAAAATCGACAAGGAGGTGGGGTTGTCGAGTATGTCAGAACTGAAATCTCTATTGTAGAAAGAGAACACACTTTAGCCCTGGAGTATGAGTCCGTCTGGTTAAAGATCAAGAAGGCGAATTCACAGAACCTTGAATTCCTGGCCGTTTACCGGCCACCAAACATTCTGAGCGGAGCCGACGACTCACTCCTTGGTCTGCTGAAAGAAGCTGCTAGCCACCAGGAGGTTCTCATCGTTGGTGACTTCAACGCCCCTGCAATTGAATGGAACAACCTGACAGTTGAGGCGGCGTCAACTTCCTTTAGTTCCAAATAAATGGATCTCACGCTTGACCTGTCTCTAGTTCAGAACGTTAAGGGCATAACCAGATTTCGAGAAAACCAGCGGGCTACTTGTTTGGATCTCATTTTCACGAAGGATTCGTCCTACATAGATGAAGTGCATTCAAGTGCTCCGCTCAGTAAAAGTGATCATACGACGCTAATGTGGGATTACTCACTCCATACTCAATGGCTGAGGAAAACGAAGGACCAGCCAAACATATGGAAGGCAGATTTCAATTCAATGAAGAATGCACTATCGACCGTGAATTGGGACTGCCTACTCAACGGGGATCCGGAGGAGGATTGAAGATCACTCAAGAGGGTTGCACTAGATCTGCTTAAGCGCTTTTGTCCGGTCAAGGTACACAAGAAGACTAGTCGTCCTGCCTGGTTGACGAGAGACCTTAACAGGCAACTGAAGAAGAAGAATAGGAAATGGAAGTTATTCAGAAAAACTGGGTCGCCAGTACACCTCGAGGAATTCCGACGCCAAAGAAATGCAGTAAAAAATCAATTCGCCAGGCCAGGAAAAACTATGAATCAAGAATCCTCCAACAGGCCGAAGAAAAGCCCAAAATTCGATTCCGCTATATTAACAGTAGATTAAAAAACAAGGATCCTGTCGCAGTACTTAAGAATGATGATGGCGGCGAAGTCGTTGAGAATGACGAGAAAGCCGAGTACTGTAGCCAGTTCTTTGCCTCGGTATTCACTAGGGAAACCGAGCTTCATTTTGATAATGCCAACAGTGCTGTTGCAAACGCCGGTCCAGCACTTCATTCTCTACTATTTCCAACATCTGTAGTTGAGAGGGAGCTGCAGAGCCTCAAAGAAGCAAAGTCATCCAGTCCAGACAATATACCAGCCAAGTTTTTTAAAAGAATTGGCAAGCGTACTCTCAGAGCCCCTAGGACATATCTTTCGTTGTTCATTTGAATTCGGAAAACTGCCATCTGAATGGAAAATGGCAAATATTTACCCGATATACAAGGGCGGAGCCCGAACAAAGGTCAGCAATTACCGGCCCGTCAGCCTAACTTGCATTTGCTGTAAGGTGATGGAAACGATAATTAAGAAGACGACATTGGAGTTCTTGGAGGAGAACAACCTACTGTCAGGGCTCCAACACGGCTTCAGAAAGAACCATTCTTGCCTTTCCAGCCTTCTACTCTCCAATGAGCAGTGGACTCGCGCACTAGATGAAGATGGTAAGGTTGACGTCATCTATACGGACTTCAAGAAGGCATTCGACAGCATCGCACATAAGCGTCTAATGTATAAATTGTCAGAAATTGGCATGAGAGGAAACCTGCTGGCATGGATCACAGACTTTCTCACAGAGCGATCGCAAACTGTGTGCATCGGTGACTCAAAGTCAAACCCTACATCTATTCTGAGTGGAGTCCCCCAAGGCTCTGTCTAAGGGCCACTGCTCTTCCTTATCTATATCAACGACTGTGTCAACGACCTGGGTTGCAGCGCTATCATGTTTGCCGACGACGTCAAACTCTGGAGAGCCATCAGGTAGGACGCCAATAGGAAAGCGCTTCAAGAGAGTCTCAATCGACTTAGCTGCTGGTCTGCTCGTTGGCTCTTAAACTTCACTATAAGTAAGTGTGTGGTTTTAAGACTCCGTACTAGAGGGACTGATGAGGATAACGAATCCTTCCAATACCTTCTCGATGGGCACCCGCTTTCAAATATGAACGAACAAAAGGACCTTGGTGTTCTAATAAATTCCTCACTTAAACCATCTACTCAGTGTGTAAAGGCAGCTAAACGCGCGACACAGGTGCTGTTTGCGATTAGGGGGGGATTCGTTGACATTGACAAGGAGCTCTTCAGGAAAACCTACGGAGCGCTTGTTCGGTCTCACTTGGAGTATGCTGTCCAGGCCTGGCGTCCGTGGTTCAAGAAGGATTACCTGCACCTGGCACGAGTTCAGGCGAGGGCTACGAAGATGGTCAAGAATGTTGGTCATCTGCCTTATGAAGACAGACTGACCGAACTTGATCTTTTC
>JAYGXS010000002.1:53998075-54094119 GCA_036362985.1 Ligula intestinalis
TACTTTCACTATGTTACAGAGAATTATACTACAAACTGAAGGCAAAAAACCAAACTATTGTACGAATTAGCGTGCTTGTTGAATTCGTTTGTCGCTTAGTCTAGCTACTATCTATCGTGTGCACCCACAGGCAGCGGATAGCGGAACAGCCTTATTTTGTAGAAATAGGCAAGCATAACCTGAAGATTAAGCAGTCGAAGACTAGCATCGATACCGCAAAGTCCGATGACGACATCATGTCATGTGGCCCATGAACCACCGTTATTACCACTGCTATTATGTTTTGCTTCAACAAACGACATGCCCAGAGGAATTAGCCACAAATATACGACCGGAGCAGCGGTTGGGTCAAACTGCATTGAAATTTTCGTGGATACAATGAAAGCTGAGAACATCTTGATCGGGCATGACCAACATTACAGAAAGTACAAATTTTTATTGACCAGTCATTCTGAATCGTCCCGATTGTCGAAGTTTTATTCTACTTTAGCGCTATTTTCTGTATGGAATTACAAATATGTTGGTTTACTCTTTCCAACAATGCTATGTATTTTGCCGTTCCGATTATATAGATGGAATATCATTTAACTAAAAATAAACACGGTCTGTGCTGACACTACCATTAAGTAATTTCCTGTTGCCATTGCCTTATCGTCTAGATAGCATCCAAGTGTGGAGTTCAAATCTAGGAACCAACATATTCCTAATTGTCGATAGCAACAAAAACGCGAGTCCCAGGAAACTGTTGAAGTGGATTAGTTGCGATCGTTGGAGTAAGAACTTTACTCATCTGACGTTTGGGTTTATGCTCACATCTATCATCAGAGACAGCACCGGATACTGTCTCTAGGGATGGATGAAGTCGAGCATGAATCCACAACAGCAGATGAATGAAATCTGTGTCGATGATCTTATCTACACTTTATAAAGCCCACAGTATTCCTGAAATGCCAATTGCCGACTCGTTTTACGGCATCCACTGCAATCGACTCGTCCGAACATCTGCCAAATAAGGCAGATAACAACGCCAGAATCTAGTCTCCTTGAGTGTCGATGCCATTCTGCCCATCGTACACAAGAATTCTTCTTGCGCCGCCGACACAAAATATAACTAGTGGAAGTTAGCGCAGCACAAGGTGAACACTGCCTGCTTCCGAGCTAGATTCGCCAGGTCATGGTTTGCGGAGCTTTTAAAAGCTGCTGTTGACATCTCTGGTCGACATTGTGTTGAAATCATTCTGATTGATAAGTCAAAAGTTTCTTCGCAGACGAGTGTCACTGAAAATTGCTATTATGCGTCTTCATTCTGCCGTTGGCATCGTCACATTTGTTGCAGTGGGTGGTCAACCGTTGCCAAATTATAGGAAGGTAACATGTGGCTCAACATGACACTTTTTCTGGGAGGTAGAATTCCAGGATATAGAAGTAAAACGCCTCCGCAAGGTGAATCGTTTGCTACTGCACAACCGGAAACCGCTGCGCGGATGGTGCTAAACTTGTTAATTTGTCGCACTAAACTGCTCTGTCGTTGCTAGTACCTGTTCTCGGCATTCCAACTGACATCCATTCTCCTGACCCTTAGCTGATGGCCAGACAATTAAATTGCCTACGCAGCTATCCGAGCGTACTGGCTCACCTCAGTGCTACGCGCGGTGCCATCGCCGGCAGTGACAATGATTCGCACTGTGAGGGCTCAGCGTTAGCTCAGAATAAGTATATTCGAAAAGACCATATCTGTGACGCTATGGGGGCGTATTCTTTTGAAGTTAACTGTCTCGCATGAAGTCGAATTGTCTAAGGGGTGCTATAAAACAGCAGACGTTGCTGTACGTAGTTTACCTGAGAGGCAACGGTCGAACACTGATTTTAAAGAAGGGTCGCAGGTAGGTGTTCAAAAAATACAATGGAATAATCCTTCTTGACAAGTGCGAATTGGCCGGTATGCGCGTTCCTCGACACAATTTACTTGAACGGATGTTCGAATGCAATCACTTACCCACAGTCTAATTGTCTGCGTCCTGCTGTTTGCATACGCTGGTATTTCTTTTATTGCATGATTTCTCGCAATATATACCACAGAACATGGAAGATTAGTACTTTGCTGTCGTCGGCATGCGTCAGAGCCGTACTGTTTTACCAAGCTTACTCAACTACGCGATAGGTCAAATTCTTGGTCATATCGTGCAAATTACAGCAATATGCGACTGTCACTTTGCTGCCGACCTATAGATTGAGGACTCTTTCTCAGGTCTCTAAAGTGCAGTAGGTGCGAAGGCAGCCGAAAAGGGTCTCAAGACTGGTTCACTCAAAATAAGCACGGCCGCCTCGGCCTTCGTTCTCAAGACTACCTGCTCTGTTAAGGTAAACGGTAAATATTTTAAACAAGTTGACAGCTTCTTCCAAGGGAAAGATACAAAAGTAGGCGGTCATCAGAGCGAGTGCTCGTGCCCTTATCCGACTTCCACAAGGCGTTTACAATATGCATAAAATTGCCGCACTTTCATGCACACCATTGGTAAGTGCCCCGTGACGCTACCCTGCTGATTTTATTCTGGAATTATTATTTTTTGGCGTCATTGACCTAAAACGTGTAATCAGAAATGGGTTTTATATTCAAAAATACAAAGTTATGCTTATGCGAGACGGATGGATGGTGACCACGCGCCAAGAAAGTGACAATCAATAAGTCTTTGGTAGCAGAACCCGTGTCCATTATTGGGCGTAGACAATGTCGATAAGCAAAAAGAAACTAATTTCGTGCAATCGAAAGAGACACAAAAGTCCGGAACTCACATGCGTTAAAATTAAGTAGGGTTGAAGGGGGGTGTGTACCTTAGAAAACGCTCCTTTCAGGGGATTCCGCATCGCCTGTCAGGGGGAGAAACGGATACCTCTTAAAATATGTGAAGCGTCACATCTGAGTTTCGTAAACACATTTGCATTCCATGAGCTAGCTTTAAGTATCCGAACACAATGTAACGCGCTCCAAGGTCCTGGGAGAGTATTTAAACTCACATCAGAACGACGTCCATTGAGCTATTTCGATTGCAGGAAATCTGATCCTGCTTCGCTTCGGAATCCCAGTCCGCAGTTCTTGCAAGATGCCACCCATATTCCGTCCCACAGTCGGGAAAGATGGGTGAACACTGCCCTACCTGGGTGTGATGATTGACATTTTTATTTGTCAGTGGGGACGATTTACGATGAGCAACCTTCGTCTGGAAGTAATTTTCTCCGAGCCGGGCTCAAATTGCCGGTCACCCGAATACTTACTGGCCCGCAATTTCTGGGTTGCTACAACCACCTGGCATTTACCTGTACTTAATTGTTTATTTGTATTTTAGAAGAAGGAGAAGACTCGATCGCCTGACGTTTCGACATCCGTCGCGGATTCATCATCAGGGACATGAACAGTAGCAGAAACGGGTAATGTATGCACAGAAATTTGCAGTATTTATAGGATACAGTCATTACTGCAAACATACAGTGACAATTAACGTTAATTGCCTTCGTGCGCGCGGGTACTTTGTTGGACGGCACGCGGGCTCTGACCTGTTGAACTTTCATCGCGGGCGGTGGGCTCGGGCGTGATGATTGTTTAGCCATCTGGCTCTCTCCTGCAAACTTCTGTGCTGACATTACCCGTTTCTGCTACTGTTCATGTCTCTGATGATGAATCCGCGACGAATGTCGAAACGTCAGGCGAATAAATATATTGTCCCAGCGATCTTCTTCTTCAATTGCTTCCTGGGACACGCTTGTTCACTTGTATTGGCTGTTTATTTGTATGTTGGCTACTAGTCTTCTACTATCTTTTTAACGTGCGATCCGAGATGCTCATATTTTCAGTATATTATAAGTTGCTTATCTGACGCCATCCCAATGCAAGTTGATTCTCGATGATGGTTTAGGTTGCCTTTCAGATAAAAGCTGCGATCTTTCCCGGTTATGATTGTGCCAGATCGCCTTGCAAAATGCACAGCACGAGCATTCTCCTCCCAGGTATCCGTGCATCACCTCAACCCCAGATAATGTATATTGTCGCTTAATCAAACAGGGCTAGCTAACTGACCATAGTCACGTTCTCGGACTTTGCCAAACAGTCTTCTCTTCTATGTACTTTATATAACGAACTACTTTTTTCAAACAAGACTAGATTCCCCGTACCGCCACCATGATCTGTTAGACGCCTGTTTAAGTCTGCGGGCTTTACAACCCGAGTCGTTTTCCTTTTTACTCTTGACGCGACCTCATGGCGCCTTGCCAAACACAAACCCGCTGCCCTTCGGTCGGAACTCACTTGTTTGACTGTTGTATCGTTGGTTTTAAGGGTTGCTGGCGACGACACTCCGACAGAGCGGCATCCCGAAAAGCGTATGAAAGCAGTCTACATGGCGTACGAGGAGAAAGTCCTGCCCGAGCTGCGTAAGGAGAATCCGGGCATGCGTCTGTCGCAGCTGAAACAACTAGCCTTCAAAAACTTCCAGACTGCTCCCGAGAATCCCAAGAATCAACCACACCTGGACTATAACACCAAGTAAGGCATTTCCACGACAACAATGTCTTTCTACGCAATGCGACCCATGGCACGCCACACTGTGTCGCAGTAAATAAACGGTCATCTACCACCGCCATCGCCCTCTTTTACAAGGCGGAAACTTCAACTTGACTGTGAAGTATTTTCTGTTGATAGATCTATCCCCTTTTCATTACCTTTTTGTGAATTTCGGGAAGCCCTAGCTTGTACGCAGGTTGTGAAGAACAAAAAGAATGTGCTGCAACTGAAAAGGGCCTTTTTAAAATGTTTTTTATTGATTTATTCATAGTGTCGTGTGCATCTGCGCATCCATAGTCAACATATAAAACCGAAGGTCTCTGTTAAAAAAAGTAAATACGTCATGGCTTCGAGGCGGGAAAAAGTAATAGAAACAAAATAATAAATCTAATAGTTTCTGTTGAGTAAAATTGGCCGACAGGAATACGCGAGGGTGCTAGCGGCGGTAGAAGCTGTGTTGTGTCTCTTGATGAGTGTGTGTGTGTGTGTGCTCGTGTCTAAGCTGCAACTGCCTAGGTGGAAAATTGAAAGAAGCGGAAGGCGAAGGAAAACAACAGTCAGAAATGTGATAATAAGAGGAAGAGGGGAAAGAGAAAGAAAAACAGAGGGAGAAGAACTCGAAGAAAAAAAAGAGGGGGAGGCGATGACTAGGCGAAATTTGTAGCAGCGGCCGAACAAGTGGTCTAGATGCTCATTCGGGTACGTGGGCCCAGCTCGCCTTCTGCGCCGCCACCATGCTCCACCTTCATGGGGTGCGACGCGGTGAGTACTGCCTGGTCCAGGGGGATCTGCTGCCGCCTTGGCGCAGAACTTCCGATAGGCGAAACATTTGCAATCTGGGCAGAAAAAAAGAGCAGCAGTGCATCTTCAACAGACAGCTAAGGGCATCTTCCATACAGAGGTGTGCAAGACTCACAACGCAGAGGTAATAAAAACGGCTACTGTAGTTTCGCGTTCATCAAGTAACACGCAGTACTCAGACAGTAATGATACTCGAGAGCCTTTTTCGAGGAAGGAAGACAACATGACACAGGCCCTGACACATGCTGGTCGAAGGGCACGCAGCATCTCCTGTTTGTTAATCCATTCACTTTACTTGGTACTTGCACTGCTTGCAAGAGTCGAATGGCAACGATTGTCTACCACTCCTACCGGGAGTGGGCGCAATGGCTCCCCTTCCCTCCTAAACTTACGCGTGCTGAACATATGTGATAATTACACGGGTAACCAAATTTCGTGACGTGGAGACTAGCTGGAAACATAAGGTCGAAATAGAACTAGGAGCTGCGGTATAAAGTCCCGTTGTGTAGGTCTGAAGCAAAAAACACCCTTCGTTCTGAAAATCCAACTACCTGCAGAGAGGGCCACGCAGTGTGGAGGCTAAGTAAAATCAAACTAACTCATTTGGTAGGCGACGAGCGGTGCTAAAATAAGACAAAACATGAGAACTAAAACATACCTGTTTCGGTGCCGAGTTAAGATTATCCCCACGCATGGGAGCTAATCGAGGTCTGTATTCGAGTTCCTCTTCGCCCGGCCATACATTTCTCAGCGGACGACGAGTGTGTTCGTTTGAAGACTCGGCGGGCGACTGCTGAGGCCAAGCCATGGCGGCCGGTGGCCACGCACCCAGTTTGACACCTCCAAAAACGGTCACTGTAGAGTCCTGAGTATTGTGTACACCGTCGTCTCCCGGAGTCAGGGATAATGCGGTTGAAGACCAGAAGTCGTCTTGACAGTCCAGAAGGTAGTCTGTGGTGCCAGTCACAGGAACCGAGACCAAATCATCCGTCAGCGGTTGTGGTGGTGCATCCCCACCGATGGCGTCCCGGAAGATGAGTAAGCCATCATTGCAGCTCGAACTCAGACTGTCTGCCTTCGCTAGTAGGGCCTCATCCTCAGCTAATGCGGCCGCCACGCGGTCGTGCCCGCTGTTGCCGGAAAAGTTATGCGCCCGGTACATACTGCCAGCCAGGTGTAGCTCCGACAGGAAGGTCCTGCCTCCTCCAGATGGCACCTTGTTGTGTTTGCGGCTCTCATGATTCAACATCCTCTGACGTCGAGCTAGTGTAAATGACTGCAGTTCATCCCCACCCCCATCGCCGTCCAGCGGCGTCGGAGAGAACGATGAGGTATCAGCCTCTGAGAGTTCCGGATGCATAGCGGGGTCACTGGCCAGATCGGAAGCACTCTGGCTCAGTAAGAACGAAGAAGAATCCGATCGATTTGACTGGAAGGCGATCTCCTGGGTGATCTGCCCCGTAGACGACCGCCTGCGTCGGTGTCCGTGGGAAACTTCAGGCGGCAGTGAAGGCGGTCCCCGCCACAGGCCCGACGATTGGTGCGAACCTGGCTTTGCCGATGATAAAAATAGTAAAGACATCTCCGACATGTAATCCTCCCTGCTGTCATAGGATGAAGGCCGAAGAAACTGGTAGAGACCACCGCCGCCGCCACCACCACCACCACTATCAACCGAGTCTGGTACCTCGTACATTGACTGAAAGGTGATCGGATCGTAGTATACGGCGTAGGGGTCTGGATAGTCAATCGGGTACGTAGGTGGGAAGAAAACGATGTTCCGTACAGGGTAGTAGAAAGGCCAGCGGCGATCTGAATCTGCAACTCTTTCTGGCTCGTCTACGTCGACGGAATGGCGGTTATCTATAGAGTAATCAAAAGACAAAAACGAACAGAGAACCTGAAGATAGAGTCAGTAAAACAAAACAGGACTGAAGAAGTCCGGGAATTGACAGACATACCATAACCAGCTGAATTCGGTGTTGTTGGAGTCAGACTGCCTTTCAGGCGACGGGGTAGTTCGGCGGCCACACTCAGACAGGGGAAATCAGCATCGTTGATGACTGTGGCCGGCTTCTCCGCATGCCCCCTGTGAAGAGAGCGCAGAGTACCCGTAGAACCATCCAGGAACTCCTGAAGCACTGGTGGAGGCATATTAGTATTGATCTGAACTCGGTACGGCCGGTGCGGTTGGTTACAGTCCGAACCGTGGGTTTCTTCCCCAGCGTGCACGGATGGACTCGCAACAAGAGAAGCTGTGTGCCAGTAAAGAGTGGTTGGCTTGTTAACTTGCTGTTGTTGTTGTTGTTGCTGCTGTTGTTGACTCGTTGAAAATTTACTGTGCAAGGCAGGCAGTGATGCTGATGATGTTTTCTTCGAAGCTGAAAGGGGAAATGATTGGACAGGACTAGAAACCGAGAAAAGTCTTGCGCAATCAAACGGATATCTAGTGCATTTATGAACACGATTGTTTAAAACATCACAGCAATCCCTCAGGGTCTGCATGTAGAGAAGGCTTTAGTAAGGCGATAACTCAATCGAAATGAGAGTGAGGACTTGGATGGATTAACATTGAACGGACTGAACATCACATAGTCTGCCTCTAGTTGCACGGTCAAGGAGCCTAAATATCGGCAACGCTTCCGTCAGATGCTGATACTATGGGCTTACACATGAGACGCTCAGTGAAACTTCAGTAAAGCTTTCACGTGCTGTGCAAAAAACATTAGTATGGCTTATAACCTGTGCAAACAAACAAGGGATTCAAGAAGTCAACCTACTGGGTACTGCTGCTGATTCACTCGCAAACATTAAAAACACGACTTGTTATCTATACGTCTCACTTGTGATCACATAAGCTTCAACATGCACTACTTAATAGCAAATAAGTAGTCACATAGTATACAATGTGCCTGCGCTCCCAATAAAAGACGCTTTTTGAGTGAGAAGCGACGAGAAGCGGTAGTAGAAAGCAAGAAAGGGGTTGAAAGAGCTACCAACGAAGGGCTTATGGGTATACACGGAGTCTTTAGGGAATTATCAAAACAGAGGTCATTGGCGACACCAGGTGAAACTTACCCTTCCCCTGCTACGCCGAGAGCTGACACAAGCTATCTAACATATAAAAAACGGTATCGCCACTTACTGGCACTTTGGAGGTTGCGGTTCTCAGAGGTATTGGCGTTGGCGGAGTGTTTGCTGTAAGGAGGAAGAATAAAGAGTTAAGACGTGGAGAGTGCCGGCGGAAACTAAATTTAACCGAGTTGTGCATAGGAGGTAAAACTGAATTTCAGTGAATGAAAGTGCGGGCTGCCTCCAGCAATGCCAAAATAGGTTGACTTTTACGACGTAAATGGGCCGAAAAGTGTCCAGGAGCCTCATATTTTGGGTGCGATGACAACTACCGAATCTGAAAACAGGAAATAGCACCTGCAGGCAGGCCCGTTTGTCGGTTGATCGACCAGTTACCATGACCATATTTGTGTATGCGCTAAGGACGACAGTGATACCACCTGAGTCAACGGTTGCCGTGATGCATGACTTCGCGTCTTTAAGGATTGGTGAGTTTGCATACGGTCTACGGCAGCAGACTTCGAGGAAAGCTTAACCTACCGATGACAGCTGACAACAAAACCATAGACTGTGGCAACTGGTGACCATTGTGGCTTCCGACTTTAAAAGATTCACCTGAACTTCCCGCCAACCAATGCTGACTTCGGAAAAAGTGGCTTCTGAACTAGGCCCTCATGCCTACGAACCTCTGATAAGCGCAGATAATTTTCTCATCCGGGTTGAAATCATAGTTGTTTGCTGCTGATACAACTGGTTTGAGGACATAGATAAACAGTACATTATCGAGATATGAATGGACGGTCTGTCTCGCGACTAATTTGAGGTATTATGCTGATCCGAGTCTCGCATCGTTTCAGTTTGGTCACGCGATTCGTGTGATGACGTTTTTTAAGCTTTCAGATGAGCTTCAAGCTGATGTGCTGGTTCATTAATCTTTACATAGCTTTACGACCTAGCAGGAGGTAGAGAAGAAAGTAACTTTGCCGACAGAAGCGAACGGGCGAGTTCCCCATGAAGCAGTTCAGCAGAAGACGAAGAAGATGCAATCACTGGAACAAGATTCGGCTGGACGTTTCGGATTCGGCCCGAGTGAGAATCCGCAACGTGAGGTCAGTGAAAGTCTTGTTACAATCTTGTTTAGCACAAAAAATTGGACCCTGACTGCCAGACGCTGGAAACTTCGGCGTCAACCACGGCCGTGCCGATATTTTTGGCTTAGCGAGGTCAACATCCTCGTATTCTAATGAAAACATTTACGGGTTTCATTAACACTGCAAGCAAAAGGAAACGGACGGCGATCTCCCTGTCACAGTTTGTCAATTTCATTGTTCTGATTTCTACGATGCATAAACGAACCACTGCCAACTGCGTTCATTTCCTTTTCGGAAGGTCTCCTAGTGGAGCTTTATTGATAAAGACAGTACATAGGAGTTAGTGCGCCCAGAACGAACTGCGGTAGTCAAATTCACCTAAAATGCGGCCTCCGGTGGGTGCATGATTCGTGATCCCACAGTGGCCATGCATTTGTTAAGAAGATTGTGACACATGTTGCGGAAGAAGGCTAACTTAACATACTTAGTTGAGCACTTAAAAACTCTTAGAATGAATTTAATGCTAAAGAGCGCATTGCAGAAAACTAACAGATGTGGTCTACAATACGTTTTCTAAACGCAGAGTACGAAGAATGAGGAAAAGATGGACAGCAAGAAGTTTGCCCCAGTAAAGAGTCGGACCGTTTACCCCAAGCCCCCAAATCAGGCTAAAAAGCTGGTATTTCTAAACAACGTAAAATTACTTGATAGATCGCAATATCTTGAAGAAAGACCAGTACTTCATTGTTGTAAGACTCTTGTGGGGCCGCAGCTTGGGCTGCGTTTGCGTAACAGGGAGTTTCTTGTAAAAATCCTTGGATTTAATGAGTTAGAACACCTACTGTACAGTGGAGCCTCGTGTGACGAGCAGCTCCATCTACGAGTATTTCAGGTAACGAGGAGCTAATCGCAGTAAATTTGTTTTGATTGACGATCGTCCGCTCAGTTAACGAGCTGTCAGAACGTGTGTGTGTGTGTCTCGCGCTCCCACTGGGTTTCAGGCCCCACTGCGGGTGCCCGAAAAGCTAGGCAGTCACTACGCGGTGGGGGAGAGAGTGAGGTCGACCCTCGGCGCGATTCTTCCCTCACTATAATAAATCTGAATGCGTCTGAATCTATCACGGTGCGCTAAAAGCCGTGGCTTGGAGGGTCTGCCAACTGACGGGAAAACTCGGGCCCCCTACGTAGCTGCTCCTTCTGTACGCGTGTGTCTGTGTGTGCGTACGGGAGGAGAGGGAGGACTGAGAGTCAGGCTGCAATGGCTCCCTCTTAATGTGGCCTTTATGGCGCTCCCGCGCAGTCGGGAGCATACCTAGCGAGATGGCTGTGTCAAGTGTACGCGTGTTAAGTGACTATCGCGCCAGCCACCTACACCCTCCCTCATTCCCGGTCTTATCGACTTTGTCTTTACACCGGAAACGGAGGTGGGGGCGGCGAGCGAGTGGACAGGTTCCCCGTGAGTCTGCTTTAACTCCTGCTTCATTCGTGCTTTTTCGCTGAGTTGCTTCTGCTTGCTGTAGCCTTCGTGCAGCTTGCCTAGCTTGCCTCAGTGCCTCCTTCGGCTTGCTTCAGCGTTTGCTGCGGTCTGTTGGAGTGCGTGGCTGCCCATCGTCGAAATCGACGGGGAACTAAACCTACGCAACATGAACCCACATGAAGACAAGAAAAAACTAAAAGTTCTGTAACAACTTCTAGTACATTAGCAAAATTGCATAAATTGACTAGCATTCCTGTTCCCATTTACAGTTAGAGGGACATTAGTGGGGAAGCTGAATCGGCGAGGCATGCCTCCTTTTATGTCCCTCCCTTTTTGTGTATTTGTGCACCTTTATTGTACTGAATACACGCAACAGGATTACTCGGCCAGTCTGGGTTCAAGTAAGCTGTTTAAAACCGTACACGGTGACTTTAGGGGGATTTGATGTGCAGCCTTCCCTACCAATCCGGTAGGGACGAGGACACTGCACTGACGGGGCGTTGTCGGCATGGTGATCTTCATATTGACCCTCGATTTTCTCTCCGTCTCTAGTTCGTCCTCCTCGCCTCAGACCACTTATTATCCACCTACTAAAGTAGACCGGCCCTTGTACTGTGGATGGCGTAATCACAGGGTTATCGATCCGGTTCAACTGACAGCCGAATCCGCGGCTTACTTGCTGTCAACTTAAATGCACTCAAGGCTTGCTCTCTCGTGGGATCGCGTGGTCGTCGCGCCAAACTACGCACTAGCTCACTAGACTTGCTGCAACTGGTACGGCGTGCGTGGGCCTGTCTTCTGGTTATTACAATGGGGGCAAATACCAAGGTCGCCCACGACCCTTCTCTTTCACCTCATTGTTCAAACCATCGGTTCCGCAAAATATTCTGCGAAAAGTTGGTAATACACCTCAGAACAGATAATAAAACACTGCTGGAACGCCGTATCATTTTGCAACAACTAAAAAACTTTTTACTCAGTGTCGTGTAAATCTCGCGTCAGAGGGAAAATAGCTTATCGAAATATCGCAATTGAGCCTTCAACCTAAGTGCACTAAGAAGGAAGGTCATTTCAACTTCGACAAATTTTATGAGATCATGACGCTGTAGAAAACACTATATCATGTTAAAAATATTTGACTTGCTTCAACTGCGTTTTACCCCCCCCCCCCGTTTTCTAACTTAGGACAGCCCACCTTTATGAATCAATAGTGACTTCAGTACGTATTTTACCTTTGAGGGCACAGTGTACGAACAAATCAAAGGGACTCCGATTGGTTCGCCGCTATCTGGTTTCCTTGCTGAGGCGGTTCTTCAAAAGTTAGAGACACTGGTGTTTCACCTGCAGCCAACGAGTGAACTGATGCAGTTTGAATAACTACGTTTTGCAAGACGGATGTTTTACATGACGGGCTCGGTGCCGGAACGGATAAAACTCGTTAACCGAGATTCCACTGTACTGGCAAACATCCAAAAAGACGACATCTTGGGTGCTACGATAAACCATAGACATCTCAGATGTATGAAGGAGGAATTTTAGCGGAAAAGCAACTTCATTCCAAACACGTAGCACATGGCAGACTCACTCAACTGCACTATAGATAAAACCAGACGCAACATTAAACCCATCTTACCTTCCGCCACACCTACATTTTCGCTCTATAAACTCAGGCCGCCAGTGTAAGAAACCCAAAGTATCAAAAAACGGGAAAACACACCCCTGAGGCTCCCTGGGTACTATGCGAGAGGAACTACTGAGAGTCTTTAGCGGTTTCGGAGAGGTCGCCGCTGCCGACGATGTCGCTGGCACCTTTGCTGCGGCCGAGAGCAACGTTTCCAGACGGGGCTGCTGGCTGGAGACACTAGTTTTAACACGCTTGGGCTTAATCAGTCGCCGAGAGGCCGAGTCCACATTTATGCTCTCCAAGAAGAGTGGTGGGTTGGAAACCGAAGTTCTTGGCGTCTCGACAGACACTGAGGACATGGTGGATCTGTGAAGTCTCGCTTTGGGACTGTTGGTGGGCGAATTAGCTGCCGGCTTGTCGGTCTCGACACTACGAGTGACGGGTACAACCATCTCAGGGTTGTTGCTGATGGTGTTGGAACTGTTGTTCTTGTTCGCCTTCTCTTTGGCAGCCGAGCTGCCGCCCTTGGTCGTTGTCAGGGAAGATGCCTCGCTGGGAACACGGACACTATTTTGCCGATTCGATCGGTTACCAGACTGCGAAACAGCGGACACACTAGATCGCAAAGAAGGTAGAGAAAGAAGGTGAACAGAAGATTTATACGCCATGGAGGCACAATGAAAAAGGGTCAAAACACAAACTGTTGCATGAAGATTGTAACTTAAAACTGCATCAAGAACACTACCAATATGCCAAATTACGGGTAAGTGCTTCTACCAACATCGAAGGTAAATTATACTTAATTGAGTACAATTGACCGAAAGACCCCTGCAACCCTCAAGATGGGGAAAAGGCAACAGTGTACACGACTCAAGAGACAATCCCGAAATATAAGTAGTGTGCTTCGAGAGAAAACTAGTACAAGACAGTTCATACGGAAGCCCAAAATATGAACACTCGACTCATGCTGTATCCCATAAACTTACCTAAATAGGCAACTTGAAAAACAATTTATACCATACATATACCAAAGGTGTAGTACTTAAGAGAATTGTCAATGGCAAAATCTTGTTGCTATCCACCGAGCGTTATGGCAGGAGACATACTATTCCAAATGAAATTCCTCAACTAAAAACTATTGAGCAACTTTGTTAAACACCTTGGCTATGCGAAGTCCAAGTATGTCAAATCGTAGCACGGTATATCTATTGCAGAGACTTAAGTTAATAGGGGGAAGACTCCTGCCGCTGCGATCTTCAGCCCATTTCCGTGTGGGGAGAGAAGAAGTGGGACGTCAGGTGGAAGGGATAATATTTTCTGTAGAAAGGTAGTGTAAAATAGGTTCGAAAAAAGTTGACTGCCAGACGAGTGCACGGTCACTAAGGCGTACTGTTAGGACGGCCCAGCGCGCGAGTCTTCAATCTGGCCGTCCTGAGGGAATAAGAAGAAAGGAAACCCACAGGCTAGCGGGTGCATTCTGAACGGGCCAAGACGCGCGACCTTCAAGGGCCGACAGGCGAGGACGCAAGGCCAGTCGTTGGCCGGGGTTTGCTATCTGCGAGGTCACGCCTGACAAGAGGTCACGAAAGGATGCGTGCACATGCGCGTGTAACAGCGGCGCGACGTGTCACGCTGAGGAAACCACACGATGGCTGCTCGTATGGGCCACTAGTAAAGGGGCCAATAGGGAATAAAGACTACCGGTCCTCAAATGCGCTGTCACCGCTGGAGGCGGCATTCAGCTGCTGGAGACACGGCACTCTGTTGCCCTAGGCAAGAGACTGTTATTGAGACGAGACCGACGACAGAACACACGCTGCTGACAGACACACAGAAGACAGAGCTGATTTACAAACAGAAACAGTGACAGTTAACTATTATCTGCTATCCTGTCTGCCTTCTTTGCCTAACACGCAACAGGGGGACATAACCAGTGTCGACGCAGACACACACAAGGTTATAACACGTACAGGCTAGCAGGTGTGAGTAGCGAGAGGTTGAATGACTCCCTCGGAGTTGGGCCACTATACATCCTGCCAAAATTACGATTCAAAACCCGTTGCTTGTGTAATCTAACAGCAGACATGCTTCAGAAAATCTTCAACAGGATGCTTGAAGCACTAACCATTTAAAAACCTCAAACTGTCCAAGCTCTAACTTGGGTCAGATGCCGCACATATAAACCTATCGGAGACGGTCTCACTAGTCGCATGAAAGTCAATTGATTTTACTGTATTCGTGAAAATAAGAAGAACCTACTGTAGTTTCTTCCACGTTGTGATTGTGACTACGAGACAAACCCATGCGAAAGCCTAACAGCCGGTTGGGGACATCAGCGGCGCAATTTCGGCAAACAACACATCCATTATAATTGGGTAAAAAGTTGACATTGCACAAACTAACCTAGTGTCTAAAGTGCAATTGCATTCCAGGGATGGTCGAATATCTTTCGAATAATTTAACATATTGTCAAGAGGCGCCTTCCTTAGACCGAAAATCCTTTGAATTGTATGAATAGGTCACAAAAGCCAGCGGTGTACATTAAAACGGGACACGAAACCTCCCGAAAAAATGCGACAAACTAACAGAAGTGTGTCAACGAACCTTGAGGTGCCAGATTGGGTTTGCAACTTTTCAGAAGCATCGGAGTTTTGTTTAACGATACCCTGTCGAGTCTGAAAAAAACCAGAGGAACACAAAATTGGATTACAGTCCTGGAGAGGGAATGGCCTAGCACAAGGTTGTGGAGCTTAGTAGAAGGGGGGAGGGGGTGCAAGCGAGTTAGTCACCTGATTTGAAGTTTTAAAAAATCAAGCTTTATGGGTACAGGTCGAGGAAACCATGGTCACGCTGGGATAGCGTGCACAGAAAAAGCAAAAGTAATGTATATACTGCACCACCTGCCTGTACTTTTAAGGTACGGTGGATTGCTGTGAGGGTGAAATTGCCATTACAAGTTTGAAGCTAGCACTGTAAGCAAAGTAAACGCGTGACCTGAATAATTGATTAATCAGAAGACAAAGGCGTATGAAGTCGACTACAATATAAATTTACTGCTATCAAGGGCAGCGAGATTTTTTTATTGCAATCCTGAGAAGGCAGTCTTAGGAGTGGGGGGGGGGGAGGAAGGGTAAAGGTGTTGGCGACAGCAGTTTAAAAAATTCAGGAACTAAAGAAATTAAATTGCACACTTGTGTTTTTTGTGACGACGGGTGGTAAGAAAAGAAATTAATCTGATGCGTAGCAGTCGAACAAAAGAGAAGAGAACACTGCAGACAGATGGAAATAATTTTACTCCAACCCAATTTACAGTGTTACCTCCGAGGATACTAGACACCGTCAAAGACTTCATACGGTGTCGACCCAAATATTCGTGATTAGACAATAAAGTAAAGCTTTAACAAAAATAAGGTCTTAAAGCTGCCGAAAATTCCCTTAATCATACTCTTATTTCTGAATTTGGGACACCCAAAAAATTGGTATGTCGGCTTAAGTGACCTGCATCGAGGCCTTTCCATATGACGATGAAAACAACACCAACCAGCCAATTTCCAACATTCGCAAGGCTCAGGCGTAGGGAAGAACTGAAAAAAAATGCAGTTTAGGTTCCACCTAAATCTTTCACTTAAGTCAGGTGCATTAGGTAGCCTGTCTCATGAATGAGTAACCGAAATTCAAAAATGGTTCCTAGCTTGGAAAGGATCGATTAGACGGGGTTTTAATGCTGATTATCGTCCAGCATAAACCAAAGATACTTCACTCACAACAAGATGCCGGCTATGGAGTGGACTCCTTTCCGTTTGCCTGCAAAACACTACATTCGATAAAAGATGACTACTTAATAAGTATGCATTTCCCATACCATTACAAATTTTAGTATACTTTATAGAAAACACGCGTTGACACATACAGTACGGCTCCGAATTCTCGCAACATACCGACATTTGCAAAAGACTGATACTCATTCACTAATCGGCATTGAGAAAGCTTATAATACTGATGACCGCGTAGCCAATTCCTAAGCCATTTCAGTCACGGTAGGATGCCGCATTTTCAACGAGCTTCTTTCGGACCGCTAACAAAAAGTATGTAATGTAAAACTGGCAACTTAAGTAGTATGCATTTCTATCATTGACTTTGACTGCCTTTATAAATTTAAGTATATTTGATGGAAAACCTGCACGAAAAAATCTTTCTCGTTTGGTAGCGAATTATGCCTTCTTGAAATTTCATACTTAAAGAAAAGGCACCTTTCGGTTTAAAAAATTATAAATTGTCGAATAATTTTGAAACCTTCTGACTACTACATCTGAATTCAAGGTTCGCAAACTGCGAACTGTGTAAATCCTGTTTAAGGCGAAGTACGTTTTTGCCTGCGGTTTGTGGAAGAAGTCATATAGGTCGCATAAAATATTGCAATGGATGTGGATCTTGCTGGATAGATTACACACAGGATTAATGAATTGACGGATACAATGTATTATGAATGAGCACCTCAAAATCGCAAAAAATCTCAAAATTATAAATTTATTAAAAAACGAAAGATACCATTTTCTTAAGTATAACATTTAAATAAGGCGTAACTTGCTACAAAACGCGTACAAAAAGAAATTTTTCGTGTATGTTTTCTATAAAATACATTTGAATTTATAAAGGTAGTCAAAATCAATGATAAGATGCATCCTACCTAAGAGGCCACTTTTTACAGTACATACTTTTTGTTAGCCGTCAGAAGAAAGTTCGTTAAAAAGCCGGCATCCTGTCGTGACTGAAATGACTTGAGCGTAGGCTACACGCTAATCAGTATTACAACCTTGCTCAATGCTGGTTAGCGAGTGAGCATCAATCTTACGAACATGTCTGCATGTTGCACGATTTCTGAGCCGTACTGTACCTAGGTGTACTCATTCGGTAGCAAAGTACGTCTTCTTCCAACGTTATACTTCAGGGAAGGGTACCGATCGATTTTAACCCACACTATACTTGGAGTGTTTTAGGTGTTCAAACTACGTGCTGTATATTTTCCGTGAAGAGAAAATCATACATTTATGTATGCTGTCTGTAATATGAAACGTAGATTTCATAATATGTTGGCAGTGGGCGTGAACCATGCTCAAGACTTGACGAACAACACCCATCAACCTGCGAATAAAAAGTTAACTGAGATTCTGAAGCATGCTTCTGACTAAAAAAAACCACGTAGTTGAGGTTCTAATGCTGAATATCGTGCAGTATAATTCCAAGATATTATTGACTTTTCGGATGAGCAAAAGATGTACGCGGTAGTAAGATAAATGAATAGTAGATTATTTTTTTGATTTTTGATGTCCTTATAAATTTAAATATATCCTACATAAAACATGCATTAAACACGCTTTTATGTACGCACTTCGTAGAAAATTACGGTTTCTTCAACGGTTATGCCCTAAGAAAGGATGTCACAATGCGAAAAAAGCCCTTTTAATTTCAGATTAAGTTTGAACCCCATCTGCAGGTGAGGGGTTTCCGAACTACATGCTCAACACTTTTCTTGTTGGGAAAGGCAAACGTTGCTCCATGATGCTAAGAAGACACAGTTCCATGCAGAGGAAATCAAATAATGCTCGATGCCATTAAGAAGATACCTTCTAGGGCTCATAATCTGCTGCTATGGCTGTGGGCCTCATAAGCAACATTAATAAACGGACAGACGAGATGTTGTATGAATGCACATTTCTCGTTCTTAAAAATTTTAGATTAAAAAAAACGTCTTCTCAACGCAAATATACCACTCCTCCAAGTGCAAAATGGGAAAAAAGACAGCATTAGTTACCAATTGACTAAAATTCTGCAAAATATGCATGAATTAACAGGGGCATTGAAAATCGATACGAAAAACCGTAGTCACTTTTCACCGTGTGTAACTTTTGCAGGCGATCTGAAAGCTCAGACAAAAGCCCGGATCCTGTTCTTACTGAAATAACTCCAGATTATAATGCAGGACTGCAACCCAAGTGCTCGCGAATGGACACCAATTCATTCGGGCATTCAAATGGGACAGCTACTAACCAGTGTGCAACTGGCCAAGGTCGTTGCTCGTAGTAAAATTAACAGACAGCTGACAAAGTTTTTTCAAATTCTGGCTTGCTGATTTTCTTTAAGCCAAGCGTGACGCCTAGAAGTGCCAAATGTATGCACGATAAATAGATTAGCGCAAGCACGAACCCCCAGGTGATAAGACAGGACCAAGGAGAGCCTTCACCCACTGCTTCTGCTATCCACCCATCTTCAGAGACTAAAAACAACCCGGCGCGTAGCCTACCAACACCGGCCGAGCCGCCGCCGCTATTGGCTGACACCTCAAAGGGACTTCTGTTGCCGCAGCCGTGCTCCCCACTGACCACCCGTGGTGGTGCTGCGTCGCCTCCCCCCGTGTCACCATTGCTGGGTTCACCCCCCCCCTGCGCTTTGGCAGCAGACACGTGAGTCGGAATGTTCACAGGCTCCAAAGATGCATGGACGACACAATCCCACCCGGCACGTCAGACACATGCACAATAGTTTGCACGTGAACAGGAGGAGCTGCTGTAGCATGTGATAGGGTCAAATGATGAGCGACGGTGCAAAAAAGGCTGACACCCTGTCCCCTCGACCTCTACGATGGGGTTGTTTGGTGCTTGAAGCAGAAAGCAGCACATATATTGCATTTTTTTGCTGCGCGCTTGGCAACGAAGTCTGCTTAGTCTCCTTTTAGCCACGTGGGAATTGAGAGCTCATCCACACGGCTTTAACTGCAAAGTCTAAATTAACAAGTACTTTTTGGAAAATACAACTGAATCCCGCCAAAACCGTATAGATAATTATAAACTATCGATCGGCGTTTGGATATCCACGATCACTAACTGCTCCATATAAGTATTAATCCCGATAGGTATAGGGGGTTTAAAAGAACATAACAAATCAACAGAAAATAATGCAGCTTATTGAAGTGGAAAACTATGTCTTACTCAAATTCCAGATTAGAAGAACACATATACCATGCGATTTATCAGTCTTCGTCCATATGAATACATTTGGGTGGTTGATTTCAATTATTTATACGTAGTCATTTGAGCAACACTAGTTCATGTAATGCACCTCATTAATCCATAGTCCGAGCATTTTGTCTTAGAAATACGGCGATTATAGGGTTTTATGGGTGGGGAGTTGGGATAGGCAGTAGAATATACTTTAATATCTGCTATATGCATTTTTATTTTAGTGTATTTTTTAATGCTGCTGGTTTATATCTGTAGATTTTCCTAACCTGCATTATCGCTTAACTTATTGTGAAAAAAAACAGATTATAAAATTGCGTGTTTCTTGAAATTCCTGAAAAATTGAAATGGAGATTAGGAGGTCGTCTACTTCAACTTACGTTTCATCGTGCACCGCCAGCTAGGACAATAGTTCAATAGTGGAAAAAAGTTTGAAGAAAATGGAAACTCACATACCAAGACGCGATCAGGAAGACGAAATCATGAGACAGATACGTTGACATACCCCCCCCCCCCCCCCTCTCCCCTACACCCCGGCCTCCACCCAAGGATGTGCGCCGTTACCAATATCATGCCATCTTCCCCACCCGTTCCTCTTTTTTGGACCACAAAACCGTTCATTTGTTGTTGTTGCACGCTCAGTCTCTGACGATGGCCTCCCATACGAGACCGAAACTTCAGGCTAATGCGCGGGTGCATCTGCCTTCCAGACGGATATTCAAACATAAAAAAATATGCGGTTGACGTAACAAGGAACAAAAACTTGAGACAAGCCACACAGATGGCCTGCATCAGACAAAGCAAAGGCCAGCCAGTGTGAACGCAGCAGGATGAGGTACCTTTCTTGGGCCTAGAAGTTCGCCAAGCCCCCCTAGGCTGGTTCTGCGGGAGAGATCACCCGACGCGGCCTCATCCACAGCAGCTACACAGTCTTGTGGTTTCTTGCCGGTTGTGCCGGGGCGAGAGGCCCTCATCTCGGCGTCGGGAGGCTGGGAGCCCCGGTGCTGCGGCTGCTGGCCGGCCTCCACAGCGCTCGAGCGGCGGCGCCGTAGTGGCACGCCGGCCGGACAGGCAGATGCTGCGGCCACCACCGCGGACTTTTTGGTCGAACGTATGATATTCAAAAGGGTCAGCAACAGGGAGGCAAGGACGCGGCCGGCAGAGGCAGTCGTACTAACGACCACACTGCCCAAACTGGTACGCCGTTGGCCTAGCAAGCACCGGCGGCGGCTTCCAGGTGGTGGTGGTGGTGGTGAATCTGTCACCTGTTTGTTAGAGTGCAATGAGACGGTGCTCTGTGTAGGCGGTGCATGCACGAGGTGGCGTGAACGAAAGCAGCCGGTGGTAGAGGAGGAGGAAGAGGTTAGGTCGAGCGAACGGAAAGCCGGCGGAAAGCCGTGGGAAACACTAACCACTGCCTCTTCCTCCGGCCGCCTGGGTGCTGCTTGCTGGAGGTCATCAGCAGACGCGGCGGAGCCAAAAATGGGCAACTTGAAATTGAGATTGAAGAGACCGGAGGCAAAGTTGGCGACCGCAGACGTCACATCTGCCAGACGAGAGTTGGTTATAGGCGCTGGCTGCTGCTGCTGTTGCTGCTGCTGCTGCGATGCTTGCGTCGTCGAGGGGTGCAGCTGCTCATGCAGATCCAACAAGCGGCCAGCTTCGAAAAAGGCCGCAAATAGGATTCCGGTCAGGTTGCTGACGAAGATGCAGGCAAGGACCAACCTGTGGCCGCGGACAGAAAGAAAGAGAAAAACGGTGAAGGCGTGGGGTGCAGGGATGAAAAGAGAGAAGTTTGAAATTCATTGATGGACTTTCACCCGACCGCTAAGGGGACTCATCTGTCCCGCTCTGCCTCGAGCGTCGACAGAGGCCATGACAGCCGCAGTAGCTGGTAGTAGGCAGATGGTGTTGCCGACAAAGGCAAAGGAGGTTGAAATGGCCATTTGTGACTTATTGGCCACCGTTAGCCAGTCATACCCAGGCCTGGTAGTTTGTACACGCATGCACAAAAAACAGTCAATGCGCCCATGGTATCACAGGTGAAGCACTAATGCCCGGCTGGGAGGGGCGGGGATAGGCGGTGCAGTAAGAAATGCATTTCGGCACGGGTACACCAACATATAGCAGTTAGCATATTTCCTGAGGCATTAACTCCCCAAATGCGCTTACTTTGACGGGGTTGTAATACTGAGTATCATAAAATACAGTCTTACTAAATCCAAAAATATTTTATTGATAGCATGCATAAACGACCCTTTTTATGTCCATTTTTAGGAACCTATGTCTTCTCGAAAGTCCCTGTTCGAACTTGGTGGGGATTAAGATTTCAAAAAAAAGTTTGAAAATTCCCGAATCATTTTGAACTGGACTAGCCATTGCACTGGCAGTTAGGGTTTTCAAACTACAGCACTTAGATTTTTTTGAAGGGAAATCATAGGTAACTTCCAGACACTTACATGCTGTTTGAACAAACATATTGTGGGTCTAAAAATCACACAATCACAAACCTTTTAAACCGAAAATATGCACTTTTAGGCGTATAACTTAGCACCCAAGGAGTACAATAAAGGATACTCGAATGAAAGAGAAAGTTCGCGAGACTGGAGTGTAAAGAGACGGCGCTGTGTAGGCGGTGCATGCACGAGGTGGCGTGAACGAAAGCAGCCGGTGGTAGAGGAGGGGGAGGTTAGGTCGAGCGAACGGAAGGCCGGCGGAAAGCCGGGGGAAACACTAACCGCTGTCTCTTCCTCCGGTCGTAACAAGTGTGTTACATTACTGCACTGCATTACAGGAGTTCATCTTCAGAATCTCTGAAGATGGACTCCTGTAAGATATCGAAAGCTCAGAACAATAAATCAATTGATCTGGTGCTCGACACGCCTTCTTCCTCGTCCATAAATGATACTGTTTGTGCATGTTTGGGTTTGTAAGGGCAATGAAAATCAATAAGAGATATTAACACGATTTCAGCAGTCGGCTCCTAGAGGGTATGATCCTCGCAGGTGGCCAAAAAGACCTGCATTTAACAGTCACCAGCTGAAACGGAGGACTAGCCGAAGCAACAATGCAGGAGTCCCAAAACAGGCTAATTTAATTTCCAAGGTTTTAGGAACTGCATTAGCTCAACAGTTTTTTCCTTAAATAGTACTTTTTGAAATGGGACTCCTATGTGGTGATCTACTTGAGAGAACTTCCTAGGCAAAAGAAACTGAGAGGCCGTTAAAGAATGACGCAGTGGAAAAGGAATCTGAACGACGCGGAGAATTCGGCAGCAAAAATCAGTTCGAGACGAAAATATTCGCTTGCTACCACAGGGTTGCCAACTTTAATTACGCCGACTGCCCCTGGATCAGAGTCCCAGAAACGCTTTGAATAACAAGTCCTTTCCCCAACAATCACTCCATAATTCAAACAAATAGTATAACCGGCTTCTCAGGTGTCAGAGATCTCACACGATCAAGAACGTCATAGATGTCTCATTACGGAAACATTATAGTCTAGCTATCCCTTTTAGGTCCACAATGCATTCAGACAAAGGCGGGCTGAATGTAATCCACATACACATCCAGGTATCAACTTTCTTGCTGCTTGGTTTGTCAGAGGCGAAAGCTTAATTAGACTATAAGGATTCCAGATGGCATTGTCGAGGGGAGAAGACATGGCAGATGTCTATAAAGAAGAGGTAAGCCAACCAAGACACGGCGGCTATGTCGGGCTGAGTTGCGACCTCGTTAGTCACCCAATCACCCTGGTCGGCGCTGGCTCACCCGCTCAGCGACTGCCAGCGGATAAGTACGTGCTAAGCTGTGTGTCTAGTGGACTGGGAGACAGACGGCGAAGACTACTCCCAATCCCCTGGTTGTGCTAATCGTGATTTGTATATTTAAAGGGGCCGGGTTGTGATGTGGCGCGTGCAGACGGGTTCGTCAGTCCCGTCAGTCACTGCGCTCACTCCACAGTAGAAGACTGCCGGCTCGAAGGGCGGCCTGATGCTGGAGGTGGGGGCAAGAGTGGAGTCAATAACGCAGCGCAATTTCCTGAGCATAAACAGTTGGACGCTCTTGAAGCTACCACGCTGCACTATAAGTCGTGGTTTGGAAGGTTACCAACTGGCAAAATAGTTCAGACCATGCGGTCAGCCCATTGTGTGTCGTGGGGAGTGGCTGACTGGTGGATTGAGAGTCAGGTTGCAATGACTCCTGAATGTGGCCTTCATAGCACTTCCAATCAGATGGGATCCGAGCCACCCCTTACTATGTTATGGTTTTCTAGCTGCGTTGACCACCTTTTCTCGCCGGTCTTCTCTACTTCGACTTCAAACCGGACCCAGGTGGGGGCGAGAGTCAGGTACATGCACCGAAAGTTTACTTTCATTCTAATCCAGTGGAAGTCACCGTTCCTACACCACCCTGCTGTGGAACACACGGTGGATATAGCCGAAACCTACGGTCGAACTGTTAAGTACTTACTTGATTTCAGTACGCTCTAGAAGTTTCACGTACGGACTCCAGAATCAAGATCAAAGCTCCCCTGTGCAGGCTGTTGACTCCGTATTCTAAACTTCTGATTGACTTCCATCTGAGATCGTTTTGGCTCTGAGGGAGAGCATCGGCAGTAAGGCTAGGCGGGATTACCTGACGTGACTACGGAGATTTTTGAGGCAGGCATACAGGACGCCCCATTTAAATTCAGAAAAGTCCCACGACAGCACTGTGACACGACGATCTTCGTGCACGGACAACGATATGAGGGCCAGATAGAATAGCATGCTTGCTTACAGGCATTTTAAACACGACAATAATAGATTGAGATTAATTAATTTGCGACGTTTATAATTCGCAAAAGTGGAAGTTTTTGTCAAATAAGTAGTTAATATTACATGACATGTTTGGGGTAGAATTCGCTCTACTTAGTGTTGTCTTGCTCACTTTTCTTTATCAGCCGCTAAAAGTGACTAAACAGCAACAGAAACAGGACGAAAGTTCAGTGAGGCACTTGGAGAAGAAGTAACAGAATTAGGCTACAGCCCGGACCTAGAAAACATCGCAATGCAGGGCTGAGCTCCAGGGATGAAAATCGAAGCAATATTATATTGCCAATCGAGACTAATTTTGGGAAAGCGGGGGGGGGTGATTATTTAAGTATACATCTGTTACTGTATTTGAGAGATAGCGGGAAACCTAGATGTTGGTAAGCTAACCGTTGTTTAAATCGCAAAGGTGAAAATTCTTCATAAGCACAGTACGCCTCAGAATTAATGCAACATGCTCACATTTGCGAAAGATTGATACTCATTCGCTACTTGTCACTGAGTAGGGTTGTAATAGGTTATCATGCAGCCTATTCCCAAATCAGTTCAGTCGCGATATGATGCCGGCTTTTCAACGAGCTTCTTCTTGACCGCTAACAAAAAGTGTCTACTATAGAAAACCCCAATTTAACAAGTATGAATTCTTATCAGTGATTTTGACTTTATAAATTCAAATATAGTTCAATGAAAATATGCGCAAAAATTCTTTCTGTTACTGCATTAGTAGGAAATTACGCCTTCCCTAAATTTTACACATAAAGAAAGGGTATTCTTTGGCTTCATAAAAATGTCTAATTATGATATTTTTTAAGATTGTGAGGTGTACAAGTAGAATACACCTTATCCGTCAATGTATTGATACTGCCTATAATGTGAACATCATGATCCACATCTATTGCAACATTTTATGAGAACTTTGTGATAGCTTCCTCAAAACGTTGGCTAAAAATACTTTTCCTTAAACAGAATGTATACAATGCCCTGTTTGTTGACCTTGAATTCAGGAGTAGCGGTCAGTGGGTTTCAAAACTATTCGGCAATTTAGAATTTTTTAACCGAAGGATACCCTTCCTTTAAGTATGAACTTTATTGAAGGCGTATTTTACTACCAAACAAACACAAGAAAGAAGTTTTCGTGCAGATTTTCCATAAAATATATTAGAATTTAAAAAGGCAATCAAAATCAATGATAGAATGCCTATTACTTAACTTACAATTTTTTTTATAGTACATACTTTTTTGCTAGCGGTCACAAAGAACCTCGTTATAATGCTGGCATCCTATCGAGACTGAAATGACTTGAGAATAAGTCACACGATCATCAGTATTTCAATATTACTCAATGCTGATTAGCGAGTATCAATCTTTCCCAAATGTCGACATGTTGCACGAATTCTAAGGCGTACTGTAGATTTGCACGAAGCTGCCGAAAAGTCAGAGCTGCCTAGATAAGGGATGAGTTTCTTGGTATGTATTTTCCACCAAAGAACAAATTGTTTGTCGGATTGCGACTGGTGTACAGGAGATGGCGCCTGTAGAAGGCTCCACGATCAACACAAGAGATTGATTACGGAAAGGCGCCCCAAAACTTCTACAAACCCAAGTCGCAGTAAACTGTGCAAAGGTCTACTGTCGACATTATTCGCTACAAATTTTCGAATTCAGATGAGTTTCGGACGTAAGGTATAAGCATCTATCGTTGGTCAATCGAGATCATATTCTTCGCCATAACAAAGTCGAACTACAGGTCTCGCAGGAAACGACACGGAAATTGCACAAATGGGGCTATAAAACCGGATAAAACCTGCATATTCGTCAAACGTGTCAAAGTTAATATCACCCCTTTTTTAAAAATTTCAACAAAAATCTGTCATAAAATGGTCCCTGAAGACGCTTTTGAACGGTTTATTGACTCTAGCAACTCTGGAATTGCATCGTGAAGGACTAAATGTGTGTTTTGATAATGGTGGATTATACTTGAGTTGAAAATGCCTTAAAAACCTGTTCAAAACCGTAATTTATGTTCATCAACCCAATGGACGGCAGCACGCGTGACTGGTTTGATAACAGAGTAATTTTCGGGAGGTGTTTGGTTGAGAAAATGTTATACGGCTCCCCTGTCAGTAACCTTTTTATAAATCCACGTCTATTACTACGTCGCGGGGAGAAGTCGGCCCAGACGAGCAGTTAAGACATGTAAATGCACAGGAAAGTCATTAAACTGTCGCATAAGGGGGCGGGGGTCACCCTGGAGTCATTTGAATAGGCACGATGGGCAATAAGTATAGAGTTAACTGACTATTTTGTCAATGGGGCCACACACACACACAAGCTAAAATGAAACACAAACTAAACTCGAGCGGGGCACCAAGTTCTGGAGCAACACTTGAGCTAGGTATGACTAGCTGACGACGGTTAGTAAGCCAAAAATGGTCATCCTAGTCCCCCCATGTCTTTGTCGGTAATGTCCTTCTGCCTACATCGTTAGCTGCCTTGCGGCGTAGGCTCGAGTGTGAGCTCCAAAGGCACCATGGACGGACGAGCGTGTCCTCTAACTAATCGGTGTACGTCTATTTGCCGCTATATTATATTTAAATATAATACAATGCACTTTATATAGCACCAGCTTACCATAGACCGTCCTCAAACGACGGCCGTAGAAGGGTGGCATGACACTTAGTGTTGATAGCCGGCGACAGTCGAGCCACAAGATCAACTGGCTCGAGCTGGAAGATGATAAAATCAGCCATCTTGCTGCTTGAATTTCGAGGGATGGATGGAGGTGCGCTGGGGCTTGCCACTGGTTCGGCCGGCATCGCGTTACCGCGGCGTAGCGGTTGCATCGCAGCAAACACACAGAGTTGAGCATGAACAAGAGGGTGCAGAAAGTCCGGTGCATAGAGAATCTCCACCCAGCGGCGTTCGCCGGGCTTCAATTCAAACTCTGGAAGGAAAGAGGCGGTGCTGGCAGTGCCTACCGGCTCTGCACCGGCCTCCGGACAGATAGAAACTGAGAAGCCCGACCGTTGGGGAAGACAGGAGGCCAGGAGGTCTTCCGTCGTCGCAACAGAAGCAATGGGACAAAGGCCCACACGCAAGATCCACACGGGCAGGCTGCCGTCGTTTAGAAGAGCCAGTCTCCGCATCAGTGTCAGGCCAGACACGAACTCGGAGGGGAAGATGGGTTCATTAGAGTCACTCAGACCCCAGGCAAGTAGGGGCTGCTCAGGTGAGTTCGCGCGATCAGCAGAGAAGTCGGAGACGCCGACAACACTGGCTTTGGGATTGTCCCAGTGGGAGGAGACGGGTGGTTGAGCGTACTGACCAGCATCACTGCCTGTAGGGATGGAAGGTGAAAGAAAGAACTTCAAACACATAGGATTGGCGTTCTTCAGTTCCGCCAGGGTTTAGAACTAGATTCGGGAATTCGAGCTAGTCCCTTCTGACTTGTCACATGGCGCAACGAATTTACTAGTTGAGAACTATTCTCCATAGACACACTGGAACATATTTCCCTGACGGGATAGAGGATAAACAAGTGATGAAAAACCAAGACTGCAGAAAGTCAGATACGGAGTGTCAGGTTTGGCGGAAACTTCCGGCCCCGGTAGGGTGGAAGTTGGCAACAGCACCGTACTTGGAGAATGAACAAACGTCGGATGATTAAATTAAAATGCCCAAGTTTCTAAAACTATCGGGACCCAGGAAATAAAAGGGAATGTATGTGTGGATAAGATAAGCTGGTAGGATGAGCCCCACTAAACGGCAGATGCACGGAACCAACACGGGAGCTAGATCAGGGCAAGACAGGTGTTATTCGGGTTGAGCTCCCATAACAAGTGCCGAAAATGGGGGGGGGGAAGGGGAGGAAGGCTTCGTGGCACAGGCACACGCCGCGCCATCCACCGACGCCCAATCCCGTTTCTGGCGTTTCCGACTCGGTCTTGAAACCGGAAACAGATGGGCGAGGGAACAGTGCGTGTGTGTGTCGCCCATTCCACCTCAGACGACCGATCAGCTAGGCGGTGGGATAGAGTGATGTCAATCCTCAGCGCATTTATTTTCTTGCTAAAATCAATCTGGTGCACTAAAACCGTCGCTTGGAGGGTTGCTAACTGACGGGATAAATTGGACACCGCAGTCGGCCCAGCGTGTACCTTGTTGTGTGGGGTGGCTAACTGTGGGCTG
Source organism: Ligula intestinalis (assembly GCA_036362985.1). NCBI lineage: Eukaryota > Metazoa > Platyhelminthes > Cestoda > Diphyllobothriidea > Diphyllobothriidae > Ligula > Ligula intestinalis. Next base: position 54,026,713 of record JAYGXS010000002.1, read on the forward strand.
AGAGTCAGGCTCAATGGCTCTTTCTTAATGTGGCCTTTATGGCGCTCCCAGTCGGGGGCCTACCTAGCGAGGCATGCTGTTGGTACGTGTGTTGAGTGTTGGTCGCGCCAGCCGCCTGTGCCCCCTCCCATATCTGATCTTCTTGAATTTTGTCTTCACATAAGATTCAGGTGTGGGAGTGGTGAGAGAGTGGGGTAGATTCTCCGCGAGTCTACTTTCACTAAAATCCTGCGGGAGTCACCACATGGCTTCAGTCTGCTGAAACATGTGGTGGAAGTCGTCGAGAGCGGCGGTCGAACGGTCATGTGTGTGTGTGCGTGGTAGACGCGGTGAAAGTCTACTAACGCTTAAAGCCGATTTACACGAACCTCACCGTCCCCACACCACCGTTCTGAGGAGCACACGGTAGACATTATCGCAACCGACCATCGAACTGTCGGATGTGAGAATGGTGATTTTGCTTAAGAAAACCTAGATGTCGCACAAATAGTGCAGAGACACAAATTCCAACAGTTGGTGGTTGACGAGCATGCAGCAACACTGAAAATGGATAAAAAGAACAAAGACAGAAGCAACAGCTAGAGAAAGTGGGGAATAAAAAGGCAGCCTGATGGTACAGTAGGGACTGGTTTTAAAACGCCTCCTAGTGCGTGCATCGAAAAAAAGTTTAAGGGCTAGCAATTGGCTTCAATGCAGGAATGATAAACAGACGCTGTGGGAAGGACCTAACCTCCACCCATGTGAATAGCCTGGGAAACATTTGCTGAAGCTCAACTTGAGAAGTTTTTCACACTGCGGCCAAAAAAAGAAGGCAAAGAGACATTCTGACCAATATTTCCTTGACGGAAGGCGTTCGTTGAATGTAATTGAACAAAGGGACCTAGGAATCACGATTTTGCACTTAGGAAGCCTTACTCTCAATGTGTCAGAGCGGCTAAAGGGACAACTAATATTCTCTTCGCCATTAAAAAAACTTTCATAGTTATCGATATGAAAGAAGTTGGAGAAGAGGAAGTTTAGGAATCACGAATGGGGACTGTGGCCTGCCGAACAGCGGATATTCATGTACTCGATCGCGACCAGTAAGCCAACCAGCCAGAGGCTCAATGGTTAGGTCATTAGATTTCCAACCAACAGGTTGCAGGCTCGAGCCTCGGGTATTGCAAAATCCGGAATTGGATATGACTGACTGATGACAGTTATTAAAACCGAAAAGGTCATCCCAGTTTCCCTGGTCTTCTCAGTCATGTTATTCTGTCTGCATTAATAGCGTCGCTCGAGAGTGAGTCCGAAGGCAAAACAGGATGGATATGTGTCGTTGTGCTTCTGGGCCCAATGTAAAGAACGCAGTCAGTCGCACAGCGACTAGCAGTATAAACTATCTGTTTCAGCAACCTGTAATTAAACCATCGAACATTTCCAAGGTTAGCATATGCTTGATGTTAGGTAGGTCTTTGAATCCTCATAGGTACCAGTGCAAGAAAAATGCGTACTGTGATTCGTTAATCCAGGGGCTTGACCTGAAGACCATTCTTGAAATCCATGCGAATTCGATGGCTAGTAGAGAGCAGTTGTGTGCGAACGGCCCGGATCCCGCAGTATATGGAGACGGTCTACATCTAGAGGGCTGGAACGAAGTCTTTAAATTGGCTCAGTTATTACAAGCTAAGACGCCCTTTTTGCCGCTTTTCGGGGCTTTGGTTTTTCAATATTTTATTGGGCTTGCATCGTCGTTCTCCCCCAATAAGTTGTGCGTTATGGACCGTGAAGCTGAATATGAAAGTCCTGAAAGCTTCTCATAAGTTAGCTCTAGCTAAGTGAACTTTCGTCTAGTCTGCGATTAAGTTTTTACTCCTCCTCAATTTGTCTGTTCTCTCTAACGAGCAAAAACAATCTACGGTTCTTACGGAGGACACTGATTATTTGTTCAATAGAAAGTGACATTTCCCCTGACCGCGTTACTCCTTCACTGCGACAATTAGGAAATGTGTACTGCTCAGATGTCCTAAGGGGTGGTGGCTTGAGACATCAGTTCATTTTCTCACCAATTTAAATACAACTTTGTCCTCTTGTGGCAACAGGGGAGTGACAGTCATTACAGGTTATCTTCTTAGCATCAATAAAACCCGCTTCCTTTAAGTGGGTGACAATGGTGATAGACGTTAACCCGAGAGACGCATGTTTTCGTTATCTTATTAGCATTAAGACACTATTTTGACCCGAAACTAATCGTTATCGCATGATAGTGAGCCTAAAAGATTGAAGGTAGAGTAGCGGAGAACCGGTAACACTCCGCGAACGCACGGACTGCAGTATATACACGTAGGAGAAAAGCCAAGGTCCAGAGCTAACTTCAAAGTCCCACGCGCCGATGAAGAGACGGCATGAATAAATTAACCACCGAACACAGCCAGCCTGGCAAATGAAGTCGTTCACCACCAGAGCTAAATAATCGAACTTCAATCGGAAATACCTGGGCATAGTTTGCAAAAGAGCATTTATTACCATTACTTTCAAATACGCCGGACGGAAATGGTTTCACTCATCCTTAAGACATGTACTCTCGTAGAACCTCCCTCATGTTCACTACTCTGGTTCATAGGCAGGGCACGCGAATAAAAAACCGAAATACAGGTAGACTTGTGCTTAATTCCTGGAAAAATGGGGTTAGAGTTGGTGCTAGGACAAGGGAATAGGTACCCTTTCTGGCAGTGAGCGTCCGATCACCTACACTAAGGCGATGGTGCCTAAGCTCATCTGCTGGAATTCAGAATAGCAAATTCGAGAGAGCAGGGCTCATCGGAACAAGTTTGATGAAGTGTTGACGTTTCGGGGAGCTTGGTCAAAGCTTTGAGTGCACTTAATCGAACAGAACCGGAAGTGGCGTGCCGTGATCTGCTGTTCGGCCCTGGGGCTGATCGATTTTTCATATTTGTTGCCATGGCTCTTTGGAGGATGTTTGGCGAGCAAAGACGGAACGGCTAACATCAACAGGCATCTTGACCTTCTTGTGGGTTACAGTAGGCGCCGGTTACAAAGCCCACCTCGGGCCCAGACAAAATTGGGCTTAATAAGCGGCTGGGCCTATTAACCGTGGGCAGAATAGCCGGCGACTACTGCATCAAGTTTTACGTGGTTACGCTGAGATAGCCGCACAGAGAACCCGACGACGAAATAAAAAGGCCGTCCGAACGAACAACGTCGGTAGAGGTTCAACCCCTTCCCCCTCTCCCCCATCGAGGCGGTGTCTCATAAAGCACGCAGTTAAAAGGCCCGCCAAACATCCTCCCAAAGGTAGTAGCAGCAATCATAAAAATCTCACACCACTTCCGATTCTGTTAGATTAACTGAACTTGACGTTTCAACAAAGGAAAGTCGATCAAGTTCTCGAGGGGTAAGCACTTCAATAAACCAGCTTCCGTGGGACTTTATTAGTTCTCAAAGATAGGACTGTTTGCAGGAGGCTGTACTGCATCAACACGCTCCCCCCTCCCCCTTTCACTTAGTACTGCTGCCTTTAAGTGAAGCCCTTAATCACCCGACAAAGTGCACGCACCGAAAGTGAGTCAACAACTGGTAGTTTTGATTGAGGTGATCAACCTGGCAATTTAATTTCATTAAAAAAACCACTAGGGGTAAAATTCGTTTCAGCGAGAACCACCCCTCCCCCTCATCCTCAAGAAGATCAAGCGTCGTTAGCTGACATTGTGAAATACGACATAGGTTGGAAATGAGTACCTAAATGAAGTTGTAATATTGATTAGAATCCAGCATAACCTGGAGGAATGTAATGCAGACCCAGTTGGAAAGCTCATTCTTCTGACCACTAGCATCAAATCCGAGCAAATATTGTTATACGATTAGTGTGGCGTTTTTTCCACATATTTTCTCTGCTCCACATGAGAGCATATATCGAGTGCAGGACAGTAGCCTGCTGGTCTGGTCAGACAAAACAATCTCCTCCTGCCGGCTTGCACAGCTTCATGCACTCGACAAGACTTGAACCGGGTCGTATTCGCACAAGTAGTCAAATCAGACGGATTTCTCATTAAGGCACGCTTTTCAAGAGGGGTACTTGATGCTGAAATGGCTGCATCAGGATTGGCAGTGAGCCTAACGAAGAACATCTTCGCTACTGATAACAGGACACGGTAACGAGGATCGCCCACAATGCATATATCTTTGCGTCAAATTTCAGGTAAATTATAGCTGGGATTCGGCTGAAATTAAGGTCCCAGCTGGGGTTAACACGCGGGAATATTTACCCTTCCTGAAATTTGTCGCAAGACCACCTACTTTTTAAGTTGGCGGGGCGTTCTTATGTTCATGTCCTGTTTAGGGGGCAATAAAAGTTATCGCTACGACACCTACGAAGTGGCACCTCAACTCCAATAAGGTGCTGGTAAAACTGTCCGGGTAGTCTGAAGGAGGTAACTGATAGAGGCACTGGTTATGTGCGCAGAATATCTGTTTAAAAGGGGGCCAATGAACATTCACCACGATGCAGGCTAAGAACATAGTCCCCAATCCGTTCTGACAGGTAGGTAATTTCAGAGACGTATGCGGGACTGATGTCAAAATGGACGAGATTTGAGCTGGACAGAAGTCAAAAGCTAGCTGTAAATATTTTCAAATAGATACAGGTATATTATAGACGAAATAAAATTACCGACAAAGACACGGGAGGCTGAAATGGCCAGACCTAGCTTAATAGAGGTCACCAGTCAGCAAAAACCGAGCCCGGAAGTGGCAGCACCTGATATAATGCGGGTAATGTCTTTCTCCATATAATAAACTAGCCACTGATTGGCTGCTAGCAGGGTTCGAGATTGAACTCCAGGGCACAACAGGGCGAGTGTGTTCCGTAATGCGACTGGTGAGCAACCCATAGATAGGGCTATATTAGGTATTGGCCCAGTCTATTTAAACTATATAACGCACAATGACCAGAAAGACCGTATTTGAATCCCAGGTCATCCAAATCTGGGGTTGCACATGGCTTATGGACAGCGGTCATTAAGTCCGAAAATGGTTACCCCTGTCATCCTTGTCGTTGTCGATATTCTCACAGTCATATTAGCTTGAGCCGAGTGTGTATAGAATTCCTCTAAGTGGGATATTTTTGGATGACAAGGGCGATGTCAGGTGACGAGACCAGCAGCCGGTTTCATAAACTACCACGATGTTATCGGGGGAGGGGGAGCTCATGACCAGCATAGACCACTTGAGGTACAGATGGGCCGTCCTGTCCGATGAAGTCCACCGTGTGCTCCACAGTGTGGTGGCACAGAGACAAAACTTGCGTGTGAATTAGTTTTAATTGATCGTACACTTGCGCTGCATCTACAAAAACCCCCAATGCTCGGTGTGAACACAGAGCCATCAAGCAGGCTGGAGGCGGGATCGGGTGCAGGCAGCTGGCGCGGCGTGAGGTTGACCCCACACGCGCCATCATGCACATCTCCACCATGTGTGCCACTGGTTATTGGAGCACATTCCGCATAACGCCTATTGTGTCCTCATCTAGCCTCCGTGTTGGTCCAGCGCAACTACCACGTGGCCCATTTGGAACACACACACGACAATAGTGAATTCGCGGGTTATAAATGGAAAGATAAAAAACAACCATAGCAGACTCACAGAGGCTGCTCAGGAGATCCTCGTAGAAATCAAAATTCAACACAATCGGTGAAGAGGTTGTGGAGGTGCCAGAAGACAGGCGGCAAACCGAGACGGTTTTAGATGCGTTTTTGGCAGTCTTGACTTTCAACAGACAACTCCTTCCCGCGTCATACACTACGCCAGCTCTATCTGTAAATCCATGCAGGTCGTAGTGGCCCAGTGAGGGACCGTCGGAAAAGTTATGGCTGCAAAAGGGCGCCGCAGTAGGGTTAAAAAGAAGCATCGCTTGTTCCGAGGTTGTTGCTGCAGTTCGCGCCGCCGTCCCATCACCCTTAAATGACTGACTCCACAGGGGAACAACCTGGGACATGCTAGGAGGGGCTTTAGCGCTCAGAAGTGACACTGAGGCTCGCATTGTCAGCGCCTTAATGAGCACCGGTTCCAGGGCAGTGAGGTTGTTACGTAGTAGTAGAATACTCTTGTCGAATGGTGTGACGACACGGCCGCCGGAGCTGGTGCCTGCTGCACGACGAGATAAGTTGCCGAGAGCGTAACTAATAGAGAAGACGGCCTCACCACCGTTGGGCGGCAGAACGATTACGGGACAGCAGGCGGGAATAACTACATGAGACAGGCCGGAGAGATTGGTGAGGTAACGCAAGGTTGCGAGAGAGGCCTCACTCACGGGTGCTGAGTTGACGTGCAGAAAGAAGCGTCCGTTGCGCGTTGTCGCATCCTACACACGAAGAGCGGGGGGGGGAGGGGGGGGGGTGAGCATATGGTATTTTCAATGAAAACATGTAATTAAAGCTGGGTACAGGAAATAAGCGATTTACGTACAGATAACAAACTAGCTATTAGCCTGGAAAATCTTGAAAGAGGACAAAAGCAGTGAAATGGTCTTCGAAGAGCCTCCCTTAAGGTGGTATTCCAGGTGCTGATTATAAGTCTCTGGGCTAGTGGCTCTGAGGTAACTTAAAACTATCTCTCCGGGCATATGTCAGTTCTTGTTGGGCCGGGAGGTTATGCCGTTCATCGTCACCTGCCTTTTGTAATGCCTCATGACTACGGGCTCCTTGAACTGATGGCAGGCTGCTTTTTTGAAGGCCAGGAAAAGAATCAGGACGCCTTCAGGTTACTTTACATCCTATGATTTTGGCGAGGGGATTCAGTTTAAGGTACCTCCACGTGACCGCAGTGCACCAAAGAGAACATCAGCCCGAGATTTAGAATCCTGAATATGCAAAAAGGCCTGTCGGACACTGATCGGCGCAGCACAACTGGCTCGCTGACTGGGCAGAGCTGAGTTGGGCTTTGACGCCACAGAAAAACTCTTAGTTGGAAGGTTGAAGCGGAGGTCAAGTTAGTTTCGTGAGAGAAGGTCAGCGTACCAAGCAAGCCGTCTAAGCATGCATGCTAGGTGCGCGTGCGTGTCGTTTGTGGACCAAGATTGCCTCCAAGAGAAAATGGATTTTAAAAGGCCGAATTAACATGAGTAGGGTTCACTTAACCTAGAATGGTAATAAGCCACACGCCACATAGAGGAAAAGAGACAGACGATTAGAAAAGTGACTAATCTAAGGAAATTAGGTAGATGACAAAAGGAAAACTAGTAAATGCAAAAATAAAAATTAGCAAAGAGGAACGATAGATTTGAGACATCCAGCTGGCAGGCAATTAGTGTAAACCAAGCGCGTCTCTCTTATTCATATTTTCGGCACCTAGTTGTCGACCTTTCGTCATAGCAAAGCAATAATATCAGTTCAATACTTACACTAACTTGGAGCCAACCGCCCCACACAACCTTCAATAAGCGACTTCGACAAAAACTGAGTTTGCAGATTACCATTGCAGTCATTACAAAACACACACACACACACACACACACACACACACACACACACACACACACACACACACACACACACACACACACACACACACACACACACACACACACACACACACACACACACACACACACACACACACACACACACACACACACACACAGTTGGACTTAGATCGTATTATGCGCCGCATATATAAAATCTCGACTGATGCTGGCTATACTGAGGTCGTCAATGAAATGGGTAGAACAAACTCTGTTGTTCCGTAAAAATGTGTGTTGCTAGTATATTAATTCAACTTATAACTTCGGAGTTGACACAAATGCCGGACATTAACCAGAAAAACTTATTCTACTTGGTTTTACTAAGCACGGTTTTAATATCATGTTTGGTGACTGTGTTGTGCCAAGGTTTAAACTGGGCGTGGCTTGTGAATGCCCACAAATGCGATAAGAGACAGTCCACCAACGGAATGCGCCACAACTGGAAAGGCAGTTGAAAAATCATGTGCGTCTAGGGCGGGCGGGCGGTCCACTGACTAGCCTCATTGTCGCACATGGAGAAGCGTAAACTTTTGACTGCAAAAATACGCGTCAGTTGTGTGGGTCACGCCACAATATCTTTTTAACAAGGCATCCATATGGTCGCATTTAAACGCCCTCAGGAGGTCAAACCGTACTACTGTCTGCATGGGACTTTCAATGTGATAGGGCAGCTAATCTTTTTGTTGACGGGTTTGGCATGAAATCCCCACTTTTAAGAAAAGTGAGTTGAATGGAAGTGTGCCAGGTCCCGATTGTGATCATCGCCGTATGGCGTGTATCTTCTCCGTTCCCTGATATTGGCTCAGATGATATAGGAAAGAACACAGGGGGCGTATTCAGTAAAACAACAGGCATGTAAACAGAGTCATGGCTTGGAAAGTGGCAGGCCAACCGGATAACTCGGGGCTCATGGAAGCATTTCAGGGGTGAATAGAAAACTGAACGTTAGACGGAAATTGCACATTTCCCCCGGTGACACAGAGACCAACCCGTGTCTAATTCGCAAAAACAGGCTGGTTTGTTTTGTTAGTCATTACGCTTGCGCTCGCCTTCAGTAATCCTGACTCCGGTTGCAGTGGGGGTGAGGATGGAAAGAGTACGGTAGGCGCTGTGCAAGTACAGTATCAGTATAAACTAATTCACGCGTAAGTCACCGATCTTGCACCACCCTCCTGTGGGCACACGGTGGACGTCGCCATGCACGACGGTCAACCAGTTAGGCTCCGGGCTAAACATGAAAAAAAACTTGGTGAGGACCGTCGCTGGCGTGTATGGATCAATTTTCGTCAAGGGGCCACGACTGGACAGAGTAATCTCGGAATTCGCCACTAAATCGGCCACGCTTTACTAGCCGAAATTCACGCATGACCTACTCTAAAGAGACACCGAAAGTTAAACTATGTGCATGCCACAAACAGTCCAATAAAATAGCCACACACACACACGGAGAGGTACGGAGGTCCTACCTGACTCAGATAATGGTTGCTCTCAAACGGTGAGTCCATAAGCTTCACAAAGTCTGGAATCAGCTTCTTCAGAGCCAAATCCATTTCGTCGACATCAACTTCCCCGGGCAGAAGAGCATCCAGGAGAAGGGGTTGCAGCAGAACTGGTCGGTCGGACGGATTGGTAACAGTGAGCTTACAGACGACCTGCTGCGACGGTAAGTTGCGTAGGGTCATTTCAGCTATACGTGAGGGTGCAAGCGGTGGCAACGACAAGTTGTCTTGCTTGTTGCCGCTACTCCGTCCGCCGAGCAGAGTGTCTGCCAGAGAGAAGGTGAGCTCGCACAGAGGGGCACTGGCGGCGCCGCCGCCGCTGCCACCGTTGCCGCTGCTAGTGGTGACACTGTCCAGCAGCTTGGACTTGTGCGTCTTTTTGGTGCCTCCGCCTCCGCCGCCGTCGATCGAATTAGTAACACCAGCACTGATCCTGTTTGTCAGGAGGCTCGGCCAGATCAGCTCGGCAGAGATCTGGTTGAAGAAGGAGGCCTTCGCGGTGGAAAAGACGACACGGCCCGGCAGGTAACAGCTTCCATCCTCCAGCTTATCTAGTTCGTACGTGAGGCAGCGCTGACCGAGGGGCGAGGCAGCAGTAGCCGCTGGCAGAACCGCAACATTCGTGTCCACAGCCCCAGTGGTGAGGTTGCGCACATTCATCTTCAAGGTGCGCCAGGCAGAGTAGAGGTTGGCAAACAGTCTACTGGAGAAGCGAAGACCGTTAGCAAAGTTGGCCTTCGCATTGCCGGTGTGGTGGTCATGTGGAGGGAAGACGCCGTGCTCACGCGAAAAGGTGAACCAGAGAGTGGAGAACCAATAGCGCCCTGAGATACAAATGGAATAAGAAAATCTAATGAATTTAAAAAATAACAAATTCCAACTGGCGGAGTGTGGGGGGGGGGGCTGTTGGTTAATTTTAATGTGCTGTTAAGGCGAACAAGGCGAAGAGTTAATTACGCCAAAATGTGCCCCTCTCGGGGAATAAGGACACCCCCTCGTAATACCGATGGCATTGCACAGAGCAGAGTACGTTTTTGCATGTTCCCGGCCTAGCAATAACCCAAACGGTAACACTAATCTTGGCACTATCCGTAATTTCTCTAGAATTTAGCAAAAAGCCATCCGTACGTTCCTATTTCGGTGTTCTGTTAGGAGATCACGCAAACTAGCTCTACCGATAGATGTACTCCAGAGCAGTACCCCAAAATTGTGGGCCTGCTAAAGACCGCTCATCAAAGGAGCAAGCATAAAGGGCATATACAGAGTTATAAACTAATGGTCACTATTCGATTGGGCACATTTTTATGCACAAATGACAAAACGTCAGTCTCAAGAATGCTTCTTCTGAAACCCAGACGCAAGGAATGGGGGCAGTTTTATTGGACACTGAAGTGCGCGAGTAAGCTTGGGAAGACTGAAAAAACTCACATTTTAAAAAGACTACTGATCAGCAGATCGAGCAACCAAAACGGTGCTGACAGAGCTTACGAAATCAGAATGAATCAGTCAAAAACAGCCAGTTTGGAGGATAGTTTACTGCTTCGGACAGCATACAAGAATACCCTTCAAAATACTGTATACTATATGACCCAATGGATTTTCCGTTCTGGAACACACTTTGCACGACACAACTCGTGTTCGTGGAATTCTTTGACAGAAACTGCACGAAATTTTATTAATTTCCTCCAAATTTTCGATTGTATTGTGACGATCAAACGCAATGGCACCGTACACGTGTTGAATATGTTAGTCTGTTCTACAAGTTGAACGGCGACCCTAACAGGCTTTATCTTCAAGTGACATTTGTCTGTTTCTGAACCAGGCAAATCACTCGTAAAACTCTTCACAGGTTTAGAGTTTCCTTCCCTCAAACAGTCCCACGCATTGAGACGTATGTTCGCTGCTGTTTTTCTTAACAGGAAACAGAGTATGATGTCGGTGAGTCGCTCCCTGAAGTTTGTCATTGAGGAATCCCCAAAAGCATTTGGGGGGGGGATGGAGTTAAGTTAACAATAACTCGGCCAGCTACGATGACTTCTCAAGGACAACAGAGCAAGAAAATCGCCGAGTAAATGTACCTAGCGTTTTTTGAGTATCCGCTCGTGTCAAACATTCGGATCGCCAATATATTAAATAGCCTAAATTACGCCGTGCGTGATCGTGGGGTTTAAAGACCAGATAACATGCATTCAAAGCAATGAAATCGGCAAGCGACAAGAAAGAGAGAGGAGGGAAGGGAGAAGGAGGTGGGTAGGGAGGTAGCTAGAGAGGAGGGAGGGTTGAGGAGTGTGGGAGAAAAAATCACCTCTTTCGGAGGTTAGATCGATCCCGGTATAGCAAACGGGCCAATCCGCGTCGAAATACGGCAAGCGAGTGTGGAAGTCGATGGTATCACTCAGAGCATCGCGACACGTGTCAGACATGTCGAAGAACACTGATCCCACCAGAGTGGTTCGGCGCGGCTCCAGGTTGATCGATACGGCCAGCTGAGTGTCGTGTGGAGAGGACGATACGTTTGTCAGTCTCGTGGACGGGGTCGTATGACCACCGAGCTCTATGCGAAAACGCGGTAGTCGATTGCTGTTCGAGGCATTTTCCGTTGACTCCGGGAAGGCCGAGGAGAGATGTGAACGAAGAGAAACAGAGGCCAGCTCCACGGTCGTAGAATAGCTATTGTGTACCAGTAGGTTACGAAAAACGGACTTGCCCTACAGTTGAAAGAAGAGGGTAAATTTGAGATGATCACAACCGTTATAAACACGAATAAGCACGCAGGCGACACATGAAGACTGAAGGAGTGGACTTGGGAGTCCGAGAGGGTGTGAGAAGAGGCGACTTACAACATCGATGGCATTGTAAGGTTAAAACATCGAAGTTCTCATCAGGAAAGTCCGGTGTTTATACGTAGTTCAAAGCCCTGTATTATCTTAGCGGTCTTCGCACAGATCAAGATAAAAGCGAAGCCAGTGGAGACAGGAATGAAAAGTGATCATGTAAATATCCCATGTTGGATGCAGGATGAAGTTTAAATTCTATTACTAGATATTTGAAACTACTTTGGTTCAAGTTGAGAGAAGACGCGGAAAAAGGAATTCTCTCCCTCCCCAGTCCCGCCCCCGACGACGGGAGACTTGTGCCAATTACTGCGGCGATAGGGGTCGTTGTTAAGGTCAGGGTTAAAGTTAAGTTTTGGAGAGTAAGGATGGACTAAGGTTAGTGTTCGGGTTATTACTTGATAATATTTACACTTCCCGGAACTTGGGTAAGGTCACCTGTGTGGGGGAGGGGTGAAGACACATAAACTATTCCTGCCAAGAGGGGTTGCGTGGGTTGATGGAATAGCCCAAGTGCGTTCGTGAAATAACTTGCGGATTAAGGAAGATATGATAGCAGAGAGACAGAGAAAAACGAGAGAGAGAGAGAGAAAAAGTTGTTTGAATCACCCAAGTCCGAGAGAAGCCCCAGACTTAAGTCATAATCTAATTAGTGATGTAGAGGTGAAAAACAGGTAAGTAGAACAGGTGCCTGGCAAGTGTGGGAACAAACACACGGAAAGAGGTACACAAGTTGCCGACAGCATACTTAGGGTCAGAAGATGACGTCGACGTTTTAACGGCTCGGCATCGGCTTAGAAGTTTGATTGGACTGGTTTATAGCCACTAGCCCAGAATTTCCTTGTTATGCGAAGGCATCAAGGGGCTGACAACATGCGTTGGCAGAACTGTGGTAAGTTTGTTTTGGGGTCTCGACTACTGTCTTAGGTGCGTGCGGCCTTTTGTCGTCACGCCAGGTGGTACACTACCTACCTCATTACCAGTCAGTAGAAGTGCTCGGGCAGTCCACTGGTGTGTGTGTGTATGTGTGGGAAAGGGAGGGCGACTTTTCTGGTGCGATTAGTTAGCTAGGTCTTTTTAACTAACCGCAGAACAGTATAGGAAAACAGCAACACATCAGATGGAAAAGGGCGGAATCGGGTGGCGAATTTAAGACCTTATTTGACAAAAGTAGCTTATGTAGGCCCACTTATATACCCCTAGTCCCAGCATTTTGTCCTGCAAAAACGGTGGTAATCGAATTTTGGGGATTGGGGAAATAGGAAAGGCAGAGAAGGAAATTGTTAGAAGTGTAAAGTGAACAAAATGTTATCGAATTTGTTCCCCGCGGCCGCTGGGAGTAAGTCGTTCCGCATGCAAATTGAAGGTGTACGCGGCGCATCGCGCCGCGGACTATACTAATCTAACTCCAGAACGGTAAGTTGGACCTCAGGTAAGTTGAAGCAGACGACCTTCTAACCACCATTTCGATTTTTCGGGAAATTCAAGAAACCTGCAATTTGATAATCGGGTTTTACCGCAATAAGTTAAACAATAATACAGATTAGGAAAATCTACAGATATAAATCAACACCACTTCTAAATACAGTAAAATAAAAGTGCGTTTAACATTTATTAAAACATATTCCACTGGGTATCCTAGTTTCCCACCCATAAAACCCTATAACCAGCGTTTTCGTAGGAAAACATGCAGGGAGTAGGGACTAATGAGTGAGTTTCTGCTACTCATGTTCCTGATGATGAATCCGCGACGATGTCAAAACGTCAGGCGAATAAACGTATTGTCCCAGCGATCGAGACTTCTTTTTCTTCTCGATTAATAAGTGAGCCTACATAAGCTACTGTTGCCCCTTATTTTGTAGACGCATACTTAAAGACGAGTCAGTCAGAGTGGTAAACTCGGAAAAGAACAGGCGATACTGAAAGACGCCATTCAATTTGCGAGGATTACGTGGGATACAGGAACGAGGAAACAACACGACCTGGAGGACTATTTCAGACAAGAGGGTAGTTATAAGCCAGTGAACAGAAAATTTTCCCATAAAAGTAGGCAACCAAAGCGTATAACTAAGAATGCAGGTCAAACACCACTGATGTTGAGAAAGAGAAGACGGCTCTTGAAGATAACAAAATCTCACTACGTTAGCACATCCTAGAAGTGTACCCGGCAGTCGCTCGACTGTGCACCCTTTTCTCGGGTCTAATATTCCCTTTACATGTGGCAACGTCTTCCCCACCTAGGCAGCAATTATCTCCTGTTATCACTCCTTTTTCCGCAACAGGTTCATTGGAGTTCCCAAACGAGGTGGCGAATGAAGAACGCCGTCGAGTTTGCAGGACGTTTTATTGAGGCTTTCCGGACTTTAAACCCTTGTCAGCGAGTCAGTTGCAGTTCAATTTGCATGCGGAACGACTTACTCCCAGCGGCCGCGGGGAACAAATTCGATAACATTTTGTTCACTTTACACTTCTAAGCTGAGTAAGTGCACCTGGCGTCAAAGTGGCGCATATAGCGAGAAATGACTCCAAACAGTCGGAAGCTAACTTACTCAGCGATCAGGGTGGTATACCATTGTCACACAAACCCGCCAGTGGCAGAAGAGGACGAGGAACTTGTGTGTGTGTGTGTTATCTGCTACTTTGCCTGATATTTCTAATGTTGTCTCGATTACCATACCTTACCATTCCATTACCACACTGTTACAGTGACCTTATTCCACCGTAGCGATGCCTTCTCAAATATTCATCCCACCGCCATGACTAGCACTCTTAGTCCTCGCAGAGTTTGCCTCCTCAGTAGCATCAATAACACCTAATCGTAGCAGCAATTCCACCCACAGTCAGATGCCGTAGCACTAGAACGCCTATCATTTTACGTTAGACAGTCTCTTTCACCGGTACTGCTACTAGGATAATTACTGCTGCTCCCACCCCCTACTGCCCAAATTCTCCCCCCTCCCTAAAAGTCCTCAGCTGTGCGACAGCAAAGCTGTAGGCAGGCTCAAAGCCAAGTGGTCGTTCGGCACCGAAACACTCGCGGCCCATGGTGTAGTTCGGCAGCAGTTGTGAGTGACCGGCAGTCCCTTTGTGGAACAGCGCTGCTGCCCCTCGCGAGAGGGTTGATGGACCTAGAAAAAGTGGTTACCAAACACGCTGGGTCGCGACATCTGCCAGTTGACCATGGCGGACAGAATGCAAACACGCGGTCGAAACACTACAAACGCAGATCAAAACTTCTCTCTTCCCCACCCTCCCTCTAACCCATTTCCTTCCCGCAGGACAGCTCCCAGAGCTCACAGGACGACAGCTCAGGGAGCTCGGGTAAGTCCTATCACCTTCGGCGGTTGAAATGTTCATTCCCTTTTAGATAACCCGAGGAGCATTCGATCGGAACGGAGAACAGCGCTCATCGCCCGGGAACTGGCGCGCTTCAAGGTGGACATCGCCGCACTCAGTGAAACCCGCTTCTCCGGTGAAGGTTCCATAGAAGAGGTGGGTGCCGGCTACACCTTCTTCTATGTGGGCCGTCAGACGGCAGAGCGACACGAAGCCGGCATCGCCTTTGCCATCCGGAAGGACATCGTGGGACGACTACCCTGTACGCCGCAGGGCATCAACGAAGGCCTGATGAGCCTCCGCCTGCCTCTCTGGGGTGGCAAATTCGCCACTATCGTTAGTGTCTACGCTCCTCCGATGACCAGCTCTGACGAGACAAAGAACAAATTCTACGAGGATCTGCACGCCCTCCTGGCCTCTGTGCCGAAGGCGGACAAATTGATAGTCCTTGGTGACTTCAATGCCCGCGTCGGCAAAGACCACGCCGCCTGGAGAGGAGTGCTCGGACCCCACGGCCTCCGAGGACTCAACGACAATGGCCTACTCCTCCTTCGCACCTGCGCGGTGCACCGTCTCATACTGACCAACACCTACTTCAGCCAACCGCTGCAGCACAAGGCGACCTGGATGCACCCCAGGTCTCGTCAGTGGCATCTTCTGGATTATGTCCTCGTGCGGCGATGCGACCAGCAGGACGTGTTGGTGACAAAGGCAATGCCGGGTGCCGATGGTGATACCGATCATCCTCTCATCATCCCCAAGATGCGGATCCGTCTCCAACAACGCACGAGACCTCAAGGTAAGCGACCCCCAGGTAAGTTGAATACTGCTCTGTTACACTTGCCTGCCAACCGTTTGCGTTTCAGCAACGAGTTGACCCAACAGCTGAATAACCTCCCAGTCGCAGAAGAGAACACCGCCGAGGAGACTCGATGGTGTCAACTACGGGATGCTGTTCAATCCACTGCTAAACGGATCCTTGGGCCCGCGCCCCGCCCACACTAAGACTGGTTCGATGAAAACGATTCAGCCATCAATACTCTTATCTCTGAAACGAATCGCCTTCGCAACGAATATGTCGTTCGCCCAACCGACGCCACGAAAGCAGCCTACTACCAAAGTCGCCGTCTTGTACAGCAGCGGCTGCGGGAAATGCAGGAAGCTTGGATGGCTCGTAAGGGTAGGGAAATCCAAGGTTATGCGGATCGCAATGAATGGAAGAACTTCTTCGCTGCGCCCAAAGCAGTTTACGGCCCCGTAGTGAGAGGCACAGCCCCACTTCTCAGCGCGGACGGTACCACCCTCATCACTGATTAGACTTAACTTCTGAGCCGCTGGGCCGAGCACTTCCAAAGTGTACTCAACCGGCCCTCTACCACCATTGAGGCTGCCATTGAGCGGTTGCCGCAAGTCGAAATTAATGCTAATATCGAACTCCCACCCACCCCTGAGGAGACCCTCAAGGCTGTGCAGCAGCTGACCAGCGGGAAGGCCCCCGGGTCCGACGGGATCCCGGCAGAGATTTACAAATATGGTGGTCACCAACTCATAACTCACCTCACCACCCTGTTCCAAGTGATGTGGCGACAGGGACAAGTTCCCCAGGATTTCAAGGACGCCACCATCGTCCACCTCTACAAGCGTAAGGGGAATCGCCAGGCTTGTGACAACCACCGCGGCATCTCACTGCTCAATATTGCCGGTTAAATCTTCGCACGCATTCTCCTCAATCGTCTGAATAGCCACCTGGAACAAGGCCTTCTGCCTGAAAGTCAGTGTGGTTTTCGACGTCACCGCGGCACCACTGACATGATATTTTCCGCGCGTCAGCTGCAGGAGAAATGTCAAGAGATGCGGACCCACCTCTACACTACGTTCGTAGATCTGACAAAAGCCTTCGACACGGTGAACCGGGCCGGACTTTGGAAGGTCATACAGAAGTTTGGCTGTCCAGAACACTTCACCCACATGGTTCGACAACTCCATGATGGGATGATGGCGCGCGTCACGGACTACGGAACGCTGTCTGAAGCCTTCGCAGTGACCAATGGAGTGAAGCAGGGCTGTGTCCTCGCACCCACCCTCTTCAGTCTCACGTTCTCTGCCATGCTGATGGACGCCTACCGTGATGAGCGTCCCGGAATCCCCCTCAACTACAGAACGGACGGAAACCTCCTCAACATTCGTCGGATGCAGGACCCCACGCGCGTCTCTACAACCACAGTTCATGATCTGCTGTTTGCGGACGACTGCGCTCTCAACACCACCACCGAAGCAGACATGCAAAGGAGCATGGACCTCTTCACAGCAGGGTGCGCCAACTTTGACCTCACCATCAACACGGACAAGACGGTAGTTATGCATCAACCGCCGCCAGGTGCTGACCTCAACCCCGCACGCATCAACGTCAACGGAGCCGTGCTGCAGAACGTGGACAACTTCACTAACCTCGGCAGTACGCTTTCCCGCAACACTAAAATAGACGAAGAGGTTGCCCACAGAATCTCCAAAGCTAGCCAAGCCTTCGATCGGCTCCAAGCCTCCGTATGGAATCGTCATGGTCTTCAACTGTCAACGAAATTGAAGATGTACAAGGCTGTTGTGTTGTCAACACTCTTGTACGGAGCGGAGACTTGGACTGTCTATGCTAGCCAAGCGCGGAAACTGAAGCACTTTCATATCAGCTGCCTACGTCGCATATTGAAGGTGAAGTGGCAGGAGAAGATTCCGGACACAGAAATCCTGGAAAGAACGGGAGTCCTCAGCATCCAGGCCATGCTCAGGCAGATACAATTGCGCTGGAGCGGTCACGTGATACGTATGAACAATAAACGGCTACCCAAGCGACTGTTCTATGGTGATGTCGCCGTAGGCACTCGTCTCAAAGGAGGACAGAAGAGACGCTATAAGGACACTCTGAAGAACTCCTTGAAGCGTCTCCAAATCAACACGTTGAACTGGAAGGAGCTTGCCCTGGGCCGAACAGCGTGGCGCAGAGCGGTCAAAACGGGCGCCGCAATCTACGAAGCTAGTCGGATCGCCGCCGCCAAGGCAAAACGGACGGCACGCAAGTCTCACAATCCACGGACGCACGCTGCCACCACCCAAGCCCTTCCAACGTGTCCGCGTTGTCAACGCACCTTCCGTGCACGCATTGGCCTGGTCAGTCACGTAGCGAAGCCGTGCAACCCTCCTTCGACAGCATCCACGTCGACTGCACCAAACACTCCGCCAGACCCTACTCCACCCTCCACCTCGGCCTGTCTACGTCCCCCCCCCTCGCCTCCACTCCCTATCTCCCTCTTTCACTTTCTTCTCCTTCCTATCCCTTGTTCGATTTTTCCCCTACGTCCTTTCCCTTCCTTCTTCCTCTTCTTCTTCTACTTCATCTTCCTCCTCCTCCTCTTTTTATTCTTTTTCTTCTTCTGCACGTCTACAATTGCAAAGTTCACCAGTTGTCTCTTGCTCTCATTTCAGCCTCGCCCACGGACGTCAACCGACAACGGAGCATGGGTAGTGCCTTTCAGTCGTTGACTGACTGGTTACCCCTCTCAGGAGGGTGTTGGCCTAGGCTTCATGCAGGGCTGCTCTCACCCTTCTGAGATCCAATGGTCTGTATGCACATGCAATGCCAGTACCTATCCCATTTCGCGCGCGAGCGCAGGAGTGACGTAAGCTTAATTTTGTTCATCAGAAACGTGATAGTAACGACGTGTGCCTATGCTCAAGGCATACATGCTCCTCAGAGCACATACACGCGCACAATAAGCACACTTCAATATCTCGTATTTCGCACGTTACCCCTCGTCATGAAGGCTGCCGCACTGCCTGTCCCCAAGCCTACCGTCTTCCATTGCTTAAAAAATGTAACACGACCAGCTTAGATGGGCTTTGATCTGGTGACTCAAAAAGCCAAAAAGTCTGCAATCATTTCTCACATCAAAACGTGCGAAGTGAGTCAGTAGCACCGAAATTTCGGGTCACACATGAGTGAGACTGCGGTGTTACGAACTTTGGCGCAAACTGACACTTTTAGACTGCATGTCGCGTGTATTTTGAAGGACAAAATCTTTTCAGAGGAAGGTCAAGACAACGGCTCTAAGCAGGTTTGCAGAGAAAAAGATAGTAACGGTCGGGCAAGGCAGTCAAAGGATGATGACGGAGGTCAGAAAGGATGACTTACCACAAACGAAGAGCCTAGATGCAGAACCTCTGGTTTTCCGGACAGTCGTCCCGAGGAGACGCGAAAGTGTAATGATTTTGAAGTGGACTGAAAAATAAAGTACGTTTGAGAGGAGGGGGAGGAGGAGGAGGAGGAGGACGAGCAAAGCCTAAACAGAAATTTTTTGTTAATAATCAAATGACGGTTCATATTTGGGAATATATCGTTTCCTAAGACCCACGTTTTTGGAAGGGGTCAGACACGGTTTCTGCCAAGGCGAAAAAAGCAGTACTATAGATGGAAAGAGGCAAGACGCGCTCGAAAAGTAATTTAGATCAGTTTAGAACAACAGATACAGTATCAACTTAACAGGGCCAGGGAAATAGGTTGTACGAAAATTTTACCGAATACCACAAATACTGGCTTCCTGAAGCAGAGATTATCCACCAAAATTTTCGGCGCGGGGCTATTACAGTAGTTGGCCTAACTTATAAAATTTTGCGATCGAAATTTGAGTGGAATTTGCCGCCATTATGTTTGCTTAGGGCGGTTCAGTGAGATGTGCATTTTATGGAGTTTATGCGAGGCCTTTCGGGTGGTTTGGTTCCGCACCACCTTCCAGTTACCCGTTTAGGATCAACAAATAAAAGTGGTAACCGACGGTTATGCCCAGGGGCGAAAAAGCTAAGGAATGCTATCCTGACGGACTACGCAAACATCCTCGCACTCTAAGACACGGGAATAAGAACACCTTCCCAATATAATGCCGGTAGACTTGAGCTAAATCCCAGAGCAATTAACACTAAGAATGGAGTTAACATTTGGGTCAGGGTTTGGACCAGACTTAAAGTTAGGTTTGACATCGAAAGATGAGAATGGGTACTCATCCGGCAGTTTAGCACAAGCTCACATGTATGTATGAGAGAAAAAGGTATCCTATTATCGTATCTTATCCCTCAAATTCCATACTTTGTAGGGACAAGGAAACCTGTTTATCTACCATCGGTGAAGTCCGTCACAAAAACTACCACAAATCCACTTTTAGTGACCTGCAAACATGTTTTGAGAGACAGAAAGAAACCCTCGCCTTTCACGTTCCTTTCAGTTTATCCTTCAAGAGGCGAAGAAAATTATCCGACTCAAGGCGAAAACCCCTTATCAAAAAGTACACATGACCCTTGGGACAACTTTCGGGTTCATGCTTGAACCCACCATCAGAGACATTAATCCAAAAGTTACAGGGCATGACGTTCTAGTCCCGACGATAGCATTCGCTCTTTCTCAAATACTTCCTGAGACTCGCATTTTGCCTTGTACGACCCTCTGTCACAGTATATAGACACTTCTCTACGACTGTCTGTGCGCTATATATAAATGGCGAGCATGACACAACAAAAGGAAAGTCCGTACTTCATCTTATAATCAAGGTAGCGTTCACTAGACGTCTATGTGACCTCACATTTTCTTCAGATCGTAACCAGTAAATGCCAGGCCATAGGTCCCCTCAGGTTACTGAATTGTGGTTTGGCTGACTGACGACGGTGCTCAGTAAGTGTTCAGTCAGTCTCAGACTCGTTCGCCTTAACGATAGTCCTACTGAGCACGCGGTGATCGAATCAGGTGACTCCTCGAGACCGATCCGCATCTTCACGAGTTTTCGAGACCAATGTCGAAGGTTATTGCTGTTTTCAATTGATGTCTATGCTACTGTAAACCGTACAAGTACATGGTGTGAGAGACATAGTCTGACGGAAAGTGCTTCGGTTGTGGTCTACTGGTATGTGGAACAACAACACTACCCTCCTCCCCTCCCATAGCCCAAACGGCTGTAACGCAGGTTGTGCATGTGCCTGCAGCGTGGCTACTATTTTTTTGCAACAGAGTTCCACCAATATGAGCTCGGTTGCTTCGGTATTAGTCTACAGAACCGTGGAGGCGTAGTGAAGAGTGAGAATAGTACAGCAAAAGATCTACAGATTAATGGTACGTAACGCCTGTTGTTGCCGCGACTGAGTATTACACGGCGGTTAATGGAATACTCCATGCGCTGCACTCTTGGTGTGCACTGACTTACTAGCTGATGGAGTGGAGGGGGGGGGGTAAGGAGGGTGAAAAAGGCCCGGCTTTTGAAACTCAGAATCAGGTAGCAGTATAGGGCGCGTAGGCGGTAGAGAGTCCAGCGACACCATCGCTAGCGCAAGTGGAAAGTAAATTGAGAAGTAACGACAGCAGCGATTGCGCAACCGTGCAAACACACTCCATCGTTTTCCTTGGTGTGCTCCTTGTTTACTGGAGACGGGTGGGCGTTCAATTTCACGAACAACACGAGGATGACTGTGTGAGTTGTAGGAAAAATGGGCGGAAAAATATGGAAGCCTATTCTTGACGCAAAAAGGCAAGAATGATCTTAATGGTTACTTAAACAGGACAGAGGAAAAGGAACGCCTAACAGTCCTGGCCTTGTGGTGGATTTCGCTATGGGTACCCCTTCCCATTAACATAAACGGTAGCCTTATTCTTAACCCTAGCCTTAGCCTACACTTGAAGCCAACTTCTGCCCCTAACCCCAACTCTAACCTTAAACCTAACCCTCACATTAATTCTAAACATAATTTCCCCAGAATTTGCCGCAAAGCCGAATGCACTGTGAGCAGTTCCTGTTCCCGTGTACACAGCCATACAAGTCTTTCTTACTAAAAAAATCTTTAAAAATAACTGGGAGTCGAGGGTACTATAAAGCATTGAGGTAAACGGACAGGCAACCGATAATTCTCCATCCAATTGGATCTTCAAAGGCCATGTATATCACCCTAAATATACTGAACGAGAACGTGGAGATGTCTTGGCTGTAAATTATATGCAAGGTATACAGTCTTACTTACTACGTTCTACTACTTACTTACTACTATCCAGTCTCCCGATGACCCAGAATTCATAAGGTTCAAGTCGCGGTGGTGTCACACCTATCTAACTATTCCACGCCCTTATTCGGTGTTACTTCGAAGCTCCTTTAAGAGGCTTCGCAAGGAGAGGTGTGGCAGCAATCATTACAAATGAAAGATCAGGGGGTATGAGATTAAGCCTGGATGACTTTTTTCAGCCAGCCAAGCCTCAGCCCGACTTCATTGGATATTACGCTCCACTGCCCAGGGTACGGACTCGCCGGGCACAATTTATCGTCCACAGGCAGTTGCCAATTAGTCCGCACTCGACCTAATTACGCTGCCTCAAAAGGTATACACCGACTGATGGAAAATAAGTGCACTGTTCGTTGGCAGATCAATGAGTAATCTTGGCCGGGGTCAGCCGCGTGGCCTTCGCAACCTTGTTCTCCTATTTTTCCCACGAAGACAATGTTTTAAGCTCTCGAAAGGGTTTGTAAGTCAACAAACGCAGCCGACAGTTTCCCACCACTTCGAAAAAGATGCAGGCCAGTACATCGGAAGCAGCAGTAGCGGGTTGGTTTTTGATGTGGGTCATTGTGATAAAACGCACAATAGCATATAACGCCTTCAGAAAGCTCATTATAGTTCGGTGGGATAACTAAGTCGGCAAGACTGAGAAAGTAACAGGACTTGGTGGTTGTGCATAAAACTCGTGTTCGAAGCACCGAGACAGTGATGCTGCCATGTTACTGATAGAACAAAGCTAGGCGACCAAGCGCACCTGACAGGAATGTAGTTTAGTCAGTCCATTTACTATTACGACGCGAAAACGTCGCGAGTTGGAAAGATGCCATCTGACGATACAAACCAGACCTCGCAAATCACACCAACTCGGACAGTGAACTGACACCTGGGAGAGGAAAGAGTGATATCGACTCCGCGGACTGCGTCCCCACGACACTCAGCGTATATTTCTCACTGTAAACACACTAAAGTGTTTCTAAATTATCGCTGTGCGTTAAAAAAAACGTGACTTGAAAAGCTGACAACTGATGGGATAACAGGATTTAGCTGTAATGACTCTTCCTTACTGTGTTTTCGATGGCACCCCCCATTTAGTTGGAATCAGAGTCACCCCTACTTGATTGGATACAAAAAATGATTCTTTCTGCGCGGAACGGGCGTGTATGAAATGCGTAGGCGAGCCGTTCTGCTTTTTCAGTCAGTGCGTCCGATCCCGCCTCAAGCCTTCTCGACTCTTTCCTGCCACAGGGCTGAGGTGTATGAGATAGGATAAAATGTAGTAGATGTTCTGGATAGATCCTTCATTTTGCATTTGCGTCTGATTTGGAATCAAAATGTTTCACAACTGACTGACTGAGTTGTGGTCGTTTGGGTGCTTTAACTAACGGCATTAGTGTTCACGTGAGTTGTACAAAGAATACGTCGAAGTTGAAAATATAGCTCTCACAAGGCTGGCTGAAGAATGCAACATCGTCAACAGTAGCATCTGCAGAATACTAAGGAAATAATGTTTTAATAGGGGTTTCTTCAAAGATTTGAAAAGAAGTTTTCGGAGTGGATGTACTGCCTACCTGCCCAAGGGTAAGCGTTATAATTTCTAGGGCAGGAATAAAATGACATAAAAGTTCATAACTATAATAGCTATTGTTACGTAAACTAAGATGTTCGCAGAGGGTCGTGAAGGCCTAAGTAGTCAGTCACAACATTGATAAAGGTAGGCAGAGGATGGCGGGGGAAACACGGGGCGGCAACGGAGCTGGCATATAGACAGGATCAACTTAAACAGATTAAAAGGCAGTGTCTGTGAGAGAATGAGGCCACCTGGGAACACACGTTTTGGAGACCTCACACTCCTGACGGAAACATCCACATGTACCTCCAAAAACCAATGCCACAGAGCGGACACATGCTGCTACGAAAGCTTCCAGCAGGGTCATCATGGCTGCGCGAGCTTAGCCCAGAGAATGCAACCGTACAGCTACTAAAACATAGCAGATTACCTTGTGCTGCGGCATAAATGGCTCTAATATGGAATACTACAAGCAAACTGAACCATGGTTCGTGCGGCCTGTACGTTATCACCGAGAGCCTCGACGTATACCTAGAAGTCCGCAATACAGAGCGATTTTTTCCGCCTGACACTAAAAATATCCGCTGTTAAAGTACATTTAGGACTACGGGCGGCTAAAAAACATTGCAGACATTAGACAATGACCCAGTCACAATATCAAACCGCAAAATAATCTGGCACTTATTGCGCCAGATTGCGTTTGGTTGGGAAATAGCGCAAAAGGCCTCTCCAGGTAGGAATCCTGGCTCTGAGATAACGATTCAGCGCTCCAGCGAAGACTAAAGGGTTCGGTGTGCCTTGAGGGAGAGACAATGGAGAGTTGAGTCAAATTAGTTTCTGCGCAGTCCGATTCACGCGTTTATATGCCTCAAGACGAAGAGACTGAAGCGAAAAATGTGAGCGCTCAGTAGCAGGGGATGCGACCCGAGCTCGGTCGCTGGGCTGCCGACGAGTCAGGCAAAAATAGACTAGGGCAGTAAGTCTGAAGAGTGGCAAAAGTAGGCTGACTGAAGAACAGTAATAGCAATGAAAACGCGATTGGCAGGTGGCGAGGCTGCGAAGAAGCAAGGGCGTTCACTGGGAGAGGTTTATTTTATGCCTGACGTTTCGACTTCAGAGACTAAACGTTCCAGTTCACCCCTCTCCTAGTATACTACTCAGTTTGTTTTGGCATAATGCCCTCAGATGGCCGTGCACCACGGACGCTCAACAAGACAAAAGTAAAAGTGAGATGCGAGGCATATGCAGCGCGGCTGAGCCGGTACTGGCAATCTACGCTTACGAAAAAGAGCGGCGTAAAACGAGACATCTGAGCCGGAGTGTTCAGTCTCTGAAGGCAAACGGACGACACAGCCACCCGAACCGTAAGACATAGAATAAAACCTTCGCAGGGAAAGCTCTCGTTTCTTCTTCTCCTGAGGGAAGAACGCTCTACCACACCCATTACCCCACCACCCCCCCCCCCTCCACCGTGCAGGTTCTAAAAATAATAGCGACCGCTGGAGTGAATCAAAGGCCATCACGGTTCAGACACTGCTCATGAAAAAAAACCGAGCATTGCGTGTCGAGGGCCCGGTGTGGGAGGGAGCTGCAAAGTAGGCGGCACTGTGTAGGCGGTGACGGAGGCGTACGACAGAGACAAAGACACGTTAACACTTACCACAATGTCCGAATCGGCTGTGAGAGTCCAGGTTATGATTGAATCCGCTTTGGCATGGTGAAGCGAAAGGGGGAAGAGAGCCCACTCTGATGGACCGAGGGTAAGCTGCACGAAAAAAAAGAAGGGAAGCGAGGGAAGTTTAATGATAAGGGAGTGTGTGTGCAAGCAAAAACCCCATGAATTGCACCACATGGTATGCAATGGTCATATACATAGGTGTAGACGCTTTTGTGAATAAAATGTTTCGATTTGTAGCGGCATAGAGAATCGATGAAAAACAGAAATGCTCTTTAAGTAACCAAAAGTTGGCCATTGTAATTGTTGCAGACGATAGTAAGGACATGCATTCGAAAGGCGGCATTCTGACGTGACTGCAATACCTCGGTATAATGCTACAACCCCACATTAGCAATGCTTTTTTTTAACTAAAATCTTATTTCAGAATTTTAGCTAATGCGTTGCGGGGTCTCGCCGTCTACAGAAATTTTTTTCTGGGCATGTCGGCCTACGGCCACCAGCTTGATCGACTAGGACTTTCGCCTAAATTTCTGCGTCTTAATGAACGAATTGCCGTTACACAAGACTGCTGACGGAATTACAGTGCGTCGACTAGAGATTTTCGAGGGAATTCTTCAAAATATTGTCAGCCTTCATCTGCCACCTGTAAATAGACTTTATGGGTCGATTTTTGGCCAAAAAAGGGCAAGACAGTGGCGATGCAGACGTTGAAACCTTCCTGTTCAGCAGTAGCCGTCTTGGGTTAAGTTGTTATCGTTCTTCAGTCATAGGGCAAATAAAGGCAGTAAGAACCCGGAAAGGGCTCACACTTGGAGCTCCAATATAAAACGCAAAAAAACATGTTTGACTATACAACTAGATTAATGGGGCAACAACTCCATGAGGGTTTGAATAATGATTTCCTAATGATGCTGAGGAGGGGGAAGCATAAATACAGCTAGTGACCGATCTAACGAAATTCTCATAGGCGTTCTGGGTAAAGAAAAATTACACACGCTGAGTTTTTATATTCATTATACTGTAAAATAAGCCCAAAATAATTGGTAAATGCGTCAGGATGCGGGCTTAGAAATGCCTGCCTTTTCAGTCGCTTGCGAAAACCTTGCTCAGTAAAATGGCTGCATTGTTAGCATGAATTGTTTCCATTAAATTAAAACACCCTTATAGAAGTGAATATGTGTTGGTAGCACCTGCTACGGCTGGCAGGGCCTATGTCGAGGCCCAAAGCAGAGGGAGACAGATGATTTCCGTTAGCTGTCAGCGGAAAGTTCATCAACGATTATTTTATCTATCATGGGTAATGATGGTGTGATGCAGTGCTCAAACAAGGAAAATCCCAAGGGTCATACACGGCCAGAACACAATGCCAACTCACCGAAGACGAAGTACAGTGGCTAGCGGAGGGTGACGGAGCCTGGACTACATGACCACGACAGAAAGCTGGCGAGGGGAGTTGGCGAGCAAGATCCAGACAATGTACCTTCTCTGGAGTATAGAGTTGAAGTTGACGTACGCGTACCTAGAAGGTAACAAGTGCAAGAAGTTAGGATGTGAACTCCGCTGATCGTGTCTGAGCCAGGATACGGCCGTAGTACGGACGGAAGCAGTTCAAGATAGCAAACATCGTGAAAACTACCCACAAACAAGACTGGGTAATTACTTTACTGCAATTTAGCAAAATGTACATCCGAGGAACCCAAACATCTTATATGGATTACCTATACATGGCCATTCCATTTGATCCTTGGGCCTCAATGTGGCTGCCCTCGAAGACGGGTGTACAGTAATATGCACGCCAACCCTAGACCTGTACAAGTCAGGTTTCGAGCCCGTGTTAAAAGCGGACCAAACGTCTTTTTCTCGTGTACGAGTCCCGGGTCACCCACACCTAGGATGGCGTTGTTTTTAACGATGTATAGTGTGGTCTGTTATGCGGGGTACGCTGCATCAGACTTCTGTGCATATAAGTGTTATGACCCGCCTTGGTACTTATAATCAGCACGAACCGGTACCACAAGAGCCCGTAGTAGAGAGACCAGATAAAGCGTCTACACAAACAAGAGCACGGTACAGCGCAAAGTCGAGTCAGACACAGCGTGCATGTACTTTAAGGGGGAACGCGAGAGGGACATCGAGCGACATGTGCCAATCACGATCAGGGGAAAATCGATAGTCACGTGACAGCTGCGTAGGAGGAGTTCGCGGGCCTGGGAATGGTGCGCCGCTTGCACAGGCTTTCAATCTTTTAGGCGTATGCTACCAGAGTAGTCGTGGGAGCATACTGGGATTTGCTACCCATTTAAACAGCTAGCGGGATATCACCCTTGGAACATATAAAGCTGAGATAGGCAAAGATGAACAAAGGTCTGTATTCAAATTATCCACTCGTGTGCGAGAGCCAGATTCTAGAGAGTATTATCAACCGGGGCAAGAGTGACAGAATTGGCCATTTCAATGTCCCTTGAAAGTGCATTTCAGTTCAAGTGCATTTAAGAAGACCACGTTTATAAAGCATAGTATAAGAGCGTTAGAAAAGGTCAATGTAAAAAAATGCTTAGAGTTAAAGTGGCAAACAGAGGATCGTTGACAGTAGGCAAAACATTACTCCCCCTCGTTTTGTGACCTTTATGTACGCCTTTTTTTCTCGAAAAGACTGCACATCTCATGTGACTTAAAACGCAGCTGACCCTGACTGCGCACTAGCGAAAGATAAGAAAATAAAGAAACCCCTATTTAATTGTTTGACCAGACTACCGACTCGTCAAAGCACATTCGTTGTAAAAAAAGCGAAGGTGACGATCGGATATGTAGCCCTGCGTAGTCTTTAATTCCATAAAATGCCTATGTCCTCTATGCTAGCCTCCTATTACCCAATTCCCTTTCGTTTTTTCCAAGTCACGCCTTTTTCAAGTGTTTTCATTACAGTGAAGTTGCTAAGGCTTAGAGTTTACGGTTCGGGTTAGATGTTAGGTGCCAGGGCTAAGTTTAGGACTAGCGTTTTAACAGTAAGGCATAGGCTCTATACATAGATTTGATGTTAGGAGTTAAATGATTACATCTTCAGTCACGGCCGTAACGAGAGTCGGATGTTATTATATTTTCTTAACACTTTCTCCTTAAATAGGATTAGTCATTATGGGCTGGGGATCAGTTCAATTGGGATATCTGACCACTTTCCGCATTACAGGAGTCCTCGCCAACCTTTCACTGAGTGAGACCACATAACCGATCGTCCCCCGACTATGAATCCGTAGTGAAGAGTTTCCTTTACCGCAGCCTTTTAACCTCTGCTACAAACGTTTTTTTGTATTACAGGGGTCCTTACCACCCGCTTTTTGGGTGGACCACACACTCGATCGTCCTTAGGACGAATTTGTAAAAAGCAGAGCCAAGTACTGGGGCTGAACAAGACAGCTGTTCTCTGGCGCGCTATCAGCTCATGCTGGCTGTCGGACGAGAGTAGGTTTGCGGATCAAACAAACTGCCTAGTTGCTAGGAGGCGGTAGGCACTTAGAAGGGCGTATTGCACGCAGGCAAATTTGGCTGGCAGCAAAAAGCCAATTATGCCCTTGAGCCTGCAAACCGACTGAACTTCGGGAATAGCGAGTGATAAAAGAGGGATAGCTCTGTTGAGGACAATAGGGTTAGCCCCTGCAATGGCAATTGCTCTAACCTTGACAGTTGGTATGTCCTAAAGCGAGCATCTGCTTGTTCACAGAGAGAAAATCAAGCGTTTGATCTGAGACAAACAAATAAAAGTCGTAAAATGGACACGTTAATGGTGGCATATCGAAACCGATGACGGGCTCAATTAAAATAGGTGTAGGCTAAGGGATTTAAGATGGGTCTTAATCAAACGGAAGTAGTACCCAGGCACATCGCAGTAGCACACTACCGATTGTAAGTTACAACATTCATATGGATTCTAAACAAAGTAGAACGTGCTAAGACTCTTTCTTAATAGAATGCAGCTTATAGTTAAAAGCAGTTTCTGTGAACTAATTAAAGGGGTCCTTAACAAGGTTAAAAACAAACAGAATTTCAGGAATGGGCCTTGTGTAGATATTCCGTAGAAGCTTGTACTCCTTGACTTAAATAGTCACTAGTTTCCGGGTTGCTTCTTAAGAGCTCTAACTAACTCTAAGGCCTTTTCTTCGTAGTTTGCAAAAATATAAACTCCAGATAGACATCTAGATCTTTGGGCTTGGCTTGACTATGATGGACTTGCGTCGATCTTACCCCGAGCAGGTCACCCCTGTCTAAAAATGACTGACAACGTTTTCGTTCACACCTCACGCCCACCGGCGCTCCAAAAAATGCCTCCATTTAAGACTTCCAAAACAGGTCTCATGTTTTGGTTCTCGCTGGCAGTAAAGATGAACATGAAGTATTTTTGTCAGGCTGCACATCCATAACGAGAAGAGCGTGGTCTGTTGGCGTGACAGCCCCCTCTGGTTGACAGAACATGCGAATGAAATATAGACGTATACCAAAGAGTCAAGCATGTAATGAAGTCGCTACATATAATTAGAGACAAATTGAGCCGATTAAAACCCTCAATATAATACCGCGGAATCGGGTAGCGGACCTGAAGGACTCGTGCATGGCAACCTACTATGAAGCAGATGTATTCGTCTCCAATAGGTAAGTAAGGTGGCATCGAAAAGGCCTAACGCTTCTCAGCAGTACCTCCACTGAGTTACGAGCAGGGTTCAGATTGGTCTTGGGTATCTTCACATCCGTTGCAATGGTCAACCTGACTAGCTCGCATCCCACACAACAAAACAACATGATTATAAAAAGATATTTTATTTACGCTTCATTAAATAAAATGGTTTAATTCCGGTCATGCTGATCGCATCAGGCATCAGCGTGAAGACGATACTTTACCGCAATGTGCAGCACCTAGCAATACACAGATAGCGAAAACGTGCACCCAGAGCGACTACACAATCCAGTCCCGTGAATCTACCAAAGTATGATTGAACGTCCTGTCCGCATTGTCTGTCCACACTGCACAACGACGGTTCAGCAGACGATGTCCGCCGTGTGCTCCATGGCGCGATGCTGCAGGGACGGTGACTTAAGTGGGCCTCAGGCTTAAATGAGATTTTTATCTGCCGCACGCCGGTGCCCGGGCGCAGGCGGCCAGAGCCAATATGTTTGACTCAGATCCCACGGGGTAGGAGTGCCATAAAGGCCACAGGAGTCTGCATCTACGCGTGCCACAAATGTCCTCCCTCCCCACTCGGCATGGTAGACGTTATTGAGAGTGATAATCAGGGAAAGCAGGGACGTACTGGAACAGATTTATGGTTTTGCTGATGTTCGGGAGAGCTTGGTCGAAGTGAGCAGTGATGTCTACGGTGGATCCTACAGATCGGGAGTAGCACCAGTGACTTGTGCGTGGATTAATTTATAGAGAGGCGATATTAGTCACTGTGAAAAACAATGCCAAGACTACGAGAGAGGGGCAATGTAGATGTACTGGGTAAATTAACTTCAGACTTTCGACACTGGCGTACCAATAATATACTGGAAACACTTTTTTCCCGGAACAGTTATAAGTAATTTCACAGTAGGACATTACCGACAAAAACAAGGGAGACGAGGATGGCTATTTGTGTCTTATTAGTCGTCGTCAGCCAATTCTACCCAAACCCAAGTGGTGCTCCACCCGAGGTTTGAACCAGCGAACTTGTTAGACGTCCAATGCTCTAACCACCGTGCCACGCGCTCGTTGTCTTGCCGTTTTTTCTGAGGCACAACTTGAGTTTGGGCATGACCGGTTTACGATGGCTAATAAGCCACAAATGGCCATCCTAGTCTCCCTAGTCTTTTTCGGTAATGTCCTTTTGCCTAGAAGGGAGAGAGAGCTCCAAAGACACCAGGGGCAGACGAGTGTGTCGTGTAACTGATCGGTATGCGCCCACCTGCCACTAATCCAGCAGTGCCGATAATTCCAGTCGGCAGTTAAAATAACCTACTAACCCAAGCACAGTGTTACTGTCTCGGGAAGGGACCAGGAAACGAAGATAATTTAATAAAAAAAAGTAGATTTCGTTGTGTTTGGGATACATTAGACCAGTATATTATGGCCAGACTAAGTGACTGTCGCGCTTATCTGACGTACGTAAGACACACACTAAATTTGTATGTCAAGTGGGTAGTACAGAATTTACGGTGTAAAAGTGGGCGTTTAAATATGTCTTGGTAAAAAAAACTAACATGCCTAATGGCTTATGCTTAATACGGCAGTGTAGCAGCTACGTTAGAGGTTATTTTTATTTGACTCTATGGAATGATCTTTCTAACCAGTACTGAATAATTTCCTGCGCGTTTTGTTCTGCGCAGGTTTGACTCAGATCCCAGGGAGAGGCAGTGTCATAAGGGTCACGGGATGCTGCTGGCTCAGCATCCAGAAGTCAGCGAAAGACATCCCAGGTGACAAACACAAGGGAAGTAATAAACGAGGATTAAATTATGCGCCCATCTTACAGGGGGCGTTGGCTGCTTACAAATTCGAGCCACCCATTCTTTCGCTCGCCATTCACGTGGGAATTTATTATCCTATACCATCCTTTCTAATCCTCTGCTTTGTTTGTCTGCATGTGTGATCATGAGGTCATATCTACAGTAAACTGCTACCTTTCTAAATGCACGAAAACAAGTTATTTTATCTGCAACACATCACCATCATCCCAATATTTGTCAAATGCGGCCAATCTGTCGCATATGCAATTCACCGACAACACCAAAATCGACAATTCTCCGTAGGATGAAAACACGAAGAAAAAAGCGAAAATGGAGAAGCTGAAAGCCGATCTGTCTCCATAGTTGATGTGAATGTCAGGAAAAACTTGACTTGTGAGTATTACATGACCTTTTACCTTTGTCGTTTTAAAATGACCCTTAGTTTGCCTTACCGTCTGCTCTTCGTGAATGGAGCCATTTTTGCTGAAAATTCAGGTTTGTAAAATCCTCAATATAGCATTCTTCTTCTTCTTCTAGTCCACTAAATTGTATGCGACGCCTAAGATAAAGTATATTACGCCGAGACTTGTAAATATGCGTCTAAATGCAGTAGAAATGCGAAGCCCCAGGGTCCAATTGGCCCTGCATAACCTGGATCGTGGACACATTTTTTCTTATGACAGGACATGCACCTTTGGCGTCTGCCCGTTCGAACAAGGTTTAAGGATCCTAAACCCGGACAAATTGTGAACTAATGGGCAGATGGAGTTATATATCTTGTACAAAAACCCAAAGATGAGTGGAGAAGGTAGCAATCCAAAACGGATACAAATAACTAGAGACTGCCCCTTTGTACAGACGCAATAGGATTACTGATTTTCAGACAGGTTTAAAATACCAAATGTTTGACGACAGCATGCGCAATCGATATCAAAGAACTTACTTTGCTTCAAAGTACTTTCACTATGATACCCGCACATGTAAACAGGCAATGATGAAAGGGCGTTCATGCGCCTAATTACGAGAAAGGCTCGCCCTGTTTTGCCTTGGGGCTCCATCTAGAGCCCTCGCAGACTGTGGCACTGCGACTAGGATTATCTACAGAAATTGACTAGCGAGAAAAACAAGGAAGCGCGGGACGAACATTTTTGGGGTCTTCGTCAGTAAACTCTGCTGAGATTTAATCCCAAAGCGCAACGCGCCGAGCATGTCCCTAAACCTAATCTACGAACGCCTTCTCACCATTATTAATATTCCCAGTCACAATCAGCAGAATGTGTGTCTCATGGTAGAGCGTTAGAGGTAAGGCTGGCTGACAACGGTTAATGAACCAGAAATAGCCACCCCGGCCTGCCGTGTGTTTATTGGTACTTGCCCTTCCTCTGTAAATAGAAAAGCGTATGTTGATAAATGCAAAATAATTTGCAGCGCAGATAGCACATGCACAGGCACCTACAGGCACTGGGTTGGGATTTGTGAGATAAATACCGAACACGTGTTGATGACCGGCTTCTAGGAGTCCAAAGTCCAGCGAATCTTTATTGTCGTCCACCTCCAAAGAAGTAATCTACAAAAACGGGGTAGCAATACCGGGGACATTTGGAGTATGCGGTAATGAGGTTGAAAATATAAAAAAGAGAACCCTGTTCCGCTTCGTATTGAGTGAATACGTGGCACAACAGACCGGATGCAAAACTTAGTAAACAGGCATCACCAAGTCAAATTAACTGTAGTCCAGTGGGAAGGAAGCGAAACTTTTAAAGCAATCACCTTCCGAGGCTTGAGCCTCAATGTTTTCGTTGCGAAGAGCGTAAGCATGGAGCTCGTGCTAGAGGTCGTAGTCAACGGCCTCACATAGACATGAAGTCTAGACTCGTCTTGCTTTTGGGACTCCATAGGACAGTAAGAAAAGATGAACTCTCTCTAGACCATATTCAAAGTAGGGCGCAGAAACAGGTTGACTTTTTAAAAGTAATTAGATTCTGTACGTTTTGAAACACGAGGAAAAGGAGGGCATTAATTATGCTTCTTCCACAGACAAATTCATCAAGAAAAAAGACTAATACTGCAACCACCGGCCAACGAACAGGATCCCACGTCCGATTGTAGAAAGCAAGGGGCCAAACAGGCCTACTTTGAAGCAATTGCTTTTAAACCAGCCGATTTCCATCGCTTAGTGCACTAACGTGAACTGTTGAAGACGCTTTCGATGTAGGTCACACCATCGTAGTCTTCGTATAGCTAGGGTAAAGCAGTGCATTCTTTGAAGATGATTACTTTCGCAGAAGTGGGGAGAGTTTATCATTAATGAGCAGGAGCTACACTGAATGGTATGAGTACAGTTATAAAAACGGCTCTACTTATACTATTTGCAGGCGGACATAAACCACAATAGCGTTAAGGGTAATTAAATTAAATTCTCAGACACATAGACAGGAAGAATAATCCGTGCAAAAAACGATTAAGCATCGTGTTTTTTTTACAGCGTAATAACTCATGACGATGCGATAGCTCCGCGAAGGTGATACACGCAAAATATATGAAAAGTAGCAGGAAGTTTGAGTTGTTCATTTTACGTATTTTATGGAGAATAGTCGTTTTGGTCATTGTTAGCGTAAGCGACAACGGAATCACCGTTTGAGTGATAACTGGCCCATTTTTCTGACACAACTACCAACGACAGTGTAGTTTAGATGGAACTCTGCCCAAATTTGTGCACAGATGGCAGTATCGACAAACGTAATGGAGACTGTAAGTCCTTTCTAGCTTATCAGTTATCATCAGGTGGTCATGCCTATTCCCAATTCTGGATGACAGGGAACTTGAACACCGAATCTTGTTCTACAAATGGGCCAGGGGCTTGTGTTGCAAAATTAAAGCTTAATTGGATGTTCAGTGGTGGTATTGCTCGACGGTCTGGTGATTGTGTATTTAACGCTTTTGGTGAATTGTGACAGATGTTGTTGCTTGGAAAGGAGCCTCCTATTCCTGTCGGCCTAGTAAGTCACTTTGTTTAGGTGTTCAATTCCCTATCCTTGAGATACTTTTGATCGCAGCCTTATCTGCCAGCCACAATGGGTACAAAAAATGCCTGTTCCGAATATCATGAAACTCGCACCGAAATTCGGGTTTGAATAAAACTTGATTGTCTTTATCATAAGACGACCCAGGTACTGAGCAATCAGGTCAATATTTAGCTGACAAATGCATTTCGCCTACATCCGGTGGCTTTCCACTATGGCCTAAGCATGATCGCAGGGTCCCTAATTGATGCTCATTATCGATACCTGACATTCCAGGTTTAAGGGAGCAGCGAGGGTCATTTTGTCAAGATCATCCTTCTTTGCGCTTTCCTATGTTTCTAGACTACATGATCACCCGTACTTCCGAATTAAAAACACAGAAATTGATTATTTTACACTAAACGTGAATAAGCATTCCCGCGGACACTTACGCTAACCATAACACCGTAAAAAGGCTTTCGAAAACCCTTGCAAAGGGGCATTGAATGTCCTTTTTAAAGAAATGAATAACAAGCTTTCGGATTCGGCCTGCAAAATATCATCAGCAAACCCTACAGAAGAGCAGAAAATAGTACTGTGCAATTCTTGAAAGAATTAAACCATTTTTTCTCAGTACCATCCCGGCAATAAGGAGAGTCAGTAAAGACCCAGAAGATGAATGCATGCACTCTATTTCCCCGCGGACGAAGGGTTCTCACCCAAGATTTTAGGCGAAACGAACTACACTGGCAAAACGTTGTCAACTAGACGGTCCTAATCAGAACACTGACTGGGTGCTGAGGCGTCTTACAGGACCTGAAAAACTGTTAGGAGATATTGCTAAATGCATTGTCTCGCCACCCGACCGCTGAACGTCCCGCCTACCATAATTTGCTGTTTTAAAAATCGCGGCAATGCTTTAAGGTTTCTTAATGCACAACTGGGGCTTTGCTGTGCCGACCGAAGATTAAGTGTAGTTATGTTGTTGTTGGTCTGCACGTGGTTGGTGGCAACAAATAGACTGTCAGGCGAGGGCCAGAACCAAAGAACATGGACAAACAATTTTCGTGTGGAAAACTGAAAGCCAAAAATGCGGGATCGTAAAAACTCGGCACAGTGCACGTACACGCCAAGAACCAGCCAACGGTGGATAGTTGACATAAGTGTCCTTGGCAGGCAGCCGAAACGCTAGGCTTGCAAAACGACGGTGACTTGGTTACGCCCCCATCCAGGTTTCAAAACAGACATTAACCGCGATAGGAGCTAGTAGTAGTACGTAACGGCCGTGCAGAGGCAATGGTTTACGACATGACGAACGCAAGTGCAGAGAGCTGAGTAAGAACGCAGGCTGGCAGTGCGTCACATGGCCGCAGTATTCAGCCTTTGTGTGCGTTGACTGAACAATCTGGACCAACTAACAAGCACCAGAGACGAGCGATATGGTCAAACTCACAAGACGATAGAAGTACTGAAGGGGCAGTGCTGGCTTGTTCGAAAGCAGTAGATTTTCAATAGAATTGAATATGCGAGCTCCAGGAAACAGTTCAGCAGAAGAAGAAGCGACCACTGAAACAAGAGTTTTATTTACCTGACGTTTCGGATTCCGTCGGGGATCTTTAATCATAGGTAATCGTAGAAAAGGCTGAGACATGCGCAGACTCTTATCTGTTGTTTTGTCCCTTACCCGTCCCCCGTGCAAGACTCAATCGAAGTACGGGCACATGCTCAACTTAAGTGATGGGCGGGACTTGAAACCTCACCTGTACAATGTGCCCCTAAACGCTTCGTGAAAGTCGACGACCGGATATGCATGATGTAGGAGATAGCCGGAACACGGTTAAAAGTACTGTTAAGACTGTCCTGCGCAAAGGTCAGATATGAAAGGAAACAGAGAAAGTAGAACTGCAACGGTTCTAAGGAGAGCAAAATAGGCACATGCATGCTAACAGCAGGCAGAGGGATCGCACCAAAAATGATTTCGCAGGAGGACACAGGAGAAAGTGAACCAACCTCAAGCCTGCCCGTATAGAGTGCCGCGGGTAATAC
Source organism: Ligula intestinalis (assembly GCA_036362985.1). Classification (NCBI taxonomy): domain Eukaryota; kingdom Metazoa; phylum Platyhelminthes; class Cestoda; order Diphyllobothriidea; family Diphyllobothriidae; genus Ligula; species Ligula intestinalis. The sequence continues at coordinate 54,063,739 of JAYGXS010000002.1, forward strand.
GAATGCAGAGGCGTTGGTGAAGACGGTGATATTGAAGAATTGCAGGTGACAAGCGGTCTTCGCGGAAGGTCGAAAAGTGACGGTGAAGTTGATCACCGTCGACGGCGGCATCCAGGTGACCGTCCGTGGCAGACCCTTAATCTATAAAGCAGGTTGTGGAGGAAATGGGAAGGATCGTTTATCGAAGGAATCAGAAGGGAAGGCAGGGAGAGAGAGAGAGGCCAGCAACATCAATGTAAAAAATTATCCAATTTCCTCTTCACCAAAAAGCTCCAACGGACAAAGAAGAACTGAGCGATGCCACGCTGCACGATGTGTTGTGTTACAAATGAGGACGATCCCAGATATCTAAGTATCAAGCGACTGGGTTAACAAGAACAAAGAGTGCTAATGCAGCTTTAGTGACCTCTTCGATGGTCTTCCGAAGTACACACTCGTAGCTGTTCCGATGCCGACCAAATATATATCTTCACAGTCCAGTGAATAGGTCCCATGGGTTCCGGGGAGCCATCGCACCAGATTTGGACAATACGGAATAGTTTGTAAGCAAGATTTTAAAGAAAACTTGCGAATATTAGGCTACACACGGGTAGCTACGTGTGTTTCCAGAGAACCTTTATCGTGCCAGACTACTTTGATGTCGAGATAGTAATAGCTTTCGCTGACTTTGTCTACCCACCTGATCCTGCTTTTCGTTTAGATGAGAGCAAGTTAACCCTCAAAGGGTGCTACACAACAAGACTGGCCGCACTGCGAAATCGTATTTTGTGTGGGTTGAATTGTTAGAACGAGGTACCGAATAAACAGGCTATTTTTAGAAAACCAGACGTTTTGTTGGTTTGTATATGTCAAATTTGGAAACCTGTGTGAGTTCGAGTCTTAGTGTGCAATACCGCTAACAACAAACAATCCGTTGTTTAGATATGCCTGACATTTGCGAAGGTGGTACCAGTAAACATCAAAATAGCTCCAATTGAATAGTCGTTTTGAATTTTTTGAACATGTGAAACTGTACTTTTTGAGAGTTGTACTTTTTGCTTGAGAGTAATTAACAAACAGAATGGGTAAAAAAGTGGTAGTTTAAACAATGTGTCAGTTTTTTATGGTTATTCGTTTGTGTTTTCAGAATCATAGAACGGCGTCTAGAAGGAAACAAAAACGAAAAAATAAATCAATTTCCCACCACAAACTTCTGCACTACACGATCGAACATAACACACTTGACTCTTTGCCAGACCGCATATAGCATTTATACTGGGAGAGAAATTCAATGAAAATGCATGTAAAAATGTCCTCTAAACGTTACCGTGCTTACACCGTTTTCTTTGGTCAGTTGTTTTCACATACACCTGACTCTATTCTTTTCTTTGGGGGGGGGGGGGGGGGGGGGGGGGGGAGGAGGAGGAGGAGGAGGAGGAGGAGGAGGAGGAGGAGGAGGAGGGCGAGTTCAACGTTTTCGTCTTTTTTTCAGAGAATATCGACCAAATAGTACTTGTGGTACGTAAATTTGCATTTTTCTTTACTCGGAGGTTGTTCATCACTAGCGGTGCATTTGCATCGGTTTCAGAGTGACTGGTCATATTTTGTTAATTTTGGCATATTTCACCCGCTAGGGCACATACGGCAGATCAACACTGCGGGCACAAGTGCAGTTGATAAGCAATAAGAAGACTACATTGGGTATGATAAAAGCTTCAGTTTGAGACAATGCACATTTCGCATAACAGGTAGGGAGTTGTATCTCAGAAGGTGAAAAAGGGAGGCAGTTAAATGTCAGATCGAAGAGTCTTTCTTTGAAATGCAATCGCCAGCGCTTGGTGAGGCAAAGACTGTCTGTTTAAAGGAGGCAGGTTATGTGACTTGGCAATCCGCAAAAAGCAGTTTGGGCTTGACCACAACAACAGCGCATTTCATCACCACTGTCACCAGTTAGCGCAACGATGATGGAATTCTGAACCGGTAACATGTGCAGGTGTACAGATCGTACTGTGCCCCAACAACACACCTTGCTGGAGAAGTGATGCACAAGACGCCTCCTAGGGGATATTTCTAGTGCGACTTTTTCCGCGAGATAGAACAACCATCAACAGTTGGCTAGACAGAGAAGCTTCTCTTTGCATCTTCTCATAACTTCTCTGTGTAGTTGGCGTCAAGACTCACTATTGAACTGCTGATACAGTTTGTGTCTTCAAATATGAAATAATAGTTCAACTCTGTGTAGGCTGTTGTACAGCCTTTTTTTAACGCACTTCGATTATGGCAGACGATAGGCGATTTAAACTGGCAGTAAAATGAGCCCAGGGTTCGATGGTCAGAGTGTTAAACTTTTCATCAACAGATCGCAGATTTGAGCCGCGGATGGTTCATCGCCTGGGGTTGGGTATGACTGGCTGATGACGGCTAATAAGTCAGAAATGTACATTCCAATCCCCTAGGTCATTGTCGGCAGGAAATTTTGTTTGACACTTTCAGGTCTGGGACTTTACTTCCGTTGATGAGCTAGACTTTTGAGCTCATTTGCAAACCCTGTGTTCCACCGATGCTGAATTCATTAGAATCACATTGTTGAAGTTTATAAAACTCCCCTAAGTTACCTTAACCAGTCATGGTGTGCTGCTAAAGAACAGTTGCAGTGTATGCCTTGTTTGTTTGTCTGTCTGTCTAATGGCAGGGTTGTTATCGGCTATCTCATTAAACATGAATGTTTTCCCACTGGATGCCTTCTGCGCAACAAAAACTATTCAACACTTAACTGACCAGCGAGCATGGTCGGCACATTAAGGCGCTGACGCAGACGCGTCCAATCAAATCGCATTTTCCCATTAAGCAAGGCAAGCCTGCCATCGGAATAAATTACCACCGGCCCTCACTACTGTCTCTGTCCAGCACAGGCGCTGCAGTCTATAGCTTAACTGTTGCTGCGTCGGCGGCTGTTGGAGTGAATGCAGTCTTGTCGCCTTCCTTCACCTATAGCATGTAAGATGGCAAACGCCCAGCACACACACCTACACACTGGTAGGATTGTTGGTAGTCCAAAAACCTAACACATCTGATCTCCAATTTTATGCAGGCAATTTACTCAGAAGGTTAATGAGAACCGGGTGCCTTCTAGTCCAGCCTGCCCTTCTCATTTACCAAAGATGACCTCCGCCGACAATTTGCATGCAAGGCCAAGCGAAGTACTTTAGATGTTGTGGCTTGCTTTGTGAAAATCCTCTTTCAATAACCACAGGTAGGCACTGACGAAGGAAAGCACTTTGTTCATCTTGTTGGTTGGCGCGACCATCTTCTCAGGTAAATATCCCAGTGCGAGAACGCCCCTTCCCCTTAACCCCTTGACGCATGTTGATTTGTTCGTTGGCATGCACGCAACTTTTCGTTCTATTGCGTCTGAGGGTAAATGAACTTTTTACGAGAATGAACAAACGATAGCCAAAGGTTGTATCGAGTCCGTAGACATTTATCGTTTAATGTAAATGCCTGGAATAAACTTTAAGATTGGAGCAGCTATCACCATTGGGCCTTGAGCAGCCACCTCTCCTAGTAATCGGATGTTGGTCACATAGACTTATAGCTTATAGATTCTTGGGCAATTGTTAGATAAAAAATTCTTTCTGGCGGCGTTCTTTCCAGGGTAGAAGGTTGCAGATAAAAGAAGCATATGCGCTGCTTGGATTGTAATCACGTGATAGCAATCACCTCTGATTTCGGCACCAGGGTTCGCCACTTGACGTGAGGAAACGGCGCAGAACACTTGAATGAGCAGCAAAAAGTCACTCACACATGAAGATGACAGTGTGTAGTATATACGCAAACCCTCGTTCGCTGACGAATCGCGATAGTTTTTTTACACGAGCTCACCTTAATGCAGCGGAATTTTCCATTGACAGGCTAGTAACCAGTTTATCGGAGATATGCTGCTGTAACCCACTTTCTATTGTGTGCAACCATAAGTCAGAACAGTATGGAAAAATTTAAGAACAATCACGGCAGTGTTCAACCACATTCTCCCACCCCTAAATGCAATTCGGGTCAAAAGAAGAAGCAAAGGAGGAAGCCCCATTCCATAGCAGGTAGGCTAAAAACTTGACACCGTAACCGTTCTCTGGTACAGGAGCGCAACTCCATTCCGACATTCGAGGTCGAGATCAGCATACCGTAGAACAGAGGGTGTCTTTTAAACTCAAGCGGATGACGCCGCAGTTTTATCCCAGAGAAAGTCTGTACTTAGGGTAGGGCAATACTGAATGTGTAGTTAAAAGAAAATCTGTTTGGAACCATTCACGTGTTGCTCGCCAACAGGAAAGTCTCTAAAGCCACTGACAGACTAGAGGCCACCTAGGGTTTATAGCAGAAATCCGTAGCGTTCGTTTTCTTGGTCGGTCAACCACTACAGGTCACACGGTTGCACGAAGATGAACTTGCAGTAGAGAACTTAAGTGTGCGCACATCCCTCCTAAAGCACAGCTGAGACTGTTGACTCTGAGGAAAAAGATGCGACCACTGGAACAAGAGTTTTATTTGCCTGACATTCCGGATTCCGTCGAGAATCCTTAATCATGGGTAATGATACGATAGTCTCAGTCATGCGCAGATAGGGGTGAAACCTGCACAGATTGCACGGTATTTATAGTTCGTTGCGGTCATCCGCATGCGTACTATAATTATCCACTCCTGTATCCACCGCACCAATTAAGACCCAAGCGGTGGCTATAGGAGTGGATAATTATAGTACGCATGCGGATGGCCGCAACGAACTATAAATGCCGTGCAATCTGTGCAGGTTTCATCCCTATCTGTGCATGACTCAGACTATCGTACCATTACCTATGATTAAGGATTCCCGATCGAATCCGAAACGTCAGGCAAATAAAACTCTTGTTCCAATTATTGCATCTTCTTCTTTTGAACTGCTTCCTGGAATAGGCATATTCACATCTATTGGCAATTGTTGACTCTCTCTCTCGGCAGAGTACAACAAACCTGGCGACCAGAAAGTAAAACAATTTTAGAAAAAATTGAAGCCTGGCAACCGGACATCATAAGACAAACCAACATCAGTTAGGTCAGATAATGAACTACCGTATCTCAAGGTGGATGAAAGGGTCGCTACAAGGACATCGTTAAAACCTTTTTCATGCACCTACGAATAAAATTGGAGACCTGGAAGATCGACAGACATGTCACAGCGTCTTAAAGCCTGCATCAGCTACCTTCGAAGCCAACTAAGCGGACCCTACGCAGGCAAAAAGAGGTCTACGAGAAGCAAGTTCCCACACTATTAATGGGCAGTTCGCACGTGTATCGGTTTCGCTGGACATCTGCGGACACAGTGCAATGTTAGCATGATCAACATATCCAGCATTTCGCAACACCCGACGGTTCGGCCGTCGTTGTAATCGAGGTCTACAGTGTGCTCCACAGCGTGGTGGTGCAGAGACGGTCACTTGCTTTGGAATAATGTGATTTTAGACTTTCCATGCATCTACCTCACTCTGCTCCACGCCCCAACTGGGCTCCGTGTCAAGACACAGACAAGAAGACCATAGATTGGGAAGGACGCAGGCTTACGTACTGAGTCATCATAAAGTTCAGCAAAGTGAGGGCGGCTCGAAGTCCAGCTGAATGCGCGTACCATAAAGGCCACATTGGGAAAAAGCCGTTGCTACACACAGCAGGATCGCCAAGAAACAAAGAGTAAGAAGGTGCCGTCGTCATCTGAGGTACAGTCCGCGCTAGAGTCACTAAACACACAACGCACAGTAAGCTGACGGCGTGGGCGGATATAAAATTTCCGTTGGCAACCTTCCAAACCACGGTTTTTAGTAAACCGTGATAACACCGACATACACAGATGACTACTTCGTCCACGCACACAGTTCTACAAGTGTAAACGATTATACCCATAGTTTGCTGGAACGACTTATGCACGTGGGTTAGTTTATAGCAATAGTACTCTCTCCGCTCTCACTCACCTAAAGCCAATGTCAAAACAGAATAATGAATCCATAAATTCTAAGGTACAGCATATGCAGTTGGTTGACCGAGAGATGATTTTTAGGGTTATATCAGAAATTTTACTGAAAATTTGGGTCGAAGACAATCAATTACTGCGGAACAATCACATAGTGCCCACTCTCCTCCAAGTTATATAAATTATACACTGAAAATACGTTATACACTACTCTCGGCATAGGTAATAGTTAAAACCCAGAAATGTGTTTGTCGATGTTTATAAGGCTGCATGATGAAGCTTGGGCGGCACGCGGTTATTTCAATTACTATTTCACTTGCTTCTGTGGAGCAGAATACATTGGCCGAACGAGGTGCCTGGAAAAGACGGAACATGAACACATACTAGCCTGGATAAGTAAAAGTGAAACTAGATCGATCTCGAGTTCTGTTCTCGCACAACTTGTCGATGCGAATCACCGAGTTGCTTCTAACAAAGCCTGTCAGATTGTCTACCGGAAACTGGCCAACTTTTCCAAGAGCTTACGCCAACGGATACTAGCTACAGCCGAGGCTGTGGCGACCCGTTTAGCAAAACCAACTCTCTGCTGTCTAAAGAGTTTGGTACAGGCGATTGTACTCCCTGGCCCACTTTATAGAATCTAGGTTGTGTCGAGGCCGATCGAATTCTCTCTATCTCGTATGATTTTCGATTAATCGAATTTAAAGCAAAAATATTCAATCGTAATGCGTGTTCCACCAGGGCAAAAAACTTTGGCTGTTCGAACCTCCTAGCGCGGGTCTTATGGTCGTCAGATAAACGAACTTCGACCGAAACTCTCCTTCGTGTCCTTTGTTGGACCCAGAAGCAAATTAGTTGGCTCGGAGTTGTGTGCGTGCATAAAAGAACAAATGTTGCTATCCGGCAGTAGACCTGAATAATGCCAGGAAGCTGCCCTGGTTGAGTTCTTGTGCATAAAACCCCCTTTTAGGACAAACAAAAGCGAGTATACACACAGAGGCAAGTGGTCGTACTAAAATCAGGCCTCTCACAATCCGTCGACTATGGCGTACGCCTACAGTGAGCACAGGCGCAGTGCAATTTGTAATCCAAATCAGGTAACACATACGCACCGACAATAAAAACGTGAAACACTGATTTGTAGCTGATCTTGCGTGCTTGGTACGCCAAAATCAGTGGTTGCGAATGGGCCACTGGTGGTGTCTGCTGCTACGGCAGCCGGAGCACACGCCGCACAATTCAAGAGACCGGGGAGTGCATCTGAAATTTCTACGAAGTAGCATGAAGAAAGGAAAGAAGCAGCGAAAAATTTCAGCCTGACGCCACCACCACCACTACCATTATCATCTCGACAGGACATTACTCACCTCAAAGGCGTCAGAAAGAGCTGGTGGTAGGCGGTAACCGTACAGCCCGAGACTGAAATCAAATTGGTTACTCATGGAAACGCCTGCGGTCAGGAAGGGCCGGGTTTCCGGCGTCTGATCACCACAGAAGAAGGCCAGCCGTGAAATGTTAAATTGGAGGGAGCTGAAAAAAAACGGAGCATTTCATAAAAGAGGGAAGACATGAGGCGTAGGCGTTAAGGGGATCATTGTGGACAGGAAGTGAGCAGACAAGTAGAAGGCAATGTGATCAGCAACTGGATAATGCAAACTGAAGAGATCATGTGTGATGTTTGGAAGCATCATCTATCAACACAGTGCAAAATCAAATGACGTAGAAATGACAAGTCTCACCCTTTGATCACGAGTGCCCTAAACTCGATCAAAAGTGGTTCGGATTGCCCGAAAACGTCAATATGCAGACTTCCTGAAACGTAGCCAGTCTCCGAGGCGTAGGACGCTGCAACGCATAAAGAACTATACAGGACAACGAAGGTGATATGATAGTAATACTTTAAGGCCACTTAGAATAGCGAAACCTAATAAGATTTTGGGTCGCGATAGAAATGAGAGGAGGAGGAGAACATTAGCAGTAAAACCTTCTAAAGTGGGACTTGGCAAACAAACAGCAATGAAAAGGCTGCTGTAAATTAGCAAAGGAACTCACGGTCAAAGGTGACAGACGCAATTTTCATGCCGCGAAATGACCTGTCTGGAAATACTGTCGGGTCGTACTGAATACGGACGAATTCCTTTTGCTGCTCAGCTGTTATCTGTAAAGGGAACATCAATTTCAGTCTACCTAGTTGGACACAAAGTTGGCATATCAAGTACAAACCTTGATGTTTCGCACGGGTGAAACGACCGCTACTGACCAAACTTCCCTCCAACGGAATCTACCTCAACTGTGTTACCGAAAACCAGAGTATGATAAAAAAAAATAACCCGCGAAAGGTTTGCCTACTCGGTAATTTAATTATGCAAGCCGAAAGTTCCGGAGGTTACTTGATTCAAACCAGCTTGGACAGTACAGCCGAATTTTATATATTCCATTTTAAGGAGTTACATTGCCGGTGCCCAAAACAAAAAAGCAGATGGACTGGGATGTTGAACGACTCCCACTAAAACGCTCAGTTATTAAGGCGCTCTACGATTTTCATATACTGGAGCTGTAAGGAAGGCCTGAAAAGATTAGGGGACATTAAACATTCCTGTGAAAGCAACATACTGATACACGAGCTCAGGACACTCGTACATTTTGGCAAATGTGAACGCCGGCGACCCACGATGCTAAGCTTGGTGCAGTCGCAGGTGTATCCACAACCAGTTTATGTAACCGATAAATATTTATTGTATATACACACACGCATCTGCAAACAAAGTACAGCCAAAACCAGGTAAAAAATATATCCCACTTGCCAAAACACAGACATTAATAGTTGTAGCACGTGCAGTTTGTTCTCGTATTTCCCCTCGAACAAACTACAAGCAGTCATCCCACCCAAGAGGCAATGAACCCTTATCATTCAGCGTGAAGAGACACAAGGCAGGCTCTTCTACCTTGTCAGTTTAATTAACACAAATCAGTCAAAGGAGAACTACCCTAGAACCCGTGCTGATTACTCAGAAAACCTGTGACAGTATGGGGACGTGACCATGCAATAGATAAATGAAATGCAGAAAACGGTCATAGAGGCAGTGATCATGTGATAACATTGGTGGCTCAGTATTATCTGGCGCAGACGGTATGGATAAGGAATGGCAGGAAACTGAAACGAGTAAGCTGGCTAATTAGCTTTGCCAGCGATAATTAGTTGAGAACACATGAAGCTACCTGTATGGGAGGGAATAAGTCGATGGTCAGGAAATTGGATAGCGTAGCAGTGAAGTTCATCTAAAGTGGAAGACTAGCAAACAAAAGGATCTACTCATCAAGTTTTGGCTTCTTGGCCACAAGCATGCACCTTCGCCAGGGTCCCGTCGTGTGCCAAACTTCGTCCGCAAAGACCGCATGCCATGCTGATTATTCGGCCGACTACCGCCGACACCTCTCTAAACCAGACAACTGTCCTGACTGCCTCTTGCCTTTCCACACAACATGCCACCTCTTAGACTGCCCAGCCAACCCTACGGACCTCACGCCTGAGGACCTATGGCTTCGCCCAGACAAAGTCGCCGAATTCCTTCATCTTTCTTAAACATTTCATACCGTTCTCTTTATTCTTTATTCCTTCATCTCCATCCCTTCATCTTCCTTAAAAATTTTATAACATGTATTGCTGGCAAACTAGGTTAAGGGAGTAAGCTAGTACAACAACAACAACCTCTCTAAACCCGTAATATGGCCTCGGGGGAAGAAAGTCTGAGGTGGAATTGGGTGCAGTAACAGTGAGATCAGCTCAGCGCAGACTGCATCGTATCAGTAAGGTGAAAAACAAACCAGGTCGGAACGACTGCAGGTGCTAGGCACACGGAGCGTATGGCACAAATTCATCCACGACACAACAACCTAAATCTCTGAAGCCAAAGACCAACATCTGAGCTCGTTCGATCACGATGGCCAGGATGCCTGACGCCTGCTCGAACAAAGGAACCAGCTTCACGGCGATGAGTCAAAAAACGGTATTGTCGCGAACAAAACCGCATTCTCCCGACAAATACGCGATCACAGCATAAATGGCTGGTTCGCATGACTAAGGAGATCGAAGTCTAGTGTAGTGAATTGAGAAATTTATGATGCCGGTTTACGACTCTCCGCCCCACTAAAATTGAGTCACTGCTCAACAGGCTGTCAGGAAAGTCGCCGATTTGCAGCGTTGAGCGAGTCCCCTAGGAACAACACCTAATGTCTGTCTTCAGTCTGCGACAAAATCTTCCACAGACTCCCTAAAATGACAACTAAAAGGCATTTTCAACGCTTGCTATCAGGGCGGAAGAAAATTCAGCCTTGCGGTAGCTGTCAGTACCAGGGCCCGAACGTCGGCACAATGTCAAAAAGTGCACAAAAACGATTGCCTTCGACTTTGTAAAAAAACACGCCGTTTTTTAGATAAAAGAACCAAGGCAAATTCCACGGGACTTCGAGGATGTCATCATTATGTCTATTTACAAACCTGTCGATCACAGCGGAGTTCCTCTCTCAACCTTCTTAATAAAGTCTCTACTCGTACTGTTTCCAGTTGCCTGACTGAGCAGCTTAACTGATGACAGAGAGGCATACTGTGTATTCTGTAAAGATATGAGGACAATCCACGTTAGCTTCATAGCGCGATTGTGGCGGAAGAATATCGGAAAATGAATGCCACTCTTCCTACCGACTCACTTTCCAATATCACAAAGGCTTTTAACGTCGTCAGCCGTCAATAACTCATTAAAATCATGACGAAATACTGATTTCCTGACGGGTTTACGGTCATCTTCCGGCATTTTCAAGACGAAATGATGACCAACATTATGAAAGACAAGTCAACCATGAGCATTCAAGTGTCCGAATAAACGGACACGGGATGGCACTTTTACGAAGTTGACATGTTAAAGGGATATCAAGTCAGCGGTTACCGAAACAACTGGTCAGTGATGCTGTCGCTGAGACGGGTATGCGATTGGATCAACAACCAAAACCAGTAACAAGTAATGGTGGTGCCCGCACAGATGGCGCAGTATTTACAGGATGCAGCTGCTATCGCAATTCACGGTTCCCGCCATCCGAGCCGTGAATTGCCCCCAATTTACAGACGTTCGCAGTTGACGTGATAATTATTAGCCCACTGATAGGTGTTAGTCCGTCCATGCTACCCGTGGAGTTAATTACTCTGTACAGGTCAAGTCACAGCAGGGAGAAAAGAGGGAGACCGCCAGAGTTCACCGCCGACAGGAACACCTCGAAGGCCCCGGAATCAACTGGAAGCCCTGGAGAATCCTAACAAGACGTTAACAGTCAGAAAAAACGGCCTAACAGCAACATTTGAAGGTAAAAAGTCAAGAGCATATTAACATAATATCAAGAGACTGCGTTGTTAATAGCAAAAACCTGTTCTTCCTACCAATGCCCTGTTACCCTCCCCTGCGATAGTCACTGCACAGCTTCTGAGTTCATTCTCCTCTGAAGTTAAGCTCGTAAGAGCCCCCCTCCCCACAACCCCCCCCCCCCCCCACTCGGATCAACCCTGCCCTCATTGCGAAAAGTGTCCTAACTTCTGACGCTTTCCGACCGCAGTCGAGAAAACTCAAATTCACCATAAAGAGAACGCCAGCTGCGATATCTCTCTGGCTCGAAGGAGATCAATCACAGGAGACTTTTGTGTGACCGGTGTGAACCCTAGTTTTAAAAAACTGCATGAGTTTGCACTGCAAGTACCTGGACCTGTCCCGCTTCGATTCACTCGCTGACGATTAGTGCCCGTACGAAAGGAAAAATCTGGGCTAATAAATGTTCTGTTGCGGCCATTACCTGAAACTCGCCTCTTCGTGTCAGTCGGAAATAGATGACAAATACTTAAATACAGTGTAAGGCCAATAGAATTTGTAGCATTTGTTTAGATAATATGCTTACTTTGATGGAAACTGGTTGGTGGAGGGTGTTGTAGGCTGTGAGACCCAGCAACTTGGGGGGATCCGAGGACCGAAGAACGCCAAAGTCGACATATTCTTCCAGTATATGAAAACTGCGGGCTAAAGCAAAGCGAAGTTTTTGGTAATAGGATCGTAATCCGAAAAAAGAATGACCCCCAGGAGGGAATGTGTGCCTTCAATCTTCGGCATTTAATTAATACTCCTTGATCTACTTAGACGAAGTGCATAATACCGTCGATTCTGACGAAGCCCACCGTGTGCTCGACGGTAGGGTGGGTGCAGGAACGGTAAATTGCACGTGCACGTGGTAGTGGACTTGCGAAACACCTACGGCACCCCCACCTCTCTCACCTACCTGGGCCCAGTGTCAAGAGAGGATTGGAGGTGGGATGAGGCACAGGTGCCTGGCGCGGCGTGATCTTACGCCTAGGCGTGCCACAAATGCCTCGGTTTATGGGTCTGTATCTCCAATAACACCTCTCGTGCCATGATTCGGCCCCCTCTTGGTCAAGCGCATCTACCATGTGGTTCGTTTTAGAGACCAACAGCCTAACCGAGGCATATTAACTGGTCTCAGTTTGCCGAAAAAAAAACATTTCGAGACACGCATTTATCTTTACCCAGTCGAACGTGGAGACGCAATCGCAGATAACAGACGCCACCAGACTTAAAACGTGCAGAGACGATGGCCAAAAAGCCAAGGCTGACGCTCGCAAATGGAACTCAACATGGTTTAGTAACAGATGAAATTATCCTCAACTGAGAGATTAAGGAAATTTGTAGTTGATCGATACGACGCGTCAGGGAGAAAGTGACAAAGCTCGGTGAGTAAAATTTTGTCACCAGGTCTATTGCGATGACGAATAACGCCAGATTTCGAGGTTGGCGTCAGTAACTGAAAAAAATAGCAGCCATGCGATGTCTTGGTAGCCGACGAATTTAATTAGGTAGCCAGTAATATAAATGCCTGGCTCCACTGTGTGGTTATTGCACACTGCCACGATCTGCTACTCGAGTTGCATGTGGCTCAAGGAAGTCCCCCAGGCAGTGGCCACAGCACATAAATGTATTTAAATAGAAGGCGGACTGTTGGGTCAAATCAGTTTAGCGTGTTTTTTTTGTCCCTAGTCCACATCGCTATCAAAGTTCCGTGGAGTGACAGACAACCCTCGGGGTGACTGTCATGCTAACTCATGACCATTTTATATCCCTATACTATTACTAATTTTTCCCTCTTAGTTCCAATACGCTGATTTTAAGATCAATAAAGGCCATTGCTAGGATACTTATAAATTCGGTCTTACTCGTCTGCTTGGTTTATACTTATTCAATCGAGGGATTTTGTCTATTCCGATTACGGCAGTGACTCATGCCCAATTCGGATCTTTTTAGAACGAGACCATGAGCTTGACAGGTTGTTAAATTAAACAGCCGTTAGTCATCCTAGAAGCTCTTGCAAAGGGCACACTGTTAACTGTCTAACAGAAGGAAATGCATTGCAAAAAATGTTCCAAGCAAATGCAAACATTTGACCGTATTAGCAGTTGGAAGTGACACGATCGAAGAGAATTACAGAATTCGGTTGCCTTCATAATAAGCCGCTCCGTCATTTGAATAATTAACTGACGAAATTTCATCTCAGACTTCGGTTATTGGCGTGATTATTATTCGACATACTGACTTTATTCCTGGAATCAGCGTTCATCAGTGTGCCCGCATGGCTAAATATTCTGTACATATCTAGTTGCAGTACGAAATCCTGCGGGCGTCAGGTCATTAGATGCTTCGACCGATAGACAGAAAAGCGAGGACAGCATGAAGATCGAACTTGCGAATCAACCACGAATAATTTTCTTCTCTAACAAGGATTCGGTCGAAGCAATACAGGTTCGAAGATGAAAACTTACAGTAAATACACCACGAGGGATCTACTATAAGATGAAAGCAATTGACTGCACAGAAAATTAAGTCTTAAAACCATTTTATAGGAAATTGCCGCTATTCCAGGGACAAAACAGAACCTTCTGTGTATTATATTTTTAGGCATTAACAATTATGACGAAATACTGAATAGACTTTGAAGTATTCGTCTTATTAGGGTCGCGAAGGACGGAACACGTAAGCACCAGTAGTAAGAGACGGAAAATCCTTCTTTATTCTTTAAGGGTACTGAGGGTATTATAATAAACAGCAATCGTCTGTAGAAGATCAGTAGACCAAGTTAGAAAGCCAAGATATTCGTGCACGAACGTTGACCCCGACCGGATATGATTAACCAATTACTTCCAAAAATAAGATGCCCAGGCGTGGGTAAGTTGAAGACTCATGAAATCCTGCTTAAATAATCATGCAATATATAGGTCCAGTAATGCCATAGCTTTAATTATCATACAACGATGCAAATCCAGAAACAGATTAGCTGAGAAAACATAAAATGAGATAGCAGTGGAGAACGACATGGATCAGCTTCTGAATTCTCTAGCAAAATAATTCCAGCATTAATTGCTCCCTACTTCCTATAAACAATCACTTCAAAAAGCTGGCGTGCACTGTGCAACTTATGAGAAGACGTTTATTTAAATGCAGAGACTTTATGGGTCAAGTCTTTCCGATGCAACTATTTTTCACGATTAGTTTAAAGATTACGGCATACAAGGAACAAAATCGAATGCTAGTCAAGAAAATAAGTCAAGTCCTACGTCCCCAAAACAGTAACAGTCCAGGGAATCGAAGCCTTTTAAAACCTTAATATTAAATTACAATTTCAAGGAAAGGAAACATACTGTGGGTGACGTCGAGATTCACTGGGATAATGAAAGAACTAAATTGAACAGAGGTACGGTTAGCCGAAACGTTCCGGTTGTTAAATGAGCTTGCTACCGTCTCCGTTGAGGTGACTACAGATGCAGTTATGAAACCTTGGATAGTCAATGCTTCCGTGCTGCAAAACTCCAGCGAACAGATCGTCTTTTCTTGTTGACCTTCAACGATAATGACCGGAGACTTGGTTTGTAGATCGAATGTACTGGGGTGAAACCGGTCAGTAGCGGAAAACCGGGTAGGGTTCTCCTCATTCTGAATTAGGTTGGAGCCGGTTAGCCGCACCTCTGATATCTGAAAGCGAAAAGGAGTAACGTTGCCATAGGAGGAAATAGAGGAAAAGATAAAAGGCAATATATGCGCATTTTGAGGGGTATCTGACGTTTTGACCGAAAAATTAATATGTTGAATACTGAGCAGGCTCGGTCTTATTAACTGGTAGGCGACACCTTGAATGAATGTGTTATAATGTGATTTCGACTGAGTGCAATTAAGTAGGTCGTTTATTCGACTTGATAGTGACGATGAACAGTTATTGCGTTACGGCACGTTTACCCCGAGTTTTGTATCAAATAAAGCATGAGCCGATTTGCGTGTTAGTGGAAAATTAAATCTTAAGGAAGAATAGTTATAAACCATGTCAAGATTGGCGGCTATATAAGAA
This sequence comes from Ligula intestinalis, assembly GCA_036362985.1. NCBI lineage: Eukaryota > Metazoa > Platyhelminthes > Cestoda > Diphyllobothriidea > Diphyllobothriidae > Ligula > Ligula intestinalis. The sequence continues at coordinate 54,079,154 of JAYGXS010000002.1, forward strand.
GTAAGGTAACTTTTCTCTTAAACAGTTTATTAATGGTGGAACTTAGTTGAATAAAATAAAATAAAAACCACCCTGCAGTAGACTTAGAAAGCTAACAACATACGTAGTTCATGGACACCATTTCCTATTACAATCTTACACAAACTGTCTTAGTACGCTTTCAACTAAGCTAGAAAATTTTAAAATGTCTGAACTGTACCGGAAGTAATTACCTGAAGTGGAAATGGATGAGGGTTGAAAAACATGAGCGAAAAGCGGTAAGTTGAAGAGGTGCTGAGTTTTTTCGCTTGAAGTGCACGCAGATTGAAGCTGCTCCTAGAAGAGTATCCATACACCTGTAAAACGGCATAACATATTTCTATATTAATAACCTTGTACTTCGCCGATCCTGCCGTAGTCTCGACGTGAAGTTCGGCTTCAATATGACCAATTTTATTTGGGATCAAAAGCAATGTTAAGGGCATTGCCTGTCCTGCCTCAAGAATCTGCTCTCATAAGGATTTTAAGAAGTTTATTTCTTACCGTTAAATGTGTGGGTTTAAAAAGAAGGGTAAACTCTGATGTGTGCATGGACAACAGGTCCACGGATCGATCTGGTAAAATATTGGTAACTGTTACCGTTGCCATTGATGGCCTGGCAATTTCTCTGGAAAAAGCAAAAATGAACAAAAAAAGAAATACTGATGGCTGAAGTTGATATGCCCTGGCGAAAATCGTAAAGGCGGAATGTGGGGAGGAACGGTGGACCATCTATAAAAGAAAATTAGTGAAAATTTGATGGTTCCAACCTGGTCCGATCTGCAAAGGGAACGCCACCCTAAGACAATGTTAAACATTTAATAAATCATACCCAAAATGTTGACTCTCCAATAGTTACACTGACCATACCTGTACGTCCGGCTAAAGAGCTTTCAGGTATACAAGCCCACTTACCAGGAGTGGCGGATACCAAACCCGGTCCATACGAACACGAAAGCCACACAGTACATAGCAAACAAACATAAGTAAACGCTATTTGTGTAGTAAGCATTGTGAACAGTAACTACTAGAAAATATTATTTAAAAATAATAATGACAACCTGCACACCATAGTACACCATAGTACACAAGAAAGTCGAACGAAGGCTACGGATGCACACTTGTTGCCGTGTCGATGAATCTGATTGGCTTGCCATATGACCTTGAGTTGCCGAGTCCTCTAGTCGGCCTGTAGATATCAGAGTGTAACGAACCAGTATGAACTGGATAAGTCTTTTGTTTTTCCAATCGTTCCCCCTCTTTTTGACTGTTTTTAGGATCACCAATCGTAAAACCACGTTTTGGTCACGGTCCTTCACCCTCGCCGATAACCAGGCCCAATACGCTGTTTCCTCTGAATTTCTCACTATATATTAATTTCCTTCAATACCGAACCGTTTCCAAATGAACCATCTGTACGTTTCCATCATTATTTTTCTACTCCAATACCAGATCTTTCCCACCCTACTCTGACTCACCTATCACTCTATTTATACCAGTATATATTCCTTGCCAGCTTCGAGACTTCTCATTTTCTACTCACTTACAAATCTGTATGTTGCTCGATATGTCTGGAATAACTGATTTGTATAATGCTATCGACTGCATCTTGGAGGAAACTTCATTAGCAGACAGAGCATCTATCTCTCGCTTCGAGTATCAACGCCACACTACCGTCAAGGTCATCCCCCGTCTGGGCGTCACAAGTGCAGCGGTAATTGACGATTATGTTGAAGCACACATGAACGGATGAGAGACCTAAAGGTTCTTGTTCCTTTAGTGACCTTATTGTGCTTAAATTAACTACGCGTTTTGTATGCACATTTTTTAAATGTAACCCACTTTTCCGACTCATTCCCACGTGACGTGTGCTTGAGCGGCTTCTGTGGAGGCTGTGCATTTTCTGATCCTACATCAATTTGCCCTATTTAAACAATGCTATGCACGACCATTCTCGTGGCTTCAGAACATTTTTTCCGTTTCAATGCGACGCAAGCAATTCACAACATACACGAGTTCGGACTAGGAAACTGGACCAGCAACTCGGGTACATCATCCTTCAAAGTACTCTCGGATCCTTACTAGTACTGAAGGAACTCGAACGGATTTCGTGAGTCGGTATCAGGTTTTCCTTTATTCATCTTTTTACACTTTATTCTTTTTTGATTGTCGTAGGTGGTAAAAGTCTGTGAGTGCTACTTAAGATTTTGTTATTTCAACTTTTTGGCGCAGTTTTATCGGTTTTGTAGGCTTAGGAACATTTTAGCCTCCACTAGGTGGTGACCTCCTTTTCCATGTTGTGCATGCATTATTCCAGTTTTTTGTTTTCCTACGCATTTTGCAGCATTTGAGCCAACCCGCCAGGCCCACTTGGGAATTTTCGACCGCAGGTAGTGACGACCTACAGAATATTGAATAGCCTTTACTGTTATTCTGTTCCCAAATGAGCCTTATGCTTTCCGTGATTGATCGGATGTAATCGGGTAGTGGATCCAACAATCGAAGTCACTCTCAGAGCAAGGGGCGGTCAACCGAACGACTCTGATGGTACAACTGGGCGTACGGCCCAAAAGCCCTCAAATGTACTCAGCCATGCACATACTGCAAGCAAACTCATTCGGGAAACGACTGCGCCAGGCAGTCATGCTGGCAACAGCAGCAAGCCAGTCGCGATATTATCGCATGTTTTATCTTACCGACAAGTCCACTGGGCTCCACTTTGTGATCAACACGGCTGCAGATGCGAATGTTATTCTACCTCAGCCATCGTAGTTCTCCCTCCAGGCTGCCAACAGCAGCAATATCAATATGTATGGTCGACAGTCAATAACCTTATATCTTGGACTTCGTCGCCGCTTCGAATTATTCTTCATTCAGAATGACGTCTAGTCATCGATTATTGGAGCGAAATCTTTTTTGCACCTTGGCCTAGCTGTGGATATCAGGCATCAGAAACTGATAGACAACACCACCAAGCTATTCACCGTCGGAGTAGCTTCATTGGATCCTTTCGCTAGCATTTACTTAGCCGTGCCAAGCCCGCCATTTTATGACATCTTGAAGGACTATACGTCCTTCATTAAGCCATGTCAGTTTATGGAGCAGGTTCAGCATGATTTTCGACTTCACGTTGCGCCACCGGCATACCTCTTCATGCCCACCCGCACCTGCATCACCCACGCGAACTGCGACGATCGCGTCAACTATAGTCTCTACCGCACCTTGAAGCGATTGTCTACGCGGCCTTTAATTTTATCCTCCGTGTACTACCACAACGGACTGCTGATAATCACAGACGGTTCTTCTGTCTTTGTCCCCCTGTCGGCAGACCTGGCAATCAGCAAGTTCGTGTTATGGTCACATCTCCGTCACTTTGGTGATGATATAGTGACCTCCTCATTGTGACCCGTTATGGCCTCCACCTGTCTTACCTCACACAGATTCATCAGCAGTGTGGTCCTATCTCACATTATTTTTCCACCTATGAGCAACGGGTTTCTCCTAAAACCTCTAAAATGGCATTCAAACTTTGGTAGTAAAATATAAAGGAATCACACGACTACAGGAAAAGGGATATTCTAGATAGGCGACCGACTTTATTGTTACCAACGTACTTAAGGAAAATGATACCTTCTCCTGTGTTACAGTTAAAACACTACACATAGTTCACAACTGATTGCAATGAAACTTCTTCGCGTTGTGTAATAAATGGGGCAGGTTCGGCAAGAGCAGACAAATCACTGTTCAAATATAATCATCCAAGGGCCTAAAAAATCATGATAAAGCTTTTTATAAACCGAATTTTTGAGCTATTTCAACGAAAAGATTTAACCACATACGTTTTTAAAATAATTAATGCCAAACGGATAGTCTGTACACGTGCAGGCTTCTTATGAAGTATGTCTGAATACATAGAAGGCATCAATATTCATTGGGCATTTAAGTTCGTGTAATTTTAACAGCGATGGGAAAAAGACTCATTGAAAGACTGGCCTCCTGGTTGACTGAAATATATTTTGACTATGTAGCACGTAAGCCATTACTGACAGTTCCACAGTCGTTGCCGTCGACGCATCTTTATCAGCCGTTCGGCCATTTTAGTGCGACAGCAGATGAGTCAGGCGAAGGTGCCAAAATACACTAAACTTCTGGTGAAAAGCTATCGATGGTAAGGAACTGTCGAAATGGAAGATTTCGAAAAGAAGGGCGTTCGTTCGGAGTAAACAATTGTCAAAGTACTAGGACCGATAAAACGAAGGTTTCCCAAATCAGAAGTCAGTATATACTGAGAAGAGGATCGTTAAACAAGCTCTGCAGACAGTTGCCGCTAGTTGCCGCTTCGAAAACTTGTGTCATTCAGTGTCCGGTTTTGTGAGTCTTAGTTCTGCATTCTCAGGGTTGCCTTTGTCGTATGCAGTCAATCAGGGAATGGAGAAAGTTGACTAGACGATGCGAAGAAGTGGGTGGCATCAGCTGCGAATCGACCAGGAGTGTGAGGTGTAATGGAAGACATGAGAGTGACAAGTGTGTGATCGGAGTGCCACAAGTGTTCCTAGGGGGATCTACTATGTTGGGTTGATCTGTCTTGTCGGCGAGCACTCACAGTGACTTCTCCGTAAAAGAGCCGTATTTGTAATTGTTTATCAGCCATCCTTACGAGGTGGACTCTTCATCGCATTTGCAATTTTCCAAGTGTGGTATAGATGCTGTTGATTCCGGTTCGTTCCTGGCCTTTCACGTTGGTAATTCTGTCTTGTCATCCCGGTTTTACTACTCTCCAAAGACAGTTAACGTGAAGTGATTGTGTTTTCTATATTTATTGATGTATACCATGCGGTTCTCGGTAAAAATCTATTAAAGAAATCAAAAACTCCAGAATTTTGTAAAACGGGATCGGTGGTAATAGGGGTTATGCCGGTGGAGCATTACGGGTGCACAGGAGAGAAAATAAAAGGAATAATGTAAAAATGGGAAATGGTAGATAACTTACTATAAAAAGCTAATTTGTACCTGTTTCTGTATATTTCTGCCACTAATGATTTTCGAATTGATGCAATTTAATAGGTGGATGTACCATGTCGAAGTTTTCTGGTGAGTAACACAGCTGACGCCAATGTAGTAAAGCAAAACAGGCTTACTAATAAACAATAAGTAGGCAATTACGGAAGGCAAAATGGGCGTGATGATGCCCATAATAGTTTGTTACCCACGTCTTTGCTCCATATAATAGTGTCTCCAAGATGACAGTTTCACACATCTTCAGTTAGCTGCTGAGATGGAAACTGCGACTATTGAACCTAAATTTCCATAGCCGGCCGGAGGCTTGGCTGACTTTCGTAGTGGATTCTGATGCTACGTGTCGCCTGCATAACTAAAATCAGCCACTGTACTAAGTCGAGTACAGTTAACAGTAGTACGAGGGTTGTTGCGTGCAGCAACGGATAACGGCCGGCCCATGAACATCTTCCCAAAATTGCCACAGGCGACGATGAAAGGATTTTATGCTCCATTACATATCAGGCTCTACCACGGTGTCGACCACGCAGTCGTCCGCGAATAGAGTAGGTCATCGAAAGTAGTCATAAACAGACATGGTACGCCCTGCATGTACTCAGAGGGGCTCAGGAAACATCAAATAAGAAAGGAAGGATGGCTTAGAATTTTGTTAACGGACGGGCCAACTCCGTCCTTATGGGAGTATTTCGAAGGGATTAGAGGACTGAGAGCCTAGCTGCAACGGCTCCTTTTTAACCGAGCCACACTACCAGATGGCTGGAACATGCTTTGGGGACAGGGCCGTGTGAGCTAAGCATAATCGGACTACAGTAGTCGCTGGTTGTTAAGCCCACAGCTTATAAGCCCAGCCACGTATTAAGCCCAAGTCAGCTTGGGACGGAATTTTACATAACAAAATCCGCCGGCTAATAAGCCCAGTTTGCCAACAGGATAGAGTGAAATTCTCATCTCTCTGCTAGCGCAACTGGTTACGAGTCGCAAATAATTTTTTGGTTCTGTTATGACGTAAAATACAGACAAACAGCATTTTTTTTGTACATAACCAAGCTCTACACATAATACAGTACGTATGTAATGTATAGTGCCTGTCCTGCGTTTGCTAATCACGAACTAGGACTCTCCGCTTGATGCACCCACCGCTTATTAAGCCCAATTTGGTTTGGGCCCGAGGTGGGCTTAATAGCCGGTGACTACTGTATTAAGATTTGCCAGCTACAGCACACGCACCCACCTCCAGTCGTCTTAACAGTGCCCTGTCACCAGAGGCAGGTTGGTGGAAGAGGCAGGTGCGAGGAAGGTGCCCAAGTTTAAAGTTTGCCGCTTACTACGGACGATCTGTGATTTCGTGACGAGGTCGAGCAGCAGGTGGGGTGTCTTAATAAATACGCTTAAAGTAATTACGAACGTCCAGTTATTCAAAATCCAGCCTGAATTCGCCGATCAAAACCCCAAATTAATCATGAAGGACTTTAAGCTATATGGAATCAGAAAGGAGTGTTCGTTGTTGTTCACTTGTATAAAAAGACGATCATGGTTTTACTTGTACCCCCTTCCCATATTAATGTACTGGCCCAATGAGAGTTTATCGAAAGCTTACTTATGCTCGCCAACTGTCGGCAGTCAGTGGTCCTCATGCCTGAAGTAGGGGGTGGTGAGACAAACAGATATCTAATGGCCGAAAACGGACTAGCAGCTGCTGCTAGGGCACAGGCGCAAGTAAATGAGCCGTGTGCAAAGTCCTTCGTAGTGAACATCCACATCGACATGGTGGTTGATGCTGGAGTACCAAGCCTCGAGGAATTCTCGAGCCCGTTTGCTGTTAACCATGTAAATGGCTTCAGTACCATCCAGATTGAAAGAGTGGTAACGCTCAAGGGAGTGCGCAAACACGAACGATAAGGGATCAAGTTGGCGAACGGTTGATTTGTGTTCTGTGATGCGAGCTTCAGGACGTCGGCCTGTATGACCAACATAAGCACACGTGGAGTGGGCGCATAATATTAGGTAAATACAGTAGTCACCGGCTATTCAGCACATCTCGGGCCCAGACCAAATTGGGCTTAATAAGCGGCGGGCGCATTAACCGGAGAGTACTAGCTCTTGATTAGCAAACGCAGGATAGGCATTATAAATTAGATACGTACTGTATTATGTGTAGAGCTTGGTTATGTACAAGAAAAGAATGCTGTTTGTCTGTGTGTTCGAGACCTAGGGAGGCTAGCCAGACGACCTTGGTATGCTTTGGGGTCACGCCTGTCGGCATCGTCTAGCGTGAGCCTGAAAGCATTGTTCCCTTTTTGCGTGTGTGTCCTTAGCGCTGCGGTTCGGGTGCGTTAGCCTTTCGCGCCTGCGGCTTTTTCATGTTAGGGATTTGTATTTTTCACCCCTCATATCTGCTGCCGTCCGAAAAGGGGGTCACCAAATTTAACTTGAAAAATGAAAACAAATCACATCCGGCAAATTGGGCTTTGTAGCCGGCGACTGGGCTTATTAGCCGGCAGATTTTGCTGTGTTGTGGGCTTAATACGCGCCAGGGCTAATTATCCGTGGGCTTAATAGCCGGCGACTACTGTATATAACATGACCATATAAAGATATAGTGGTTGCTGACATGTCTCCGAGGCTGTCCCGAATCTTTATGTTCTGAAGCACACAATCGAACGCTGAAATTCGTTTTCAAATTGGTCTCCGAGCGCATTACATAGGCGCACGAAGGCACAGCGTGGACGAACCGCACATCTCTATCACTGAGTCATGATAAAGCAACAACCACCCTTCTTACGGATCGGCTGACTAGCACCCTATCCCAAACATACGCTGATCATGGCCTTTTTCCTTTCGTGTTAAAATGCGAAAAACCGCCTCATAGCTCCTAACCACCTCAAATTCGAAAACCACACTTCAGTTACTTCGTCTGACCACGGAATACCCATGAGTATACGACTGATTTTCGTGAGTTTTTGGTTTTTGTCCCTTAGTTCGGATCGCGGAAAGCAGTAAACTCGCCTTGTTAAAAGACGTACATTGTTTCTGATGCAAAGTCAAATATCTGACACAGTACAGCTACACTAGATCGAATCTGTACATCCAATGCAGGGCATAAGCGCCTCATATGGGCTTGCAGGAATAAGATCGCGAAGGTAGAGGTAGCCTGTGTGAATGGATTCTATGGGCCACACTTGGTCGATCAGCTAAGCTCTGTCAGTCACTGTGCCCGATCTTCCCTCGTGATTCGGTCCTGTCCTGAAAGAAACGAGTGTTGGATGCTGCGCAAGTCTACCATCATTACAAACTATTTTACACGCAAGTCACTGTCTCTGTGCTCACTCTGATGTAGCGTACACGAAGATCATCACCCGAATGCTGGAATACGCTACCGCATAAGGAGTAGGCAAACATTTTGTACTGGAACAACCGGGGACAGCACTCCGCGTATTACAATCTCCAATAAGACAGTCGTTGGTGTTGTAAATGTGGCCAAAAGCTGCGATATCGCTGTCTACGTTACGCCTTGTGTGAGCCCCCAAGGAAAATCACAAAGAGAAGAGCGCAAAAGTAGGAGTCTTAGAGCAAGCCTAGTACAGCATACCTAAGGCAAGCGAACGCGTGTACAAGCCATGTCCAATCGGACCAATCAGATTCTGGGCTCAAGTAAGGGGGGACTTCATTGGCTTTGTGACTCATGCAGCTGGCGTGTTAGTGTACTGAGCTACGCGCGTCATAACGTGCACTGCGTGTGGGCGGACCGGTCGTTTGTCGTGGGAACGACTCGTCAGGGTGGCGTGCACTCGCAGTTAAGCTGGGTCCTAACAGTTGGTGAGTAGGCCATCGTTATTCCCGCCGCTTGCCTGCTGGTACCCAGAAAACGATGGATGCAAGGATGAAGAACCTGAATCTGGCAGAGTAGCCATCTCTTAGGAGAATACAACACGCGGGCTAACCAAGCAAACCGTTTGATTGGACTGAACGACAGAGGGTATTATCTGCACCCTAAGAGAAACCAGGCTGGATGGCGGTGGAATCATCATTATTAACAGGCATATATAATTTATGAGTGACACATAAAAAGGTGAATATAAAGTAAATCCAATCCTGAAAAAAGGTTGTTATCACAGTAGCAGTATCAACGGGAAGCAAGGCAACTGTTGGGAGTGGAATCCTTCTGACGACAGTCGAACTGTCAGTCAGTGCAGGAGGAGCATAAGTGGAAGTTTGGTAGCTTGTCCGTATAAAATTGTAACAAATATTCCCCAGGGTCCACGGTTCGGCTGAACAATTGTCAGCCGGAATCGTGATGACGGTCTACGGAGAATGAGAGGGTTGCAAGCAGACTACAGAGGCCTGGATGGCTTGTACGGTGAGCCGGCATTCTTGATGAGACTGAGCACGGTTATGGCCATTTCAGCTTTGCAGGTCCTTGTGTCCGCCTCAGACATCACGTCCCAGGCGTCCGAGCTGCGGGGACAGGGATCACGACAGATGGGACACTGTTGGCGATTGGTCCACTCCGTCTCCGAGTCGCAATTACTACCAGCTGGCACACGCGAAGAACTCGGCAGACGCAGCTCCGCCTTTACCCTACAAAATGTGAGGTAAAGATCTAATATAGGAAAGGGAGACTATCATAAGACTGAATCCCAACCAAGACTGAGTACACTAAGGGAGGAAAAGGTTATATTTATCGCGGAAGGAATCTGACATTTCAAACCGGCACAAATAATCAACACCATTTTCAGACTTGATAGGCAACTGACGTCTCTACACTCTTGGAAAATTTCGCTTGAGCTAGAAGTGGACTTGCCCTCACTGAAGTGAATATAACAAAAGATAACCGCGACGAACGAAGTCCATTGCGCGAAGTTTGACACTCGTACTTATCAGGCAAACTTTTATTTTAAGAGTGGCCGGTGGTGTTGGGCGTTTCCAGAGGAACACTATGGGCGTGCGGGAAACCCCAGGACCTCGGAATTGAAAAGAAAAGGACTTATTCAGAAAAAGCTATTAGCCAGATTTTATTCAGCTGCATCCGATAGCTACCATTTATTTACCACTCCGTTGCGTCAGCATTAGTCAACCTCTCGCTGCGAGCGGTGACAGGCGTGCAGGCCTTATTACAATCTAAAAGCTACAAACAATCACTCAGATAGGATTCTCCTTCTCCAGATAGTCACAGGACAGGATTGCTTACCTAACAAAGGCATCAACTGGTAGGAGTCAACCTAACCGAATGCCAACAAAACCTTGAAGGCTGTCCTGGCGAATCGCTCCCGCGGCCGACAGCCAACAATGATCCCTTGTTCAATGAGACCGGCCTCAAGGTCATGTGTCTGTGCTGGTGCCTGTTTCCGCTCGATGACCTTAACCCGGTTGACGGATATTCACTCGCATACACACGTACGTATACGCACGAGAACACCTGAACGCGCCACCCTGCGGCCACGCAGTAGGTGACCTCAATACTCGACGCCATTCGAGTAATCCAACGCACAAATAATGCAATACTGAAACTCGTTTCGCAATTACTTATAAGCAACTGTCACATCACGCGACACCCCTCGGGCAAATTCAACACGAACTCGCTTCACAATCATTGATAAGCAATTGCCACATCTCACACAGAGAGGTGTATCAGACTTGCAGACACCCTCAGGCTTGACTGGACGCAGTCCACATCAGCCTGGGCTTCGCCTACGGTCAATGCCATCCGCGACAGCAACTCCGGATTCTGTGCACAATAAAACCCTCACTCTCGTGGCTGCCACTTTTACGCCCTTTTCGCTGTATTTTTCCTTGGGTATTCAAACAGGGCGTAATCAGACGGTGACATCGTTACAACATCAACAACCTGTTAGAGGACTGTCTACAAAGAAAGAGAGTTCAGAATGGCACTTTGTGATTTTGTATCTTAAGAGTTACGTACAACGCGGCACGGGTAACTGAAGATAGTAAATAAGTCTAAAAATATAACTCAAGTCGGCCTAGCCTCTGCTAGTTATTGCTTCTCTTGAACGTTCCAGGGCTAAGCAAGACGCCCTTCCTCTATCCCATAATCGACGAATACCACTTTCATGCCATTTTTATAGCGTGTTCGATTCTGTTGGGAATTAAAAAGTTGGGCCAATGAACTGCAGAACCAGTCGCTCAAAAAGTCAGCTGGTTGACAAAATTCTGTGAATAATTTTCCCTCTCGGTAGATCGTAATGTGTGTCTCGCATCGATAACTTCACCCAAAATTGGAAGACCAAAAAGCAACATAGGGTACAGGCAATAAAACAACGAGAAGAGGAGGAAGAGGAGAAGGGAAGAAGGAAGGCGATTTTAACTATAAGAGACGCGGGTTCGAACCCCTCCACCCACCCCCTACCTGCATTGCCTACGCCTTCGGAGCCTAGGGACTAAAAAGGCTTAAATTCACAGAACATTTTGATAGAAGGAAACGAGACAAGGCTCTAAATGCACCCATATTCGCGCCTTTGTGTGTCGTATATTTTAAGCTGACGTTTTCATTCGAAAATGTTTCTGCCCTCGCCGTAGAGCTGAAGTCTGTGCAAAGAAAGTAATAGGCGTAGGTAGCTACTGTTGGCAATACGCGCGCGATCTCTCTAGTGCAGCAAGAACAGTCAGCTTGGGCAGGGAACTGGCAGCCTGTGTAAGTTGGAAGAAAGTACGGGATTATGAGGGGGAAGGGTAACAGCAATAGCGGACAGAGGCATGTGACCGCTTTATGAAGGGAGAAAGTATTAGATGTAAATAACAATTGCTGGAAATGAGCGCAGCGGCAAGAATAAGCGGCTTCAGCGGGGAAAATGTAGCCCGTGTAATTAGAAGGCGGATAAGGATTTAATCCACAGCATGACTCGCTAATTCATTGGCTAGATGCAAGGACCAGATAATGACAGAGACAGAGAGGCCAACGACTGCGTAGACTTCAATATATTCCAAATAGACTATCCAAAAGAGGGCTGTTTTGCAGTTTTCTCAGAGAACGGAAGAAACGTTGGCTTGATGAGGCAGGTTTTGGTCGGAGGCTGAGTCAGACTTGCCAGTAGATAAGATTTTTCATTTGGCCATTGACAGACGAACAGATCCATTATATGAGGGGTGAGAAACAGGTTCACTGCGCACACGAATACAATAGACTTAGCGATGAGGAGGACGAGAAAAAGTACACAACCCTGCGAAAACCTTCCTATTGTAGGCATTGAAACAAGCAAAACATTGGTCGAAAAATTGTATAACACTTTTAAACAGGAAAGAAAACTAAGAGTGCATCTACAATAGTGACTGATATTGGGCATAGAACAGAGATAAATTGCATGAGGTAGGATGCTGGTTATTAGTTTAGAATCTGATAAGCTGTCTAGATCAGTCAAACTCGGGGACAAAGACGACTTAAGAATGGATTGTTCCTTCTGATTTGTTAGCATATATATTAAAGCTTATCCCCCAGAAAGGGTTATTAAAATCGGTTTCTGTTAGTCAGCTCTAAAAGTCGTACTTTAAATGAGTGTTTGTCACTTCTGAAAATATTATAATTACCATTTTAAGTGCTCGTATTACTATTTACACAGCCCAGTATGTATCATTTGCAACTATTATACGATCGCTAATAAGCCTATAGCAGATACACTAAGAAATCGACGAACCGCGTGTCGCCTGTAAAAATAAACGCTAATAATAACCTCGGGTGATATCGAAAAGCTTACCCCTCAAGCAAAACATGAGGACGCGGGTACACACAAATTAACGTAACAAAAACGTTAATTATGGTGGAGGTGCGCGCAGCAACCAGTTTACCGGAGATTATTGCCTTGTCGTGTCTTGGAGCTCACCCCAGGGCCCCCGCAGGCGGTCGCATAGGAGTCAGTATTGAAGAGAACCGACAAAGTCAAGGTAGAATGGAATGGCAACTTAAGATTTTAGCCGTCGTTAGTCAGTCCTATGCCCTACAGGACCCGAGGACCGGGCCTGCGTTCTTTTTCTGAAGTGCGACTAAGTATACAGCTCAACTATGGAGACCGGGGCGTGCGGTCGTGTTGCTTGCGATCCTGATTATTAATTACGGTGAAAATGTGTCCGTTAATCGGGCTGCGGAACCTGCTCGCCCAACAAAATCCGGGTTCGAGTCCCAGGTCCTGTACACCCGAACTGACGACGGCTAATAATGCCACAAACAAAAAGCTTCTTATGCATGAAAGCGAACCTTTTGTCCGAAAAATAGCTAGTCTTACGAATCGACGGACAAGAGGGGATTGCGTAACACGCAGGCATTTCGGAATTGGATATTCACCGATTTCATTTCAGGACGAAGCTAACTAGTTCCACTTTGCCCTTGGGGCTTCAATTTAGGGTCAGAGAATGCACGCGTAGGGCCATAAGCAAGGACAAAGAGAATTAATACCCACAAAGATAGAGAGAAGGGAGGGCGATTGGCTGAATGCACAATGATCAGAGTCCGGTTGATTAATCCAAATCATCCGGGACTAGGGTTAGGGCATCGAGGACAGGCGACGGTTAGCAATCCAGCAGCTCGAAGTCCTTACATGAACTGCTTTACGAACCGGCTTAAACCAGTTGTTACCCTATTTCGCATTACGCCTACGAATTTTTGTAATTGTCCTGTAGCGGCCTCAATAGTGATTGCACACCGAACGTCACAAGTCTCGATTGACAGTATAAAGGTAAAATCATCGGAATTAAGGCGTTAGTGCATACGGGGACCCAAGTTGCTATTTAAGGCAATAGTGGCCATAGACGTGACCATGTGCTGACGGTGTTAAGCCATGCTAGAGAAGGAGAGAGCGAAAAACGGACAGAGAGGAGCGGATGATCATGGCAACGGATTCATGAATATGCTGAAAGAGCGCCTCGTGAAAAAGACATGCTTTCCGCATTTAAATATAATCCTATTGGCCTGGTATACAAACGATGGAAAGGGCTGATAAAATTATACATACAAATGACTGAGTTCTGCCACAAAACTCAATAAGGGGGCTGGATCATTTGCACTTGTTGTGGGTGTGCTTATGCTAGAGCTAGACGATCTCAGTGATAACGTGACAGTGGAACTGGGGAGTTAGACGCACTCTCTTTACCAGCGACAGAGGTCCAAAAACCATGCCAAGAACTTGGCGAACTGTGTCCAGCCAGGCTTTGAGCTGACCTCATTATCACCTCTAGTCAGGCGGGAGTCATTTGTTGGACAGTGTGCACGTCAGCCGTCCTTGGTAGAGGTTGGAATATTCCTGTGACGTGTTGGAAACGAATGTGGACTACCCATTTGGATAAGAAATCCGCTAATTTGACTCAAAGGGCGGTGGCCAAAAAATTAAATTTCCGCTTGTCTCCTGCAGGAATGTTTCAATGCTTACATTCGCCAAGAATTACCAATCAAATGGATGGGGAGTGCATGCAGACATTTGTGAATTGAGTTGCGAGAGTTCGACCGTCGTAGCCTACGGGGTCCACCATATGATCCACAGCACAGTAACGCAGGGACGGCTGCCTGCTTTTTAAGTAATTTTAAGGGGTATAAGATCTGAGCTAAATCTAACACATTCACTTTTCTCGTACACTTGTGCCCAGTATCGAAACAGAGGAAAGAAGACCGGAGACGGGAGAGGGCGCAGGTAGCTGGCGCGGCGTGAGCCTGCACCTAAGCGTTCCACCAGCCAGTGATTAGTTCCAATCATTTAAGTAGTGCAATTGATGCATAGACAAATGAAGACTGCAATAGTTAACGTAAGGGCAGAAGGGTATTGACAATGCTGCATCCACTGCGAGGGATTCGAGATAAAAATATTTACAGAAAAAGATAGGTTCTTGGGTTTCACAGCACGATTGACGAACAAAAAGTCTGTACAGTGATCAGTGGCGTCCTACAAAGTTTTTTCATCACAAATCCTCTGTAAAAGCAAAAGATTTAGCTCTGG
>JAYGXS010000002.1:54104119-54143044 GCA_036362985.1 Ligula intestinalis
CCAGAGCTAAATCTTTTGCTTTTACAGAGGATTTGTGATGAAAAAACCTTGTAGGACGCCACTGATCACTGTTCAAGTACTGCAAACTCTTCTCCGTTTTTCAACCCTGGTGGTGGTCTTCGAGGTTGCTATTCATGATCATCACGTGTTCTTACGTTGTCGCCAACTTTTCGGTGGACTCTGGACTCTGGTCGGTCGCATTTCGGGCGTGTTGCCTTGACTTCTACTGTCTTTTCCTCGATACGATCCTGTTGTCCCGGATGACCCCTTCTTAACTCACCACTTTATTATTTTTCTCATGACAATAAGCGTCCCGAACCCTCAACAGCAGGATCCCATCTAACTGCATCATGTCATACTATGCTACCATTAAGGCAGTTTTTCTCCTACATTTTTTTGTACATCGGTGGCTTGCTGAACTCAGCCGCCGATATAGGAGTTTTTACTGTTCAGACCATTATTTTATCAGGGAGTTCGTTGTTAATCGGATCTAACTTACGATATTACAACGCGTAACAAACTTCCTGTTGTCATACAGTTGCTTACGCGCAGCTGTGACTAGCAATTTTTGATAATCTTTTCTTTTTAAGATAGCAGAAAGTTCTTAATGAAAGGGCCCCTTGGGCCTTTAATATAAAATTTATTATCATTATTTGTCCCATAGTTCACGTTGTGTTGTAACATATGGACATCAAGTCAGCGTTTGAATTTTTCCACTGATTGGGACATAACAATCGCCTCACGTAGGCTTTTTTACGGGTCCACATCCCGGTTTGAACGGACATACTTCCTCACATCCAATCGTCCTTGGGGCACATACAGTTTGATGGGATGTCCTAAGAAATTATTTGAAATGTCGAGTTTTAAAAAGTCCTAACGAATGAGAGTGCAGTCCAAACCATGCACGATACCAAAGTTTTTTTATCACGTCACCGCTTAACTGCCTATAACTGAGAGGGAAGTGATTAAGATTATTCCAGCGGATTTCATGTGATATAGCACCTTGAACTCTCACTAGTTTTGTGGCCCACCACTGCGTCCTTTCGATCAATTCATAACCTTCCCGCCTCTACGTTCTTCAGACTTGAATCGCCTATTCACCATATGGTCTTATGAAGGTACCGGAGATTTTCGAGAACCAGTCTTCATTAAAAATTGTTCATGCCTGCCTGAAGGCGTACAACATTGATGTTGCAGCTTTAGCTGCCTTACCACATTGTATAGAAGGCTTGAAGTTTTCTGTCATCCAGACGCATAGATCTTTCTGTATTTCTGTTTCTTGGAGTGGAACTCCGTTTAGATAGTAGGATCGCGCATCAGGGACCGGATTTCGATTTTTCAGATGCGGCAGAGTGAATTTGTTCAAAATGAAGGACAGGAGCCCTCTGCATGACCAATCGTTTGATCAACAAGGATTTTCCTGGAAGCTATCTTCATCGGCAGCACTCTTGATGACCTTCCATATTTTTACATCTGCAAACATAGCACACTCACAGTCAAATTCCTGCACACAGTCATCAACAAACAAAAGTAAGATGGTCAATCCGCGTACTGGACCTTGAGGAACTGTCGGCCTTGATCATTCTCGTCCTGCGCATAAAAATTTGGAACAACCTGCGAGGAAATTCTTAAATCCTGTAAGAACTTTGTCCCCGATGCCAAACAGTCTCAACTTGTGCAGGAGATGTTGGTGTGAAACGCTACTGAAGGCCTTCCGGAAATCAGTGCAGACCACATACAGAGTGTTTTCTGCATAAATTGCCTTGATACAGCTTGGTATCGCATACATTTGCATCGTATGTAATGTTATTGTATCATACTTCATCAGAAGACGGAATAAAAGTGGAATTTGTTTCTTAACTAATTGAACTGAATCAGCAGCCTACAACGAAAACAACTGAAAGCAACCTGAAAAAAAAACCAACAGCGACAAGGACATCAAAAATTTTGGAAAATCGGCAGTTATTCAGGACCTTGAAGATCTACAAACGGCTGACTCGTTCTTGAATATCCTGCATATTGTTTATACATATTTGAAACTGATTTTAAGCAATAAGGCGTATTGTTTACTCAGCCTGTTTCAAATATTCACAATACTTAACACACCATCGAAAGATTTTGGTTATTTTGAATATCACAGCAGCAAAGTCATCAAAATCTGATATTACATATAAACTGCGTTGTAAGCATTGAGCCACTCGTCCACATTGAAGAAGCTGACATACATTTACGTGATGAAATACAAACTAGGAGTGATATGCCTGACTGCTTTTTGAAATATTCCATTAAAACGCCTCCGTCCAAAAGGAGTAGAAGTCCAGTACATCTAAGGAATGTTAATCACGATGAGGAAGCCTGTATACCATACAGTACACTTCTTCATAAAATTTTGAATCTGGAGAAAGTGATGAATACTCTGAAATTCGAGGTGGAGCAGACAATGGCAATGGTCCAAATAGCTCTCCATGTTCCAAAAACACAGGGGAAACTCAAGAAGAAATCGAAGTTATGTAAACAGTCTAAAAGGGACAGATGCTAGGGGAAAATTGTACCCCTAACCATCCTTCTTGCTTTATGGAGTCCAAAAGTGTTGACGGGGATCAGTACGAAGACAGTACATCACATACATACATGGGTTTCACAACACATTGTTTTAAAGAAAGTTGTCCTAATAACACTTACAAGCCTCCTATTAGCAGCATTATCGAGTAAGCAAACCGCAATTGCGCAGATGGGAAAATAACAAATTCTCCCATGAACCGGAAGAACACTATCGTGATAAAGGGTGTTCCTGTGTCCACAGCAAACACTCCAAAGGAAAGGTGGACACATGATATGAAACTTATTAATGATTACGTCGACAGCTTCCTGCCGGATGGGGAAACCATTCGAGTGCAGAAAAGTTTCAAACTTTGAAAAGCAGAACCAAGTGATGATTATAACTTATCCCCAAGAGCACTTCAAGTACTCTTGAAGAACGACGCTTAGGCAGCGCTCCTACTTGAACGAAGAATGACTTTAAAGAACTCGCACAAAACAACATTTTTCCAGTCGGACTACGACCCCAGGAAAGGATGAAAATGCGGGAACTGAAAGAGAAAATGGACAGGGGTACAATTTTTCACTAGCAGCTGCTAGATGCAATCGAAATCCCATTCCTTGTCTGAAAGATAACCAGGGAAACAAGTTTACCTACAGCTCAGATACGGCGAATATCTTGTCCAATTTCTTCATGTCTGTGTTTACCGAGGGACCGTCTTTTAACGATAATGTAAAGTAATATATTGTCCCAGCAGCGCATACATGTAGCATGGTATCATTTGCAACAGACACAGTAAAAAAAGCCCTGCGACAACTAAAGCCCACTAAATCACCTGATCCGGATGGCTTATCATCGAAACTTATGAATGAGCTCGCAGAACATCTGTCCTCTCCACTTTTCAACATCTTCGAAAGTTCGATGGTAAAAGGGCTCTGCCTAATGACTGGAAGCTGGCAAACGTAACCCTTGTTTATAATGTAGGAGAGAGAACGTCAACTTATAGTTTTAGACCAGTTTGTCTCACAAGCATTTGTTGCAAACTAATGGAGAAAGTTGTCGAAACGGAACTTATGATACATATTGAGAAGAAAAACTTGCTAAGCCAGTCCTGCGTGTGGCGGGGTCGCATTGTACGTGAGACAGGACCTCCAAAGCAAGGTTATCCGAAGCCTTGGAGGTAAAGGCCTCGTTGAACAACTCTGGGTGTCAGAGTCCAGCTCCCGCGAATCACTTGTAATGGTGGGTGTTGTGTACAGGAGTCCTAGCACTTCGTCTCTGACCTGGCTCCACACGTTCGCTGAATACGCATTATCTTCTCATGTTTGTATTTTGGGCGACTCGAACCTTCCTTCGGTTAATCGGTCTATGCCCCCCCCCCCCAAGAATCCACATCTCCAAGCTGTCTGAACAACGCTTTTCTGGATGTTGTTTCGGTCAATGGTCTTGTGCAACATGTCCTGTCGCCAACGCGGATAGCAGTTTCTTCGTCGCCGTGTTTGGATTTAATCTTAACTAACCAGCATGATGAAATTTCGAATGTCACTGGTGATCATTGCATCGTTTCCGCGCACTATCTGCTTTCATGACCAACAGTTAAACCCCGGAGAACA
This sequence comes from Ligula intestinalis, assembly GCA_036362985.1. Lineage (NCBI taxonomy): Eukaryota > Metazoa > Platyhelminthes > Cestoda > Diphyllobothriidea > Diphyllobothriidae > Ligula > Ligula intestinalis. The sequence continues at coordinate 54,108,272 of JAYGXS010000002.1, forward strand.
CCACAGCCAAATGTTTGGCGTACGGAATTTAACGGCATGCGTCAAGCTGCTCAACTTTTACTATTGCAGGCGCCTACCACTGCCTCCATAGAGGAAAAATGGGCAGTGTTGAAATCTAACGTTACCGCACTTGTCGCGGAGTTTACCCCAATGTCTGTCCCTGGCTCGTCTCGGCTAGTTCCACCCTGGATCGACCGAGCAGCTCAAGACTTATTGCGAAGGCACGACCGAGCGTGGAAAGCATTTCGGTTACTCATTACGCAATCTGCATTTGACCGCTATAAACGAGTGCGCAATGAATGCCATGCCGTTGTAAGGCAAGATAAAAGGGATTACGAAGATACCATATTGGAAGTCTCCGACTCTCCGCCAAAGCGGTTCCACGCCTATATCAACCGTCGTCATAGAGCTCAACCTGGAATCCCAGAGCTAATTGCAGCGGATGGTCAGCGCATGCTATCGGACGGGGAGAAAGCGCAGGCCTTGGCATCACAATACCTGGGTGTATATTCTAAGCAGCAGCAAACAATAACACCAGTGTCCCTCCCATCTCAGAGCTCTGAAATTTTAACGGACATCGAGTTCTCGGTAGAAAAAGTCATCCGTATTTTGACTGCACTTAAATCGTCGACCTCACCTGGACCCGACAATTTGCGCCCACTTTTACTGAAGCATCTGGCAGATATCATTGCTCCACTTGTTCTGGATATTTTTCAAACGTCCATCAGTACGAGCACTCTTCCTCAAGATTGGAAGTTTGGTGTCGTGAAGCCGTTTTATAAATCCGGTGATAAATCGCTTCCCTCCAATTATAGGCCAGTAACTCTCACCTCGGTTTTAGTAAAGGTTCTCGAAACTCTCATAAATCAAGAGATCGACAATTTCCTGGACCAAACCAACGGTTGAATTTAAGAGCAACATGGTTTCACGCGCGGAAAATCTTGTGCCACAAACCTGTTAATTGCCCGTGAGTCTTGGGCCGAATCTAAAGATAGGGGTTGCCCAACGCATGTGGTATTTATCGACTTCAGTGAAGCGTTTGACCGGGTTTCTCACCAACTGATCGTAAACAAGTTAGTAACCCTTGGTATTGGTGGCAACATTCTGAACTGGATCCAGTCATATTTGAGTGATAGGACTTGGAGTGTCAGTGTCGGAGGTGTATTGTCTCCTGCCGAGAGCGCATCACCTGGGGTTCATCAAGGATCCATTCTTGGCCCCAACTTGTTCTCCATCTACGTTCAGGATCTGAAACAATGCCTTTCCTCTCCGTTCGTATTGTATACCGATGACCTGAAAATATGGCGTGAGGTCACAGGTGCCAACGACATAATCGCCCTGCGACAGGACCTTATTCAGTTAGCCTCTTGGGCTTCAAGTAACCAATTGCCGCTCAACGCTGCGAAATCGGCGTTCATGACAATTGGATCTACTGAGGTCGTCTCACCATACTCGCTCAGTGGTGTCCCACTCCGACATGTCACGGAATTCCGCGACCTCGGAGTCATGATACAAGACAATTTGAAAACAAACTGTCACAGAGCCAACATTGGTGCGGCTGGGCTTCGGTGCTTATGGATGTTGAGAAGGACTTTCTCTTTGTGGTCTCCTACCATATTTAAAAAGCTGTTCTCTATCTATGTTCGGCCTGTCATCGAGTTCGCGGGCCCGGCCTACTTTCCTTGCTACACAGGAGAAATGCTCGCACTTGAATCGGGGCAACGACTGGGTTCTAGGATGGTCCCACAACTCTGCGGACTTCCCTATGAAGTACGTCTCGATGTTTAAAATTGTTTTCCTTGGAGTATCGGCGACGTCGAGGGGATCTAATTTTTCTGTTCCACTTGGTTGTGCTCAAACAATAGCCAGAGTTAGATTGGATCATTATTCGAAATTACGACGCTCGCACCCGAGGCCACTCCTTTCGCCTAGTCAAGCAGCGTTCAGACCATCTGCCTCAGAATTACCTGTTTTCCTGTCGGGTCATCAACGACTGGAACCCTCTGAGTGAGGATATTGTCCAAGCAATGTCGGTTCCCAGTTTTGAAAGACGCATTGATGCCTTTTTTCTAATGGCAATGGATTAAAACATCTACTCAAATAGTCAGCGGTTCCCACTTCCTTTCGAGGACCGCCGTCCTGTTCGAGTTTATTTTCTGTCTTGAACTATTTCGAATAGACTCCTCTGGGCCTTGGGCCTCTTGTCTTAAATATATTGAAATTGAAATTGAATTGAAAATTTACTTGAGAATAACATTACCTGAGTAGTTGGTAAAGCGCCGTAGTGTCCTTTTCTCCCACAGCAGCCTGGTGAAGTAAGCATGGAGGGCGACAAAGCTGCCGATGCTGCGAAGAATGATGTTTCGAAGATTCCAGTCAACGAGATGACATCGAAAGACTACTATTTTGACTCTTACGCACATTTTGGGATACATGAGGTTCCATTCTTTCATAGCCGATAATCGTTTTTTTCAGGAAATGTTAAAAGACGAAACTAGAACATTGACATACAGAAATGCGCTCATGCACAACAAACATCTTGTGAAGGATAAAATTGTCCTCGATGTAGGTTGCGGAACCGGAATCCTATGTCTCTTCGCCGCAAAAGCTGGCGCCAAACATGTCATAGGGGTAAGAGAGAAAAATTGTCCGGACTCTTGTAGATTGAGTGTTCCAACATAATAGACCATGCGAGAGAAGTCATAAATTCAAACGGAATGGCCCACAGTAAGTTAAAGCAGTATCGTGAAGAATTATACGAGTTTTCATTTATACGGTCTGTCAGCAGAGTTGACCATAATTTTAACGCCTTTATTCTTAAACCTTACGCACCATAAATCAATTGTAACTTGAGTGCATGTCACATGGGAAACTTCAAAAATTTGTTAAAGATGCTTCGGCAGATAATTTACTTATGTTATACCTTTTGTTTTCCTTTAGAAATCACATTAATTAAGGGCAAAGTAGAAGAAGTTACCCTTCCCGACGGCATTGAAAAGGTGGACATTATAATCAGTGAATGGATGGGTTACTGTCTTTTCTACGAGTCTATGTTAAATACAGTCCTCTACGCCCGCGACAAATGGCTGGTAGGTTTTTTGAATGTAATACTATATTCTGACTAATTATTAGGCTCCCGGTGGCTTGATCATGCCTGACCACGCGACATTGTATATATGTGCGATCGAAGACCGTCAGTACAAGGATGAGAAAATAAACTGTACGTTTTTTTAAATTTTCTTCCAGTGTTAGTGAAGGCACTCTTTCCATTCATAATATTGTCCAAAGTCAAATGCTAAGACCACCTGCGCAAGCCCAAATTGGTGCTTTACTTATAACCACTATAAAAAGTATAAACATTCGAATTTCCTATTAAATTGACCAAAAATTAACTTGGAGAGGAGGACAATATTATTTAAAAAAACTGTTGACGTCAAAGTAACTCTCAGTCTCCAATTGGTTCTCTTCAGAAGGGTCTTAGTGATTCATCCCATCGTCCTTGATTTACGATTGAGACTTCTGCAAATCTGGAAAGTATTATAATTTTAAGATTCAAATCAGTCCTAAATCACCAGGCTATATGCTACCTGCTCTTAGTGTGTCTTGCTTATGACAATGGACGAGAAAGGACATGACCAGGGCCGATAAGCGAACCCTAATTAAATACGATAACAGCATTGACTGTAAAAGCTCGTCACTTTTAACGATTTTTAGGAGTGCGTTAAGCGATTAGACTAAATGGCGCCTGTTCATTTGCGTTTTGGAGCTCCATGAAGACCTCCCCATGCAGTCGAAGTGGAATAAGCGTTTGACTTTTTGGGTCGTAAGTTAGCGGCCTTTGTCAGGTCCCAAACAAAGCAAAACGAAATTGAGCCAAAAAATGTCTGTCAAGCCTTGTGTTGGTTAAGACCGCCTGACGATGAGTAGTAAGCTGCAAATGTACATACTATCCACCGTCATCGATAATCTTATAACCGGAAGATTTCAGGTGACGACTTTTCCCGAGCCTGCTTAACATTTAACTAGGTCCATCATACTTTTGAAATGCACCACGACTAGTTAACTCTAGCCTTTTTTCCCCTCGGGACGAATTTCGAAAGATTAGTCTCGCGGCGAAGATCGAGTTCAAGGTATACATCTTACGTGGTCCACCTTTCAAAGACCACGGTGGTTGTCTTTTCATACCGTAGAGCACTGATAAATTTCAGCGTAATACGTTCCGATTATCATATTCTTTAAGGAACTGTAGTGTCAGACAGCTCTTATGTTTTTAGTACACTTTGGTTGTTGACCTTTCCTGTTGAGGTAGATCTAATCTACGGAGCCTGTTCCTCCCCAATTTCTTCGTCTCAGTCAGACTGCAAACTTCTTGTTGACGGGAAGATGAGTGGACAGCATTAACAGCAAGGCGCCTGACATCCGAAAATATTGGCATGCATGCATTTTGTTGTGGGCATTTTGGGCGGCTGCTCAACTTCTAACTTCGGTTTGATAGTCTGACGAGACCGAATTACTACGTTTAACGCATTTTGACTAAATCGCTGCGCTTTGATTTATGCATCGGCCCATTTGTATGTAGGTGTCTGCAATCTACGAATGGGAATGCTCATTCTCGTACGTTCACGGTATTTTCGCCAACATGCGTAGGAGGTCATCTGAACGTCGTGAAGTCTTAGAGATCATCCTGTTTACTTTGAAACAGGAGGATAGTAACTATTTATCGTCCGTATACACCATGATTCACTCAAAGGTAAAAAACATACCTGGTGTCCACAGTATACTTGACATAAATAGCAGCAGGGTGTGAGTACCACGGTTTACTGTTAGAGCTTATAGTTTAGTACTCAATAATAAAACAACTAGGGTTCAAAACTGGCTGCCAAATGGCCAGGATTCGCTGTTAAAGTGCCTATCAAATTTGTAGTACATGCATTTTTGTCATGGGTGACAAGCGGATGAAGGTACATGTTTATAGTTTAATATACTTCCAGTATTCCATTTTTCACCAGAAAACAAATATAGTACGTCTCAACTTATTGATTACGAGCATTTTATCAATGTTTAGACATTATTTAGCCTATTTTTCAACCAAACAGTTGTCTGGCAGTAGGTGCCTGCTATGTTCCACAAATTAAGAGGTGGTGCAACTTTTACAGTGGTAGCCGTTTGGTGTGTCGGTGAACCCCTGTACTGGTGCTAAAACTCTGATTAGTACTTTATTGATCGTTAATAAATCTAACTGGTAATTCTTGAATGCCATTCTGGACGGCCTTCTTGGCACCAATTGATTGTCGAGTATGTATTTACTCTTACTATGCGCCGAAGCTTCCGTCATATGACCTGCCGTACATCGGCCTACCAGTACTCGGTACTCCCATTCTTAGCACGATTCCTCACGTGTGAAGAAACAGAAATTAAGAAGCTGAAGACAGACCTGTCTCCCTAACTGATGTGGTAATCGTGTCGATTTCTTACTTTGAGTAATTTGTGACCTTTGACCGTTTACTCTTGAGCTTTTTTGACCCCTTAATTTACCTTAATTTTTTGCTCTCAGTGAATGGAGTCATTTTTTTACTGAAAATTATAATATTGTCATCAAAATTTTGTTCTCTATCTATCTTACTCTCCGCTTCCCCTTTTGTGTGCTCAGGGTGGGACAATGTCTATGGTTTCGACATGAGTTGCATTCGAAAGGTAGCCCTCACTGAACCGCTTGTTGATGTAGTGGATCCTAATCAAGTGGTCTCAAACTGCTACCTTGTCAAGGACGTAGACATGTATACCATAAAAGTGGAGGATCTCACGTTCGCGGCACCATTCACGCTTACTTGCAAGCGCAATGACTACATCCAAGCTTTGGTCACCTTTTTCAACATCGATTTTACCTGCTGCCATAAGTACGTGGGTTTCTCTACGGGCCCAGACGAGCGGCGTTATACCCACTGGAAACAGACTGTATTCTACCTTGACAATGGTGAGGTAGATTGCTTGACCGTGAAGAAAGGAGAGGACATCCACGGTGTCTTCAGTGTGACCCCGAACGCCAGAAACAACGTAAGTTTTGCTTTGTTGTCTATTCTTTGCTTATGCTTGCTTGGTTCCTTCTAAATCAAGTTACGTTGAGTCATCTCGCGGGATGCATTCGTAATAACTGCGGAGACGTTGAAGGTATTATTGTCTAAGATCCACGCTGAAATGTCGTGGCATATATTGATCGCTGTACCCAGCATCTCATAGTTGGCAGTAAAAACTGCGAATTATATTTCGCTTTTAAGAGGGACATCCGTGCACACGAATTGTGTGCGTAGCTTGAGGCCTAACTTTTGCTGACTCAACCGCAGACAAGTTAACAAGAAAAACCTTTCTCGGAGACTGGTTAGTAGATTTTTATTAGCCTGTTGGGTCCTGTAGTTGTTAAAAAATGAGGAGAATATTTCGTCCGCTTGGCCATGGCTTAGCGCACCCCTGGACGTTGTTAGAAACGACAGTCATTCAGTATCATTCCTCTCCTTTTAGATCATCGGCACCTTAACGACATTTTAAGTGTTACTAGTATAGAAGGATCCAGACAAGTTTTCGCGGAACACATATGTGGGGACGTCTGAACGCGGTTCATTTTCACAAAATATGGGATTTTCTGCTCTCAAGAAAGACTTGTCGATTCAGACAGCAAGAACTAGTAGTGAACTTTATAAATGTCTCCTAAGAATGCGTGATCGTATGAACCATAGAGCCTTCGTCTTCCTGCAAAGTATCCTGCGATAATGTCATGTGCTTGATACTTGTCTGCAGGATTAGCAAAGGTCTCAGCCAACGTTTTCGGCGTTTCCATCCCCGCTGCTCCAAATTAACCGGGCCTCAGCATTGTATGTGGGTGGTTCGACCAAATTCAGTGTTAGCAGCTCCGAGAGCATAAATCGCCTTTTATTTGGAGAAACACGCCATCCCATCTGTAGGGTTGAGAACTCGGAGAAAGATCCAAGGCACGAAAATGAGTACTTTGGTCTTATTTCTTCTTATCCGCATTTCTGCTGCATTGGTCTCTAACCGTCACCTCCATTTTATATGCCCATTGCAGCGTGACCTGGACATCGCAATCAAACTAAACTTCGAGGGAGAACTCTCTTCAATGAATTCCACATTCACTTATCGCATGCGTTAAGAAATAAGCCCTCTCCCCCACGGGTCGCGTATTTGCACATATTTCTGCCGACATCCTCGCCGCCCGATTCTCCTCCAGAAAAATCATGCGCATTTATTGCTATAAAGTGTCCTCTTTTCTCTTCCCACTTATCCGCTAATTCCTACGTCCCAGCATGTAAATTGGTTGGGCTCCATTTTTACTATCGCGAATGACGAACCACTCTCGAACTCATCCCTTACTGCCCCCTCCACTTCGTTTACATGAGATATTACAAAATTGGAGGTTAAAAATTGTAAAATTTATTCTTACCGTTACCCGTTGTGCATTGTTGGAAACTAAGTGCTGGATGTACTTGATCTTCCTGCTCCCAGTTTTAGGTTCACATTAAATCCGTTAGTTCGGCTTCGAGCCCTAAATATTCTGGCTTTCGTGGATTAAACCCTGATCCCCGCGTTTGTTTTATGCCCATATTCTGGTAAAGCGCATCCATTTAAAGTTCTTTCACTCGAAGCAATGATTCTCATTGGGTCTGGGTACCGGTACGTGCCTTGTATTGCGATCATACTTATGTATGGTTATTGGATAATCCCGAGGGATTAGAGTCATTAGAACAGTAACACTATAGCAGGGAATATACGAGTTCCGGGAAGCAGAGGAAAAAATGCAGCCTCTGGAGCAGGAGTTTTATCTTCCTGATGTTTCGGATTCTGTCGCGAATCCTTAATCATAGGTAGTCGTAGAATTGTCTGCGCATGTCTAAAAATATCCTTAGATTACCTATGATTGAGGATTTTCGACAGAATCTGAAACGTCAGGAAAGTAGAACTCGTTCCAGTCGTCACATCTTCCAGTAACACCATACATTTTCTCAATGACTTCTTTCCTGGCACGTGTGCCATTCATACTAGCCGAAGTAACACTTAGCAGCGTCTGATGTGACGTTCGAATTTAACTGATGCATCGTATTTTGGGCGTATGTGAACCGTCAACTCCAATGAGTTCTCCAATTTGTCGCCCACTGGCATGGCTGATCTTGCAGAGATAAAAAAGACAATCTTCCGTCAACTGAAACCTTTCATTGGCGCGAGAACGTCACCGGTGTGTTAGTCGCTGTCGGGCGAGTCTGCTGTTTCATTTTCACAATCTTTGCCGATATTCATTTCGCTGGAGAAACGACAAGTGGCCTTTTCCTTGATCTGTGTCACCCGAAAACCTAGACAATTTCTAGACCGGTTCCTAGAAATAAGTTCAAAAACACAGGTTCCCATTGCAGAAGGAGGTGGAGAAGTTCGAAAGAGACTGTAATTTGATTAATACAGTACTGTTTCGGGCTTATTCTTCCTTTAACCGAGGCCCAACTGGGACTAGAAACACAGACATGCGGTAAATAGCCCGCATGCAAGATCTAGTGGCTCAATCATAAATATCCCATTCAATTGAAGTTCATAAGTACGTCGTTACTTGCTCTTATCTGTCGCCGCAGATGGGCCATCAGTTAGCAGATTCTTGTCTTTGCCAGTAATCATTCTGTGTCACACAAGTGGAGTTCTGTGAAGACTCCTTTCAAGTAAATTTCAGCAAACCATATGTCGAAGAGCCCGATGGCCTCGCAACTGCTTGATAGAGACTGACTGAATGAAAATATACTCGACCCTTACTTCCGCCCCCAAGGGGCCGAAATGAAGATGCAAACGTACTGTGATATAGAATGTCAAACGTGTTTCGGTGGTGTCGAAAGGTTTCCCCGGTGTTTTACAACAGTCTGGATTTGTTGGGTTTGGTTGTGTCATGAAAACTTCAGATTGGTAACATTTAGCCAAATTCCGCAGTGGTGGTGATTATATTTTTCTGTCTTAGAGCACTCATGCCCACCCACATATCCAGCAAAGCGTCACCCGTCATTTTGTCTGCCGACATCAAGAATAACTGCGACGCAGGGGATATCAAATTGTCAACTTGTGCGCGCATTTGTTCAGAGTGAGGTTAACTTGCGATGAACCTACTTCACTCGCTGTCGGATGCCTTCGTATTCGAATGGCATGACAGAAATGAAGTGAATAGAAGTGAGTGTGTACCTAGTAATTCCGTTACGCACGGCCTGATCACTCCACGCGGACTAGTCTTCAAAGAGGACGTCTTGCGCCTAGCATAGATGATAAAAAGCTACAACCGGAAACAGTCAAAGTGGTCTGGTCCTTGTTTGCGAAGAAGACCGCTTTATTCCGCCATGAAGCAATGATGGCCTTAGGGCTGACGTTCGCGCCTTGCCAGTAGCCGTAGAGCGGCTAGGAGTAAAAGCAGATGAGCATTTACAGCATGGACATGGGAGACTGGAATAACCATTTCACTCCGCTTGTTTTTTTCTGTCATCTTCAAATGTCTGACTATTAGGACATCTTCATCGTTAAAAATGTGTCTGGTTGCCCTTTGGTACGCGTCGTGCCGACTTTTTCCGTTTCCTCCAGTTGTGGCAGTTGGGAGTAACAAATACTGGGAATGCGACTGGACGCAGCACTTAGACTTGGGTGGGGTTATCATCATCATCATTATCATCATCATCAATCTTATTCTTCTTCAGAGACAGCAGCCCATGGTTCTGTGCAGAATAAATCCCCCATTCCGGTGTATTTTATCTCTTCCAACAATCCGGATTCGACCTGATGATTGAACTGAGCTGGACACCCCCACTGCTTGGATTCCAAAAGCTCGTGGAACAAGCGGACTGTCCTTTCCAAAATCAACCCAGACATCGGATTTTAAGGAGGACGAAATTCTGAAAGCGAATACCTGCGGCTGTTCGGATAACACTGTTAAATCCTGTTGTGCACGAAGGACCGTCGTCGGCAGCAGTAACCTTTCAAGTCACAACTGTTACCACGTAATAGCGTAAAACTCGGATCTGTGTTATGGCAGTGAATAGTTATTTGGTTAAGGGGATCTCATTATGCTAACCACTCTCTGCTGTCCCATCCATATCCCAATGGTCTGCTAGTGAACACCTGTGGTAGACGACCTGTTACTGATATGTAAGTGTTTGGCCAGGCCGATGTGTGACTCCCACACTTCGGGCGCGGCCCTTGTGCGGGCGGTCATAGATTCGTCCGACCGTTTAGTTCTTCTAACCTATTCTCCGTTACCTCTGAATAGAATACACTATTCCTCCTACCTAGCGTCTCACTTCTTTTCTTCTCAATCCGAAGATCGCAGCGGCAAGGGTTTTATCTATTAACTTCAGCAGCTGTGAGTCTCAGTTTGGCCAACGTGATTCGCATTTGGGGAGCGCACTGGATAACAGGTCTCCCAGTGCCAGTGAGCCCGATGGCTGAGCAATTATCACACCCAGCTCCAGCACGGCTGATGAAAGTTCAACAGGTCACGACCTGCACGCCGGCCTCCAAGCCATTAGCGGTCAACTATCCTCGATGCGGGGTGGGGGGGGGGGGGGGGGGGGGGGCGGGCGTTAATTGTCATAGGCCTGTATAAGCATAGCGACTACATCTGTGAATACTGCAGCTCCCTATGTGCGAACTACCCGTTTCTACTACTGTCCCTGATGATGGGTGCGCGAGGGAATCCGAAACGTCTTGTCTTCTTCTTCTCAGAAGTACTTCTACTTGTCTACTTCTTCTCAATTATGTGCTGGGACTTGCATTTGGCTTATACTGGCAGCTGAAAACTCATATGTCCTTGTCAATATTCATCAGTCGTCACTATACGACGGTTAAGGGGAAGCTTGATGGCGCCTCAAGGCAAAACAGAGCGAGCGTCTCCCGTAACTTGATCGGTGACCCCCCTCTCTAGCTTTAGTTAATATTCTCGATCGTAACCGACAGTGTTTTACTAGGAGATGTTGTACTTGAACATTCTCACTAATAAATATGAGTCGAGTTAAAATCCCACGTCGTGCAAACCTGGGCACTTTTATGCGTGGTTGACGACGACACAAAATAAACCACAACGTACCATCTCAGTATCCCTTGCCTTTGTTGGCATTTCTTGCTATAATATTTTCTATGCCTGCAGTAGTTGACAAAATCACTTACGCAGATACTCCTACTCGAGTAACCAAATTTACTAGGACTTGTTTTTTGATATTTACCAGCCAGACGAAGGACTAAATAAACTGATAATCATACGAAGCATATCGCACCTCATTCTTGGTCAGGTAGGCCTTCTAAACTGCCGCATCAGGACGATACTGTAGAGAACTTTGGTGAGAGTCCGAAGTATCTGGATGTCTTCCACCTTCGTGAAAATAAAATGTGCCCAAAACCAGACTACTGATTTGCAAAAGCAAGAGGCTAATTCAAACTGTGAATAATTTGAGCAGTAGTTTGTAACCCGGCTCGACGCGCGCACTTGGTAGTAGGACAGTGGACTGACGACGACTACAGAACAAATGCTTTCATTTTTGCAGTGGGTAAACCCATCGTTAACATTAAAAAAATAATTTCAAGGGTATTGCAAATTTGAATAATTCAGTTGACCCAATTCTGAAAAACTCGCGGCCTCGGTTGAAATCGAACCCACACAGCAGGGAAGGCTTTTGCGCAACCATCGCTCTTCCATTGAGCTATGAGGCTCAAGTGTGATTCAATCCACGGCTCACCCTCTTAAAGGTCTATTTAACTATCTTCCGGCACAAACGCAGTACACTTTGACCCAGGATGGTTTGATTTCCTACTGTAGTCTGTAAAGTTCAGAAATCAAAGTAAATGCCGATGCCCCAGTCATGAGCTCGTTCCTGCTTGAATAACTAATCCAGCTGTGTGGCAGAGGTTATGGGTGGTGAGACACGTGTGCACTTTGGTTCGATTGGGTGCTTCTAACCCACCTGAGAGAGTTCCTGTCGTTTGCATGCGTATATGTTTGTGTTTCTGGCGTCAGGTAGCGGTCGAAGTTCAAAACGGCGGAATGATGGTGGAATTAGCCCGAGATAATTCTGCTTAAATGCACTTCCTTCCTGTGTTGTTCAACCCTTGGCTCTATAAAGGCTTGATTAAAAAATCTGTGTGATTATGAGATTGTGGGAAACGATGTGGTCCATTTGGATGATAGACGGAATGACGCATTCCAATGGCTGTAAGCTAGTTGATGTAGGATAAGGCTTGGAAGGCCATAGTGTTATGAATGATTTAATAAGTTTAGAAGGAGTAGAATATGAGGAAAATGCAAGTGACTCCCAGACAAGTGCAGTCCAGCCATGAATGGGCCGGAATCCAGAGGCGCAGTCCGGCAAGTAGATCAACGGGTTTGGACAACTGCAACCGAACAGTAGATCGTCGGGTCCGGGAGTGACTGAGCGTAAACAACTCCCCCGCATCTTGTGCACTGGTCTCGCCTTGAGAAGTGATTGGTTGGTGAGGCCAGACAAGTCCCAACCTTGAGTGGGCCGGAGTCTGTGAGCCAGACAGAGAGTGACCTTGAAAGGCTTGTCCTCGTGGCGTCCGAGGAAAGCATGGCTAAGAATAAGGGGTCGCTACAAGATTTTCTAAGACAGTTAATTATTAATTCGGGCATTAACTTATTCAATACGGCGCATATTTATTTCAGAATTTTATTAACCAATTGGAAGCCGTGAATTTAATCACCCTTGTGTCGATATAACCCGCCCAGCCTACTGCAACGTATGGACTCCAATCCTGATACAGAAGGCTGACTGCCCAAGCAGGATTTCGTAAACCATCAATCCAGAGTCCATCAGGCACTCTTACTGTTATGGGTTAGGCTCCCACCGAGTCCGCTGAGTTTTTCAAAGGAATTATTTTACTCTGCTAACCTCCTCCTAATAGTCATGTTCTATTGTATGTGGTTTTAGAATCTGCACACGAAATTTTAGTTGCGGCTTAGTAGTTGGCCAACTGGCGACTCAATTCAGGTCTCACAGTCAGCCCAGTGTGTGCATGTGTAGAGTGGCCGACCGACGGAGTGAGTTTCAGGCTGCTATGGTTAATTTTAAAATATGGCCTTATCGCAGTGGGTTAAGTTAATAAGGAAAACTCTTTCCGGTACCATATGGGAAGCGAAAAAAGAGATTTGAAGCATCTTCCCCAGGAACAAATTTAAAGTTTGCGTATCCAACAGAATTTAATGGAACCATAAATTTCGGGAGCGCTCATCAGCTGCGTCCTCTCGCTGCATTAAGTGAGTAACGAATGGGAACACACAGAATTGAATTCATACAGAAAAATTGATACAAAACAGCAAAGTCACAATAAATGGCCAAGAGGCAATCAATAAAGCAAGGAAGTTAAACGCTGTGGCCAGCAAAAACGGTAGCCACGGCCTTGATGTCGCTCCAGACGGATTAAGGTCACGCCAGTGTTGGTTGGGGCCAGCATGGGGGAGACATGGTGCGTGCGTTCGCTCGCGCGTCAGTTTGCGTTTGACATCAGATTGAAGGAAAAGTGTACAGAGGTTGGGGAAAATAGGTTGGAAGAAGTTGACTGTCAGACTTGTGCACAACCACTCGCGAGAAGGCCGCGTCCGAAGTGTCCGAGTCTGGCAGTCGTCACTGTAAGGTCCTGTGTGCGTCAGCCTCGGGCAGGTGATTGGCCAGACCGAAGTAGGAGAGGCAGACTGTGGTGTGTGCGCGCGTGCTAGTAACCGTGAGAGATTGAGCGTTGGCGCAGTTTGCAACACCCGTAATGTAATCACGTGGCCTCATGCTTGGCGTAGCGTACAAGGCAGAAGGCGCTACAGGATCACCACACTCCTATAGCACTTTCATGCAAGGGAGGACCGAGCCAACTCCTTGTTGTCTGCGATCCATTGCGTGCGCGGACCAAGCGCGTGGCACATGTAAGCGGGTTGCTCAGCCCTGTCAAAAACTGCGCCAAATCATCGCACCCAATGAATGACCAGCTCGGCCACTGGCTTGGTGCCTGGAGGAGGGAACAGGGGCTGGGCACGACGGCACTCAGTGCGCATTCATCACTACAAACAATCCAACGCGTTTGAATCTATCACGGCGAGTTAAAGTTCGTGGCTTAGGAGATTGCCAGCTGACAGCATAATTCAGTCCTCTTTTCAGGAAGGAAAGTCAAGCTGCAATGAATCTTTTCAAGATGGTCTCTGCAATACTCTCCGTCAGTTTGAATATGAGCCACCCTTCTGTTGCTTGGGCGCTCGGAGCAGTCCTGTGTGCCATGCGTAGTAGTATTGTTTCACGCTGTCAACCACTGCAACATATTTCGCCTTCGTAATTCTTGCCTCCTCCACGACAGTCGGTTCAGGAGTGTGAGGTATCAGAGAGTGCAATAGGTGCGGAACAATTCGCATTGGATTAGTGCAGTGTATCTCAAAGGCTGTAGAAACAAAGAAACGACCGGAAAATGTTGGAAATCATCTTCTATTACGAACTATAACTTTGGGCTGTTCGGTAACAACCCTACTTTATAGTGCGTGTAATAAATCAGCATATGCGTGCGAAAATTTCACAAAACTATTATTTTCAAAAGTAATTCTACTTGTGCTGCTTTATTCACTCGGATTTTTGCATGAACAGACTATCTTTACATGTAAATGTGCAGGTTTCTTGATGGCTCTCACTTTTCATCTTTTCAACGCTTTATGTTATCCTAAAAAACTTAATTTTCTTTACCACATAGTATTAACTGATGAACTACAATATCCCTTCTTTTTTATTGGGGCGTTTCCTTTTGTACGTGAAGATTTTTAGAAACTTCGTTGGCCTTTTTTAAGTACCAGGAATTTTCTTGTAAAAATGCTTGGGCTTTATCAGTTTGATAGTCTACTGTACTATTAATAAAAAGAATTGACGCACAAGTCACCGTTCTTGCGCCGACCCTGCTCCGGTGCACATGGTGGATAACGTCGGAAACGACGGTAGAGGCTGTTAAATGTCCATTCATCACCAGCATTATTAATGCTACCTATGAAGTATACATGGTTCCTATGCATTGCAAACATTTACACAGTCTATATGAAGTCTTATTAGCAGCCTAGGCAACTGTGTGATTTTGTGGCGACTCACTCTGCGCAGGCAATCATGTGTCACGGCTCATTGCCGCGAACGTGTACGCATGCACTGGCTGTTTACGCCCCTCCATCTAGCCAATCCGTCTGACCAATCACCTGTCAAGGCCGTTTCAAACGCTGTGGAGACTCCTGCGGTCACCTGACTTCAGATGCGGCGCTATGGCCGGCGATTACTCGCTTGTCTGACAGTCAAGGTCCTCCTGCCTATTCTCCAACTTCTTCTCCTTCCATTCTGGCCCCTCATTATTTCTTCTCTCCTAAGGAACTGGGGCCTGAAGGTCGCAGTTTCTAGGGTTTAACTTTCTTAGCGCCCTGCGATATTGGTTACTTTCTAACGTGATCTGCACTCGCAACTCCTGATGTCACCTGCTGATCCCTTAGATAATTATGACTTTCCGACGTGATCCTTGCGACAATTTTTCTCAAATGGAGCGTATAACACTTAAATAAATACCCGATCTGAAGCAATAAAGATTGACGGGTGGTGGGAGATTGACGCACCGCGGTTCGATGAGTTTTAGCCACCTCGTATTCTAAGCCATACTTTGCTCGGACTCGTCTGAGGCATGTCCTGCATGTTTGGCTCTCTTGTCCACCTCCGATCAAGGTCACGTGCGCGTCTGGCCTAACTGGCAAACCACTTCCCAAGGCCAGTTCACAAAGGACGATAGGGTGGTGACTGCTTACGCTCAGACCCTCTCGGAACCGGCGACCTCACGACTGGTTGCAGACATCCAGACCCGGCGACCACACCCGCCGGAATGCGACTCTGGATTCGGTCGGCTCATGGCTGGACTTCAATCGTCTGGGAGTCACTAATTACTCACATTCTACCCCTTCTGCATTTAATTAAATTATCCATAACATTCTGGCATTCCACACCTTATCTTATCTAATAGCTTATAATCGTTGGGATAAGTCCATCTTCTATTAGCTTGCCGGACTACCTCGTATCGCACAACTTAGGGCTGGACCATCCGCGTTGCCTGCGAGTGCTTATTTGTGTCCTTGGTCACAAATGTTGGACATGGCTATGGTTGACTGAATGAAGGCATTCGTTGTCATCCCTTCCTCATCCTGTGCTATTTTAAGTTAACTGACTTCGGTCTTAAAGCTCATTGCCTGTCGATGTCCTTTGCTACTCAAAGGAATTTTGTATGCCTCCAGAAGCTACTGAGTAGTTTAAATATCTGAAGTTCTTCACTCACACTTTAGCACATCATCGGGACACAGTGCAGATAACTCTGTTCTAAATTCCAGGAAGGATAAATACTCCTGGGTTTTACCTTCAACGTTAAAACAAACCCTAACCTCATCGTAAACCTAAACCTAACATTGACCGTAACCAAATTTTCTCCGGAATTTGTCACAATTCCACCCGAATTACAGATGGTTCATGTTACTTAGGCAGAAAAAAACTTGCTGACAACGACAGGGGAGACTTGAATGGTCACTTCTAGCTTATACGCTGTCATCAGTCAGTCATAGCCGGCACCAGGGTTTGAAATCCCTGGTGTTAGATATAGCTTGCTGATGACTACTAATAAGCTCGAAATGACCATTTCAATCTGCCCTCTCTTCGACAGCACAGTTTGTCTGCCTGAAATACTAGCCACTGTGCAGCTGTTGTCCGAACTCAAGAGTGAGCTCCAGGGCATTAAGGAAGAGGAGGTCTGATAGCGCAATCTGTGATCGTCCCACTGCCACAGTTTTCGTTTCCATGTCTTGCCCACAGGGGGAGAGAAGCGGGAACATAAAAAGCTTCTATTATTTCTCTGATAAAAGTTTGCTTGTACAGGCGACGTGCGATAGTGCATTCATGCACATTTTTATTGTTTTTCAGTCAGGCCACGGAAGTTGGTCAGACAGTCTAGACAGTTGGCGCGGTAAACAATTTCGGATGTCTCCTCAGATGACAGTTAAACCCTAAAGCTGCATGAGCAAGCTGAGGATAGCAAGATCCGGCTGGTTTTCATGGCCCACGCTGAGAAATCCTAGCATACGTTCACGGTCTTCGAGGAAGTTCCTTGTGTAAGGCTAAATGAGAGTCTATGATTGCATGTCATCTGTTCATCAGTTCGCCTTTGACAGTGAGCAAGTTCTCAGCCGGTCCGATAGAAAACTGGCAAGAGAGATAGAGAGAATCGTAGCCTAATGGCCTATCGCCATCTTGATTAGTCGTAGGATCGACCTAACAGACAGCCTAGTCAGTTGTCTCCCCAATCCATGACTTTGAACGCGTCTTGATAGTTTGCGACTGTAATAAGTGCCCCGGACCTGTTGATCTGACCGTTAAGCCTACTGACAATTGTGTCTGCCCACGCCGTCATCGGCCCTAGCGACTTTCATAATCCCATCCTGTCCGTATTTCTATCGTGTATTTGAGTCACACATCAGACTGTTTGACTACTTGCGTATCTATCACTTTGAAAATGACAAAACAACGACAGAAGTATTTAAACGGAACCGTTGCTCCCGCATTACTTGTTAACACTGCCCCAGAGCATTCGTTTATTACATGGGCCTCTTTGAGACATTTTAGTACACCAGTGCAGACCAGACTCCATCACCACACCTTTTCCTACCCACCCACACACATCTATAGGTGAAGGGGCACTCATCGATCAAGCTACAGGACATGCCTCCCCCTTTGTGCCTTGAGGTTCAATCTCGAGTCCTCGCAAGCAGTCGCATAACAACTGCTGCGAATATGACCTGCCTGCAAAGCTTTTATCGAGGGTTGTAAGGATAATTGATTTTAACCCTAACGGCTGCGAGCTCTCAGGCCCGGTTCTTTAGGAGAGGATAGAAGTCTTGGGAAAGCCAGAGTATAAGGAAGAGTTTATTCTGTACAGACGGAAAGGAGAATATATAGGGGGAGGTTTGGAGCGCACGTGCAGCTGCGAGGCAGGCTAAGTCCTAATTGATGCCTAGCGGCACCCACGACCTTGAGGCCTGTCCAGACGGACTGAGGTCACGCCACTGTGGATTAAGGCCAGAATGGGGCAGACACAGTGCGTGCATTCACTCGCACGTCAGTTTTTGTCTGACCCGAGGCCAACCGAAAACTGCCTTCACGCGAGGTCCTTTGCTCTGAGTGACATCGTCTGTGGTGTCACGCCCTGGGAGGGCCTCCGCCAGCAGCGACCACTACAACACCAAGGCATACCAGGACGATTACATCCCGTAAATTGACCGGTGAGCAACACATCATCCTAATTACATTTTTCTTACAGTTCTCTACAGTCTACACAGGCGGTCGCTTGTAGACGCGTTGTTACTAATTATGATGATAACGAAAGGTGTAAAGGACGTGAGTAGTGGATTGCACCAGTAATTGTCCAATCAGCCACGAACAGGGGCGCAAGGACGTTATATTTGGCGTGTGGATACGCAGTAGGGTGAATCGGAGGAGGAGGTTTCCAAATTGCAATACCTTGAACAGTCTTCCACAGAAAATGGCTAGCCCTGTATCTTCATCAACGGATACATACACTAACTAGACGAGAGACCAAATCATGCCGAACCCAGATTTTGGTGAGCTCATCCGCACCTATAGGACATCCTAGAGGCCCTAAGTCACTTCTATGCATCACTCAGGCGCCAAGTCTTAAGGTCGCAATATCCATTGTCACGGCAAGAAACTTATGGTGTCTTTCATCAGATCCGGCGCAGTTACAGGAAATGCAACTACTTTGAGAACCAGGAAGACTACTGCGGACGCGAATGGCCTAGCACACTGCAGCAGTGGGGAGAACTGGTGCTATCACAGGGAGTTAAGTGAGTTAAAGCCGGCAACTGCGATCTTCAGACCATGGTTACTTAGTGAAGAAGTCGGTAAAGGCCAGAGTAGAAGGGAGTGTATACTGTGTACAAAAAGGAAAGGAGGACAGGTGGGAGAAGTCTGACTTGGGAGAACACGACCACTCAGGAGAGTAACCGGGTCCCGAGTGCAAGTTTGAGAGCAGTCAGACCAGTAGACAGAGAGAGCGTTCATTGGCTAGGTCGGCCTGTGATTTGTTGGGCAGCATGTGGGTAGAAAGTCAATGTGGCGGGCCTGCAGCGACCCCCTTTCTTAGTCAGGCTTTCCTCGGACGCCGCGTGGACTAGGTCATGTCTGGTGTGACAACCACGCGTCCGCAAGACACCATAGTCAAGGCCTCCGTTCAAGGTCACTCCTGTCTGGCTTTCTCAAGGCGGTCTGGTCTCACTAGCCAACCACTTCTCAAGATGAGACCAGTGCCCGAGATGCGGACGATTTGTTTACGCTCATTGACTTCCAGAGTCGACGACTCACAGTTAGGTTGCAGACCTCATGACCCGGTGATCGACTTGCCGGAATGCGACTCTGGCTTGCACTCGTCTGGAAGTCACTTTTCCTATTGCTTACATACTACGCTTGTTCCTACCTTAGTAAATTCTCCCTGACACTATGGCCTTCCACGCCTATTCTATTCCACTAGCTCATACATGTTGGGATACGTTCTCTCGTCTATTATCTGGCTTGACCACATCGTATCCCACACGCCTATGTCTCGCGCGCCAGTAAGTTTGGCGGCTGCCACGACCTTGAGGTATAGACGGATTGAAGTCACGACAGAGAGGCCAGGCATCGGGCAAGCAAAGATCACTACAGTGCTATCGCAGGGGGTTAAGTAGGTTAATCCCAACAACTGCGATCTTCAGACCATGGTTACTTAGTGCAGAAGAGAAGTCAATAATGGCCAGAGTAGTTGGAAGAATGTATTGTGTACACAAGGGAGAGGAGAATGGATGAGGGTAGATTGACTCGGGATAGCTCCCGATCAGCAGGAGAGCCAGCCGCGATCCAAGTGCGGTGTTCAGCAGCAGCAACAACGAGAACAGGCATTGTCTGGTTGCCTCAAAGGTTGTTGGCCGGAAAGACTGCATCGACCAAGGCGTGCATGCCTCCTATTCGCCACTGAGAGAGGCTAGCTTTTGCGGCACCTGATTGGCTGGTGCAGAAGGTGCCTTACGTGCAGAAGTACTCGTTAGCATCAGCAAGCCTTCGGACATGCTCGCCTATGTGGAGTGAGTTACCATAGTGCTACCTTCCAGGTCACGGCTTATTCAACGAGATCAGGTCTTACATTTAAGCTTGATGAAGCCAAAATTCACGCAACAGTTGACAACTGCGTGCACCGTGAGCTGCTTTATTAATCCTTCATTGCAGTCTAGTAACAACAACAATGACCTCCCACTCCGTATTCAGTTTCGAGACTTGGCTTGGGCAACGTAATTATCAAAGTAACAGGCGTGCCGGCGAACACTTTTCCCAATGCCTGTGTCGATGCGTCAGATGATCGAGTAATCATCACGCAACCGACGGGGCAACGAGCCCGTGGTTCAATAGGTGTTGGACTTCTAACGAATATTTCTCAGGATCCAGCCTCAGAGGTTGCAACCCCTGGGGTTGGGTATACGATGGATCTAGGGCGTTCATTCGATCTATCTGATTTTGGCCTTGAGGCTCGTACGGAGGTGTGTTCAACCCCTGTATATCCTAAATGGCCAATCATTTTCAAAGGCCGGTTCACAAAAGACCTTATTGTGATGACTATCTACGCTCACTACCGGTCTGCAGACGTCCAGAACCGGCGACCTCACTGCTGGATTGCGACTCTGGACCCGGCCTGCTCATGGCTGGATTGCACTTGTTTGGGATTCAATTACCCATTACTCATTCTCCACTCCTCCAGCACTTAATTAAATTATTCATAACACTCAGGCCTTTCACGCCATATTTTATTTACTAGTTTTTAATCGTTGGGATACGTTCATCTCCTATTACCCGGCCGAACTACTTCGTATTCTACATCGTTGATCCCGACGTTCTCTATATACCACACATGAGTCCCAAACGCGGGGCCAATTGAACTCTTGTTCCAGCGGTCGCATTCACTTCTTCATAAGGGAGACTTTAATGTCTATTTCTATCCTAACCGTGGTTTTGAGGAAGGAGCACCTCCAGTATGGCATTTCTGGACTCCGATTTAGAACTATGACCATAGTAGCACTAGTGTAAGCTCCTTTGCCATTCCGTCGTCAGATCACTTACCTGATTTTTTTCCAACAGTGACCTGGTTGCATTGTTTTTTTTAGGATCTTATGGTTTGCAGTTGATTACTTTTTATACTCTATGGGGTTGAATTCATAATTACCCAATGCATTAAATCAAGCGTAGGCCGTAAATAATATTGAAGCCGTAAGGGGCCCGACCAGTAAAACCCATTTTTCTACCATTTTCTTGTTAGAGGCAGATGAATTTCTTCAAACCTTATTTAATTCTGAGGCGCTTCTCGACTATTGACTGCTGGTCGCTGTGCGATGGCCTGCCTAAGGCGAAATCGAACTGCTTCTAGGCTAGCTTGCATTTTGGATAGCTTAGCGAATGCCACTTATGCGTGTCCCCGAATACTGCACACGCGGAGTTCAGAGTCCCTCCATTCAATTCGTGCTGCCTTCTTCTTCTTCTTCTTCTTCTTCTTCTTCTTCGTCTTCTTCTTCTTCTTCTTCTTCTTCTTCTTCTTCTTCTTCTTCTTATTCCATGTCGAAATTGCACACTTTGTTTTTGGACTACAAATTATCGGAATTTCTGCTGAATCTTGATTACTTGAACTCAGAGGACAACTGGATCGTCAGCTGTTTGCCAACCCACCACCTGTCAAGCTAAAACAATGACAGGGCTTTTGTGTGGATGTTCACGCTGTCCTAACCTGACCCTCGTATGCTGCATTGGCGCTTCTATTGGTCACGCAGAAAATCCAGTGTGGATGGCGGTTGGTGACAGATTGAGGACAAGTTGGCGTGACCTTGGTAACGAAAACAGACAAAAATAACGAGTCTGGCTGTCTGTTTCGAATTACGAAAACACCGGCCACAACCGATGGTACAGCTTTATGATCTGAACGGCAGACCCGTGAGGCGAGAAGAACCGAGAGAGACCTCTGCTCTCCTGCGTCGTCGATTTCGCCAGCTCCAACCGCTTCCTCGCTTGGGCAGCAGACAGCCTCCAAGAAAGCCCTTAAACCCCTCATCATTTTCTCTGCGGCTGGAGAACTCGGTAAACCTGCATCGTGGCAGACCTACCGTGAATGACGCAAGTCCGCAGCCTCATGGAGCCGAGCCGCTGAGGTCCAGAAGGAGACCGATTCTCAGGAGGGAATATAGCAACCAAAACTGGTTTCCAGATTCAGAAAATGAAGAAGAAGAGGAGGAGGAGTTAACAGTCGAGGTAGAGGCTCCTGTATCGTCAAATGACGGGCTGCATGGGGCTGTGAGAGGCAGGGACTTCGCTCAAACTACGGGTGGTATCGAAGGTACAGTCTGCCTTCGAGCAGATGAGGCTAATCACACATTGGAGGACGAAGACGATGATGCGTGGTCCCCGATGATACCATCTAGCCCGCCAAACACGGACGGGGAGACGACGCGAGCGACGAAGTTTGAGGAGATTAATGATTCGGGGGAAAGCGTTTTCCCTACGGGACCTGTTTCAGTGTTGCCGTGCACGCGGACGACTGCCGCCCCACGGAGCATGAACGTTTACTCCTCACAGAGAGATCTCCGCACCCCAGACGACCGAGAGTTATCGCAAGATGGAATACAGCCCATAAAGAGTCAGCCACAGGCCAGAAGAGATGGGCATCCCGATAGGCCTCGGCAACGCATCCAGCTCTCGGTGAGTTCGCTTTTTTCAGTGGTCTGCATGCGGCGTTTTTCGCCCGTAATTCGAAAAATGGTGTTTGTAGTAATTAATTGAGGTTCCTGACTGAATGAACTCTTAGTATTACCCAATAGGCCGCTTCGGACACAGGAGCAAATGAGACTGGAGTGGGGTAAAACTAACGGTACTGCTTTTCCTGACAAAAGTGCGGACCTGCAGGACAATGAGCTGTCTTGCATTGAAATGATCAGCTGGTACTTCCTTTATTGAAAAAAGTTGTCGCCTGACTGCTATCGATGGATAACAAGATGATGTTCAGTAATAGGGATGATACTGCAATTCACTGGTGGATTATTGAAAAGGGCTAAAAATTTATTTGCCGTTAGTTACGTCTATATCGTTAAAACTCTAATTAATTTTATTATTGTACTCGGTATGTTAAATTTTGTTTCCAAGGGTAGAACGTTAGGCCCTCATAAGTAGAATGTGTACTTACATATAAAAGACTATTGCACACTGATGATAGTTCATCGGATTTTTCTCCGTTATTGCCAACAGAAAGACACTGCTCGTTTTATCTGCGTACTTGCAATTCCAGGCCATTGTTTAGAGTCATTTTTCAGAGGAAATTTGGCTTATAAGTTACAACCCACAGCAGCCTGACAACCGGTGAGTTAGGTGACACTAACTTCAAATTTTGACAAAGAAGTTACTTATTTTTGAAAGAATGGCAGGCTTGCGGACTTAAAAAGATTAAATAGTGAAGACAAAGAGTAACCTAGAGATTTTGGGCTAGCAGGCGATTGAACAGGGTCATCTTTTGCTGGTGCTCTTGAAGAGATATTGACAGTTTTCGCTCATTAGTTTTCACCTGCGTTTACGCTGCTTCAACCGTCTTGCCTTGACGAGTCATCATCATGGCTAGGAATTTTTTTAGCAATTTTTCAATCTGTACTTCATTGAGAACCGTTTCCTACTGCCGAATGATTTAGGTTGACAAGGACCGAATGGTTCAAATCCGAAAAATTCACGAAAGTGTACAACGTACAACCTATGGAGGTTCCTACAGTCAGAGCTTAAGCCATTTCCAGGTCGTTATATTGGGTGATCGTGAAGACACTGAGCCCATTGCTCAGTGAGTAGAGTGTTGAACTTCTAGCCAACAAACTACGGGTCGAGTCTTAGGTAGCAAAATATCTAGGGTTGCGTATGGCTGGCTGGTAACAACTAATAAGCCAGAAGTGGACATTCCGGTCTCCTCGATCTTTTTCGGTACTCCCTTATCTGCATATTTATATTTATACTGGAGAGGGAGACAGAGTAAAATCATCTTAGTCTTTGATCCCAAATAATACTTTCAGTTGTGTCCGCACTTGTGTCTGATTCTCCTCCCCTCCCCCCACCGACCGAAACCTGGTACGTGGAGAGTTCGTGACACGCGTGGATGGGCTGCGCCCACACACACCGTCCGCGGTTTCGATTGTGAACCAACCTACCCAATACTGATAATGCCAATCCGTAACAACGTTGCTGAAATGGCTGAAAATCTTCGATTAAATTAGGGACACATTTTATTCATAATTTGATATTAGTTCATATTTGGACGCTATTTTTCGTTCACGTCGTTACGAACTGGTACAACTATTGCTGCGTAATTTGCCTAACTTATACCGCTCCCAGTGGGGACAGTAACAATGTCTTCGGGGAAAGTCTCGACACTGCTAGGCAGAAGGGGATAGCAGTGAGCTTGTTTCGACACCGCAGGCCGATCTGTCTATAACTAATTTATTCAGAAGGACAGTTGGCGAGCATACGTATACTTTCGATAAATTCTCTTCGGGCCATTACATTTATATGGAAGGGGAAGGTAAGGGTAACAAGCAATCAATTAATTATCGTTCTAATCAACTTAGTCTTGGGAATGGGGGCTTGGGGTTTGGGTTGATAAAAAGGGGGTAGTGACATGGTAATTAGGAGAGGGAGGGGGGAAAGAACGCATGGAAAATGCTGGTAGTTCTGCGGCCGTTGGCCATGCTAAGCTTGGGGCCTGAAGAAGGTTCTTCTGCGCTGCCTCCGCTGTTGCCAGCAGCCGTTGCCCCAGGGACTTCGGGTAATTTGGTGAGACCTTGTAGGTCACCTTAAAGGCTTCGTTCGGGTCAACACGGTGTCCAGAGTCCACCATATGAGCAAGAATGGAACTGTTGATGTTCCTGACTTCACCTTTGTTAAGCCATGCTGGCAGATGCTCCCGTATCCTTTTGGATAAGCGCCGGCTCGTGCGACCTATGTAACCTGCTCCACAGGAACAAGTAAATTAGTAAATGCACATGGAAGTGGTCTGGGCTGGCAGCTTATCCTTACCTTCGCCGTGTAGGACCGGGTTTGTTGAGAATAACACCCAAACTTTCGCCGCTGGGAAGGTTCGTGATACGGCTTGGTTAAGGCGTCGGCTTAACAGTTCACTTGCTGCGTCCTCTTGAAAGGGGACTTTGAGGAAAAGGGTCTTCTTTTCCACGGTGGGTGTTATCTGTAGCTGCGTCAGAGACTACGGAAGGTCAGACGAATAGAATCCTTACTTGAGCTTTTGAATTTCTTTCACCAAAATGGCCTCCTACGACATGCATTTTGCTTACATCGGCAAACTGAAAATATGGAAAGTTTATTCGGCAAACGCATCTTTTCAACAACTCAAGATCAGGCCAGCACAATTGCAGGGATAATGAGAATCGTACGGTTGTACAAGGTTAATAAGGGTCATTTGATTACAACTCATAGTTTTCACGCCGCCCGCATGGCAAGATAGACGTGTAGAGGTCCTTGCACTGTGGCAGGGGAGAAGGGGAGGAAATGAGGATAAGCTGTGAGTGTTGGTCACGGGGTAGGTACATGAAGTGGTAATTATTGTCTCTTGCACGGAGTGAACGACTGTCACCAGGGGGTGGGGGCGATATGCGATCGCCACCTGGCGTCAGCGTTGACCACGCAAGTGAAAGGGCGTGTGTTAGCGCCTTCTGATAGCACAGCACTGGATTCGCTAGCCGTATGGCCACCGCCTCGGCTCTTACTGGCACCCGTTGGCGTAGGCCCTTGGAGAAGTTGGCTGGTGTTCGGTAGACAACCTGGAAGGCTTCATTAGTATCGACTCGGTGATTCGTATCGACAAGGTGTGCGATAATAGAACTCCAGATCAATCTAGTTTCACCTTTACCTAACCAGGCAATAACTAGTGCCTTCAGTTTGTTAGGTGTCTCCTTTCTGTCAAGATGATCATGCCTACTCTTCTTAGTTATCCCAACAACTGTGATGATGTGGCAGCTACTGAATTCAAAAGGAGACTCTAGTCATTAAAAACGTAAGGTTCGCTCCCGAATAAGAAGATAGGCAGTAGGATTCCAGTTGGGAGGATGTTAAATGCTGTACAGAAAAGGTTTGAAAATTAGGTGACACTGGCGTCTCTGAGTTGGGTAGTTGTCACATCGCCTTGAGCAAGAGCACGCCTGTGTTGGCCTTGAAGATGAATATACGCTTTAGACAACCGTGATTGGCCTGTTTAACTAAACTGACACTGGGGTGCAAGTGGCATAGAGGCATAGCATTGCAACAGGCCTCCCAGGTGGAGCCACTACAGGGGCTGACATTCCAGCCACCTCTTTTTCAATGATTCCTCTGAGTAATCCATCCAGGCATCAGAGAGCTGACGATAAATCCCTATAATTACATGACTGACTTTGCGAAATAGAAGATCTCGAAGACCCTAAGCACACTTGTCGTAGCATTGGCTTGAACCCTGCAATTTACCAACTGAACATGGAGACTCTGTTTCTGAGATGTTTCAGACAAGTTGGAGAAATGCATTATCTAAATGATCTGCACGGAATGCTGACCGGTGAAGTAAGTCTGGAGTAACGTGGATTGCGGTACGGAGCTCTCATGTACAAAAGACTAAATATATTGAGCCAATGACACTTCCTTTGTTAAGTGATCAACTTCTGACGTTAAGAGCGCCCCTCTTTAGCAAAAAATGCTTAAATGTTATCCTTTAAACATTCCAATCTTTTCTATTCTACAAGCCAACCGAGGTTTGCGGGTTTGAATTGGTATGCCTGGCTGATGACGGCTAATAGGCCAGAAATGTTCATTCCGGTCTCCTTTTTCTTGGTCGGTTTCCATTTAAAAGTTGCTATGCGAGAGCTCTAGACAATGCACAATGGAACGAGCATGTCCCGTAACCAGACCGTTGTGCCTCCTAATAGCACAACGCTTAATAGTCAGGATTAAAATGAGGCCGCTTAATAAGCAAGTTACGTAGACGTGGCTACAATAGCTTAACAGACGACCATCAGAACAAGATTTCATTTTCGGTGATCAAAGCCGTTTTCGTACCGCAGGCTGCCTCGCAGTGAGGCGTTGCCCGCGGGACTTTCACCGAGAACAACTCCATAAGACTGTGAGTTTTGCCTGGAACTTTGAACTGCTATTCGGGCTTTTCTTTTTTATGGCTTTGAGTGCACTTTGTGACAGTATGCAGGACGTTTCTACCACAAACTAGCCAAATGAGCGTACCTTTTGCAGCCGACAGGATTTTTAACAACAACAAAAGCATAAAAGGAACAGGGCTTAATAGCATAGCAAAATTTGGCAACTGCTCATTCCGTTGTACACAGTCCTTGCCTGATTACAACGCAATGTGCGTGAACCTACCACATGATTTTCTATCTTGCTGCAGCTGAGTTTCTGATGTTGTCTGTGCGAAACATATTAAAGACAGACAACAACCAATAATCGGCATAGGACGGACTGTAATCAGTTCATGTATCATTGTTCTGGTGTGGAAAAGACGTCACATTGAGAGGTGGTATTTGGCAGGTGTTCGCACTCGGAGTTGCTGCAACTAGTGTACATTTAAACGGCCTTCTTGTCTGTGCAATTTTCACAAGGCATAGGAAGAAGTCGCAATGTTTTCACACGGAGCCCAACTGAAACAGTCAGCAGATACGAAGAAAGGCCGATAGATACCAAACTACTAGCAGGTTTGGCAAACATTTCATAAGAACTACCATTTAAAAATATAAAGATGCTCAAATATTTAACGTCAAGAAGGCGTTCCTCGCAACGAGGCTCATCAGGCAAATAAAACTTTTAACGAGCCGCACAAGCAGTGCACATAAAATAAGCCTAATTAATTTTTAGATAAATATTTATCGTCCACAGTTGCCCATTCGACGTGCTGTAACTCAAAGGACAGTTCAACGTTTCTTTGAAACAGCGCTAACAGGAATGCTCTACCTTTTCAACCATATGTGCACCTGATTTTGATTATCAGTCTCCAATTCTCATATCAATGTCAAGAACTGTGTTGGCTCTCCCGGTGAGTACTGGTTGTTGGGTGGATGTCAGAGAGGGTTTTCGAGTTGCATACAGCTCATCGGCAAACCAAGCAGGACTGCTGCATCAGCGCAAGCTTTCAACGGTGGAGGCTATCGTGGCCATGCTTCGCGGCAGAAGTCTTTCTTGGTTCTAGTGGCCACTGAAGCTGAGCTGCTGAATGAGTCCAAGAAGGGAGAAAAAAGAAGCTATGGTTTTGACAAAAGATTCATCTCAGACTTGGGCTTTTTTCCCTCAGCAACCCAGGACTGCAAGGTTTTTCTTCATGTGAAAATACTCCGCGGTGAGGGGTGCTTGCGACAATGGCTGGGCGGCCCACTACTGGAACTGAACGAAACCACAGAGAGAGGCCTCCGAGTGAGCTCAAACATTGGCTGCCATTTCAGTAATAGCAGAAAAAACAGACGTTACAGGTACGTTACAGTTCGTATCAGATAGTTGAAAGGTTTTGCTGGAGACGGTCATTTCGTTTCTATTCGGACAGTGGGTGCATTGGAAGACGCTATGATTACATAGCCTTCGGGGATAAATCGGAAAATCTGATGAGTTAATGTAACTGGCAAGTAGCTCTGTTTCTCTTCAACGAATGAAGTAGACTGATTATGGTCTGAGAGGACGCGCGCTTTCCAAAGTTAAACAGATGCAGTTGCAGCTTTCAACAACACTTAAGCATTACCTAATTCCATAGGATTGGTATGTTTTCGGGGCTGAATGTCCTTTTCAGGAGGATAAGTATAAACTAAGTTTAATTACTTGAGGTTCGGACACTACGAGGGCTAACTTTGCCGGTGGTGGACTTGTGCGTAGGTCAAATTATACTCACGAGACTAATAACTGCTTCCCCACGACCACTGCACTTCATTTGGAATATTTGCCCACATAAGTGGTAGACAGCGTCAGTCGCATCGGCTGGTCAGAAATCCGTTATCCGCTTATGCGTGCTCTCGACTTGCTGATCGTCAATCAGAGTATAGAAGCATTCGTTCGAACACTGGTCCCACTCTGATATCTAAAACAATACGGTATTCATTGCTGAACGTTCACCTGATGGCTAACGGAACTCCTCTGTCCCGTTCTGCCTTGGGTCTCGAAAGAGGTTCCGACAGCCGTAGCAGTTGGTAGTATGGGCAGATAGTATTGCAGGCAAAGACTAAAGAGACTGAAGTGGCAATTTCTGGCTTATTAGTCATCGTCAGCCATACCCAGACTCAATTGGTGTCCCACCTGAGCCCCGAAATCCCGACCCTTCTGAGCAGAGTCAAACACCTCAAACATTGAGCCATGAGCACGTTGTCTTGCCGTTTTAGGTCGCGAGATATTAATGCTCGTTGATGAACGGTTACAACATTTAATAATAATAATAATATTTAATAATAATAATATGTTTATTATGCCAGTTTACAGGCAATTACCAGTTTACAACTGTCAGGGCCTCTGTCTAGACCAAAGACAGAGTGGTCCAGATGAGTTCCGTTAGCGGTCAGGTGAGCATTCATCAACGAATATCAATATGCCCCGACCTAAACCGGTAAGACAACGAGCTCGTGGCTCAATGGTTAGGGTGTTTGTCTCTGATCAGAAATTTTGCGAGATCGAGGCTCGAGTAGGTCTGAGTGTGACGGGCTGGTAACGGCTAATAAACCACAAATGGCCATTTCAGTCTCCCTTGTCTTCACCGGCAATACTATCGATGCCACATTGATATCCAAAACAATAAGGTGCTTTACTCGTCACCCCCGAGAACCCTCACCATTCTCGGAAGCATTGTTAGCTGTCTACCGAACAGGCGGCAGCAGTGTGGAGAAGCAAGGCCAATCCTCCAGTCGTGGCTTATTCGACCAGACCAGACCCGACCAACCAGTCAAGTTGCATGAGGCCGAAGTTCATGTGAGAGGTGATAATTGCGTGAGCCGCGAGCCGCTTACCTGCTTTAGGGGCTACCTAAACCCATATTCGGCGCTGGGACTTCCAATGGCAAAAGAAATTCGTAACTCGGCGAATAAATTTTTGATGCACATGCCGGTGAGTCAGGCGACCGATCAATCATCACACTGACCTCCAACAGGGATGATAACATTTCAGGAGATAATGACCCGCATGCCGGGCATCAAGCTATTATCGCATCAGAGAGCAATCATCCTCGATGAAAGGCGAAGAGAAGGGTGTTAATCGTCACACGTATGCGGTCGCATTGCACCTACATCTTGCTCTTCTGCTCAGGGCCCAAAGAATGTACTTACTCGAAAAAGTTAAAACCCAGATTCACACTCCTTGTTGAGACAATCGGGTATGAACCCCAGAGTTTACTTCAAACCAGCATCATTTCTGACAAATGTTAGCGTCAGAGATAGAACTAATACTAATACTTGACTACATCGATAGCCAGTAGTAGTAGAAACAGTAGCAGCCATATTAGTCTCGGCCTTCCTGGGCCCATCTTCACACCTACTATGGGTCAGTGAGGGTAGATAGTACAGTAGTACCCGCACAAAGTCACTTAAGACTAAGTTAGGTGGTGTATTGGCTTGCATTTGATACGGCTGCCAACGCCGGACCCCGTTTAGTCTTCGAGACTCCGGGAGAAGGCGAAGAGTGCAGAGCCGCTAACTAAGTCCTCTATCGCTTTAAACTAAAGCCTGAGACCATCACCTCCTGTACCAACCTGTTGGTGCACTTGGTTGACCTCATTGAAACCGATGGTCAGCCACACACATGTAGTTAATGCTCTACCAGCGTGGGTGTTTGGAATGCAATTGTTTGAATAATTCCACAGCTTATGCTAAAGGTTTTCACACCTAGCGCAGATATCGAGTACGGCTTTCTGTACCAAGCTGTTGGTGCACTTGGTGGACCTCATCGAAATCGATGGTCAAACACACACACATCTTGTGAATACTGCGGCTGTCTGATGTTGAGTTGGAACTGCCTGCTTTTTGAAATGTGGAAGAGTCCAGTACTGAACTAGGAGGTTAAAAGGCCAGGATTTAAAGAGATGACATTGACGTGTTTCAAATACTTTGTAACCTTTTGATCGAATAAACAATTGGTCAACAGTCGACTGGAGCATGGGCGAGGTAAAGGAACGGAAAGACAGCAAGGGACAATCCACCCTCAAGGCATATCAATGCATGCACACTATAATAAATTCGTCACATTAGCAGGACGCGCTAAGAGTTGTGCCTTGCATGACTGCCAGCCGACAGGCTATCCCGGTCCTCGTAAGGGTGTTTAGAAGGGATTGGGTGGCTGGGAGTCCAGCTGACATGGCTTATTCTTAAGGTGGGCTATGTGGCACTCCAACGTGGTATTCGAAAAGCCCTTCAAGAAGCCTGGTATACGTAGGTTGTGTGTGGCGCGTGTAGCCGGGCTTTCTAGTCCTGCCTGTTATTGTAACCATGCCTGCCTCTGGTCACCTTGATGCTGTCTTGCCATTGAAGCATACTGGATTAGAGAGGAGAGAGTGCGAAAGATGCAAAGCACCTCTACCTCGTTGTAAATTAATCGAGGTGCAAGTCACAGCTTCTTCGAAGAGCTAACTGTTTTTATTGGACAGCAAGTCGGAAATATGGTTGTATGTTAATGCCTTACTGTTGTCCTCTCCACCGCCATCGTCATCGTTATTATGCAAGTCCCTAACGAGTACAGTCCTAGCTGTGGTGGGGTATTGACATATAAAAAGACAGGGTTAATGGAATTCGACGCTGTTGGAGTTACATCACCGCATTCAATGCATAAGTTATCGTCGTCTTCCTCTGAGGTTTTGCATGTGGTTTTACACGGGGTCGCAGTCCTAGTTTTCACTGCAAACTTGAAACACCTCCCAGTCTCCTACCGAATCCTCTCAGAAGTCCCGGTCAATCCTAGGTTATCCGCATATCACTGTTCCCCTTGCCGGTGACATCTTCAAGGCAAACTCATGCTGGCGTCAACCACATAGACTTCTTCGAAGACAACCGAGATGGAATTGGTTGGGGTTGACACTATGTCAAAAAGCGTGATCAATACAGGGACTCCATATATCCGCAGCTTAAGGGTGAGGTGGTCACACCGGTTCTCTAGCTAGCTTTGGAGTTGCAGATTCTGATCCGGTCACCGATGAGATGTTCTGCGGGTTGGCTCCCCCCCCCTCAGCAGTCGAACACTTCCAGGCAGGCGTGTGGAGTGGCCGTTGACGGCTCCCATTTCAATGCAGCAGACGCCGCACCCACCCAGTTCATGACTGCCTTTGAATCGGTTTTTAAATTAACAAAGCCATCGGAAGAGACAAAAGATTTGATTCGATATCAAATTTCCTCTTTACTCATACCACACACAGGAGATGCAAGCGAATTAGGTAATAAGAACAATGAGCATGAAAAAAACCTAAAAGGCGGATACGTACATAATTATGCTACCGACTGATAAAGGTCAGTCCATAGATTACCAAAGCTCAAAGCCTACTCAATAACCAACAATATTGTCGATTATTCTGAGCCAGTGAACTGAGAAATCTGGCCACGCAGATAAACAGAAGCCTACGAAAACTCATAGCCAATGGGGATAACCACACCCGGCGATTAGTTTGCTATGAAACCCACGAACTCCGCCATGCCGAACACTTACGGCCTGCTAAAGGTACCCAAGTCAACTTTACCACCCAGGTTCTTCGTATCGCTTCGTGACACTCGCAAGTATGGTTTGGCAAAGTAGATATTTAGTCATCATCAGTTTCTGGCCAAAAGGCTTCTGCAAATCAATTTTTTGAATGCATACACCCCCTGAGGTTAGAACTAGACCAAACCATGATATCCCTTGATGCCTTACAACGCTTCACATCTATTCCGCAACATCTTGCGATAAAATTAGTGAAAGACTATGATGAGAGAGACAAGCTCGGGAGGTCCGAACACCTGCTCGAGCTGGCTTAAAGCTTAGTACACCTTCGATGAACGAGTGGACAAACAAGTACATAACACTCCGATAGGCCTGCCCTACCCAACATGATTGCTGAAGTAGTCCTTCAACGGGAAAATAACTCGCTATTCACTTGCTTCAACCAAATTTCTGAGATCTTTATGTCAACGGTACCCTCATCTTTATCACAAACCGACATTGAGCACCTCGAGGAATTACTGGGTGCTGCTGCTGATGGCGAAGCAGATAACTAACCTTCATTCCCTGACGTGCTTATGTGGCGGTATGTAATTAGACAACTGCAAACCACTGTATTCGGAAATGTCACCTACACGAGGCAAATAATGAACTTTAGAAGCACTTACCCTCTGTCTTACAAACGCAGCTGTGCACCCACTCTCTTTAATAGAGTCGCACCGCATTACAGCACAAAGGAACTGAACGACTATACACATCAAGAACCTCTTCAGAGTTAACGGACATCCTAGCCCTGTTATCCAGAATAGCAGTTTGAAAACGAAATGACGACGGCCAAAGGCACAGTAACTTGACGTCTGGAGGGCCATTTCCTACATTTAAAGAGACTCTGAGGCCGTTTTCCGACTATTAAAACCCGCTAGAGCAGACATAGTCCACCAACTCACGGCGTTAGTTCGTCGCCCTTTGATGCAACCCAGGGAGACGCTGCCACTCAACGAAGTCTCAGCAGTGAACTACAAAATAAGCTGCAACGATGCAGATTGCCACTACGCAGAGGAAACCCGGAAAAATTGCAGACCCCGCTCCCCACAGGAGCACAAATTGGCAACTCAGACGCTAGACTCAAATGTTCAAATTGCAACGCATGTTGATAAAACTAACCATACAGGCTGGAACAACTCAAAGAACGAATGGCTAATACTTGAGGCCTTTGGGATGTCAATCCCTTGAACAGGCATCTTGAACTTCCTGCAGCTTGGAAAGCCTTAAGCATACAAAGGTCAGGTGAAGACGGCCACACAGAACTGAAGAAAGCCGCGCAAACACAGCCCGATGGCGAACGCACCCGATGGAGAATAAGATTCACCAGGCCGGACAACACGAGGGTTCAGCAAGCTTATTTGCTACCAAATGCGTGCAGAGAAGAATATGTTTTGCCTAGTTTCTGAAAAGCATATTTGCGTTTATAAGGGTATCGAACGTCAATGGGAAATATCCATCCTGCTTAACTAATCGTTTTGTTTTAGAGGATACAGCGTTTGCAGGCGACAAAAAGGTCGTTTTAAAACCAGAACTCTAACTTGGGTGAAATGTTGGGGCTTATTCTGTAGGATAATAAATATTGCAAATCAACTGATTTAATATTTTCTCGTCAAAAAGAAATTGTAGAATATTGGTCAATATTTCATGAGAAAACACATGAACTCTATATGCATGTGAAAGTATTTTAGCGGTTATCCAATACCCAGACTTTATCCGGCTCCATGGTTTGCGTCTACTCACGCATTTAAATATCCAAGAATTGTGTGTTTCAGCCTTTTCGGCGCACTTGACAAGAGGGTGCGCTGTCTCCACGGCTGGTCAACATAGGTGTGCAACTCCTGCTATTTATGGCAAAATGTCCTCCTCCTCCTCCTCCTCCTCCTCCTCCTCCTCCTCCTCCTCCTCCTCCTCCTCCTCCTCC
>JAYGXS010000002.1:54189051-54246098 GCA_036362985.1 Ligula intestinalis
CTCCTGGGAGCCTTCATCTACCTCGATTTGGAGGTATGCATCGGACAGATCTAATTTCGCGAAGCAAGTTCCACCATTCCGGGACGGGCAAGGGATACTGATGCGTGTCAAGTGCAGCATTAAGACCAGACATTAAATCAACATAGATTCGGACTTTACCTGTGGCTTTCTTGACGGCCACAATTGTTGCAGCCCATACAGAGCAATAAGGTGGTTTGTAGAACACCATCTCGCTGAAGATGCTCAAGCCCCTGGTCGACATCAGTAAGTGCAACATAAGGGATTGGTCTTTTTGCTCTGAAGACGGGTTTTGTGTTCAGCTGAAGTCGGAGAGTGAGTTTCATCTTGTTGCAACAACCAAGACCGTCTTGAAAAACTGAAGCAAATTTCTCCTGTAGAGTCGATGTCAGCTTCGCAGCCAACTGATTCGGTTCTGCGGGACTCGTCCAAGTTGACTGCAAACTATTGCAAATGCAGTTAAGTGGCAGTGCGAGGAGACCAAGCTTCTCGATCCAATCGAGACCAAGTAGGGCTGAGTTTGACCTGCAACGTGTTGTTGAAGAATCGCGCCGACTGCAACATTGGAGGCGTCAACCATGAGGGAGAGAGGCGCATCGGGATCGGACCTGACAGTTTGCTCGAGCCGCCTGTTAGGAATAATCCCAAAACACAAAAAAACTGAATAACGGTTTTCCTGACTGGACAGGCACTATGCATGGCTATGAAATCAACTACGTCTTCAAGATGCCCTTTTCGCAGACATTTAAGAGTAATTTTTACGGTAACACCGAAGAAGAAGCGCGACTGAACGAAGCTGTAATGAAATATCGGGCAAATTTTGCTCGAACTGGGTAAGCCACCGACTGATGTGCTTCTTAATAAGAAAAAAAGGCTAAAAGCACAGTTCCACATAACGCCCTTGCCCCTTTTAATTCAGAAATCCAGCAATAAATGAAGATAGAAGCAGGACGAGTTCTGAGTGAACTGACTATGAAGGGAAATCGGGAAAATACATGGAAATTGGCTTGGAATAGACGGTCAAGGCTCATCATCGCAAAGAAAAAGTGCAAATTCTGAAGCCTCGTTTTCCTATCTCTGATCCGAGGCCATCTGCGAGGCAAAGATCTCCCACAAGACGTCTATCCGAACCAAGAGTCCTACCCCTATGTTCGTCGGCCACTGTCTGAATTTGTGTAGACTGCGGTTTATTTCATTCATATGGGTAATGGGTGATCGGTAGTGGAAATAAAGGAATCAAATGCATGATATTCCTGTGATTTTATAAATATTTTGCGTTATCTACAGTACTTCCTGAAATTCATGCAACATGCCGATTAATGCGAAAGATTGATACTCTCTCACTAATCGGCATTGGATAAAGTTGTAATACCGATAAGCATGCAGTTTACTTGCAAGTTTTATCAGTTACAATTGGATGCCGGCCTTTTAGCGAGCTTCGTTCTGACCGCTAACAAAACGCATGCAATGTAAATAGTGGCTCCTGAACTAGTGTGCATTTTTCTCATTGAATTTGACTGCCTTTATTAATTCAAATATATTTTATGAAATACACGATCGAAAAAATTGTTTTTTGTATTTTTTGGGAAGGAAACCACACCTTTTTTAAATTTTCGACTTAAAAAAGAATATCTTTCAGTTTTTAAATAGTTCCTAAATTGCCGAATAATTTGGAAACCTACTGACTACAACACGTACATTCAAGTTTTTTTATACTGTAGAATGTGTATATCCTATTTACCGAAAAGTAAGTTTTCACCTACGGTTTGAGAAAAAAATCACATAGTTCTCATAACATATTGCAACAGGTGTAGAACATGCTGTATAAATTATAGACAGCATTACCAAATTGACAGATCTGATGTATATTGAGGTAACGCCTCACAATCGTAAAAACTCATAAATAGAAAGATTTTTAAAAACGAAACATTCCCTTTGGTTGGGATTTTATTTTAAAGAAGCCTTAATTTCCTACCAAAATAAACTACAAGATATAAATTTTTCGTGTACGTTTTCCATAAAATACAGAAAGGCAGTCAAGATCAATACTTAAATGTATACTACTCAAGCAGCCACTTTTTACAGTGCATGCGCTTTGTTAGCGGTCAGAGCAAAGCTTGTTAAGAAGCCGGCATCCTACTGTGACTGAAACTACTAGCACTTAGGCTGCATGCTGATCAGTACTACAATCTTACTCAATACCGATTAGCGAGAGAGTATCAATGTTTCGCAAATGTCGGCATATTGCACGAATGTTAGACTGTACTGTTTATCTGTAACTCTGTCCGTAGCATTGTGGGTCAACGCAAATTTGTTAAAAAAATTCACTCAGCACACAGATAACTAGAGTACCTGAAAACTTCGCGGCATTTGTGTCTGCTTTATGACTAATTTGCACAGACTTACAGTATGCTGAGTGCTGCACGCAACATGCCTTAGTTTGTAAAAGTTTGATCATTTATTAGATACCGGCGAGAACGGATTTACGAAAACTTAGAAATAATAATGAGGAGCATTAGACATAGGAAAAACTTAAAAGAACGAGAAGAAGAACTAAAAGTTTTAAGAAAATACAATCTTCCCGCTAATATTCAAGTTACGGAGACGTAAAAAATAGCTATATATTAGATCAATTAATTAAGATCTTTTCGTAAGACCGAATGTAACCAATTTAATTATAGAAAAAGAAATTTTCTTCAGTCAATTTTTGTTCGCATAGTACCATTAGTGGCTAAAATTGATTGAATATCGTTCAATTAAGCGTGGCATCATTTCAATCGTTTTCAGTGTCTTCGTTGATAAATAGATAAATAGTACTTCTAATCGGCGTTTACATAAAAACCTTTAACATGAGATATAAATAAAGAGCATCTACCGACAAAATGAGCATTTGGATAAAAGTTTTTATGAAGATGGCCATGTGGGTCATATTTAGAAATGCCTCAAAACAACAAACCACACCGCCAAGCATGCAGAACTTGCGCATAATAACTTGGATATTCTTATTCCTAAGATTAATTAAAAATTCTATAACAGGATAACTCTTTAAGAAATGCTTAAATTAGATATTCAGTTGACGAATTTCTGTGTATATTAACATAAGATCACAATGAAATTGGAGTGTTTTAATAATTTCGTTAATATCTCTGAAGATAAACGATCTAATTTAACTGAAGATGAAAAAACCTACTTTTATTTTTATAAAACATTATTTTCTGCGTAAGTGGATTAATTCCACGCTCTTTTATATTCTTGCGAATAAAAAATGAATTACCATATAAATGCCCATTTTTTGCACTTCTTATTATTCTTCTGTCTGTTCCGTTTTAAAGTAACGTAGAAATAAAACTCTTAAATGTAGAAATACAACATTGAGATTATTTTAAGATGATACTTTGGAATGCTAAAGTGACTAAAATGGAGAAATCTGTCGGAAATTATATATGAAATAACTAATGATACTAGATGCGGGAACCATTTCCATTCACTGTTGTGGTATCTGTAATCATACCCAGTTATCTGTGCGTATGCTAACTCAAGTCATAAGAAGGATAACGAATCAAATACAGCGACCACAACTGTCTAATTCTTCGCCAACGACCACTTGCAGAGACAACCTGTCAGAAATCACAATTTGTTTACTGATTGGAGATGGTGAAGTCGGTACTTGTAAGGAAGGTTAGAATAGCATGTGCCAGTTCGACCTAGGGAAGTTCTTCTATCGGCCTATAGCGTGCCGATCTCATCGTGGAAATCAGTAGGACAGAGCTTGCTAGCAGCAGTAAAGATAACGACAACTAAGTCATGCAAGGCGGCTCTATCCACTGCAGAGTGCTCTCATATAGGTCCTGCATCTACTATGAGCCCAAATCAATTACACTCTTATGGACTAAGCGCCCAGGGAGATTTCTATTGTAACATTAGCGAATACCTTACTTAGTAACTCGTTTCTAATTTCTGCAAACATTGCCATGTTTAATTTGAAAAATCAGCTTTAGCAAACAGGTTTTCGGCAAATCTTCATCATACCATTAACTTTGCAAAAAAATTAAAGTTTAAACGCGTATAAAAATATCTAATCGTCTGACGTGGGCACCAATTGACCACTGCGGACAATGTCAGTCTGCGCCAGTAGGCGAGATTGGCGTGTTGGGTTAGGTTTTGGTCAGGGGTCAGGAGTCAGATGCATAGAGTGAGCAATGTCATTTGTATGGAGCGAGCGACTGTCACTAGCGATTATATGGCTAAGGAATCCAGGGCTGTGTTGGCAGAAAACGCTTACGCAAGCCCTTTCCCTTCCGTGGTCGGCACCGACATCAGGTGATGATCCCAAATCGTCCCCACCTACCACTGACAATCGCTCGCTCCATTCAAATTACAGTGATCACTCTATGCACCTGAACCCTGACCAAAACCCACAACCTAACCAATCACGCCGATCTCGCCTACTGGCGCAGACCAGTGGCCAATCGACGCCCACTTCAGGCAATTATTGATTTTTCTACAGATTTAAAATTGAATTTTTTTGCAAAGTAACTGGCCTGATAAGGATTTGCCGAGAATATGTTTGCCAAAACTAATCTCTAATTAATGGAATTTATGATGTGCCTGCAGCAAGAGCTGAATAATCATTTGGCATTTATCAGGAAAAATTTCATCAGACTATGCGTGGCATAATAAGTTAAAGAAAGTATACTATATATATCGAAGTCACATAATTAAGGTAGGCCAGTGAGATGAACTAAATTGTAGTTAACGTTATCCAATCAGTGCCGACGAGGAAGGTGGAGACAGAGAAAAAGAATTATTCTGTTGGCTAGTTGGCCTTGGCTCATGACCGCTGCGAAGCATCGGGAATATTTTTCTGCCAGCAGAGGACCTGTTTGCGTAGGCTTACTGTGTTTGAGTTCAGATCCAAATGCTAGCTTCAGCATAATATTCTACAGCTTGGCATATTTTAACTATTTCAAGGCAATGTGTGTGTGTTCGACCATCGATTTCAAGTGCACCAACAGAAGGTAAGGTAAGGTACAGAAGGTGATGGTCTCAGGGGTTAGATTTAAAGTGATGGCGGACAGAATTAGCGGCTCCGCACTCTTCACCTTCTCCCGGAGTCTCGAAGACTAAACAGGGTCCGGCGTAGGCCGCTTTATCAAATGTGAGCCAACACCGCGTAATTTAGTCTTAAGTGACAGTAGACTTTGCGCTTGTATCTAACCAAGCGTGCCTTTCCTAAGTTTGAGAAAAGTTGTATTTGGCGAGGTATTCGGCACGTTCGTGCGACCTCAACTGGAATTCGTCATCCAAGCCTGGAGACCTTGGACAGCCAAAGACAAAAAAACCTCGAAAGGGTGCAAAGAGGTACAACAAAATTAGTACGAGGCCAACGAAGCCCCTCTTATGAGACCCGATTGGTAAATCTTGACTTGTTTCCTCTGGATTACAGGCAGCTACGTGGGACCTAATCCAGGCATTTCGCATGTTGCGTGGTCAGAATTGCTGCCTCCAAACAAATGACTTCTTTGAGCGGCCCACCACCTATAGGCTACGAAGACACCCCCTCAAATTACGTGTGACTGGGGCAAGACTTGACCCAAGAAAATTCTTTTTCTCTAAGAGGGTAATCCAGGCATGGAATGCCCTTCCTGCGGATATTGTCATGTCCCCTTCCGTGGATTTTTTAAGGCAAACCTAGACCGACTTAATGAGTATCGTCGCGATTAAGTACTCCAAATCCAAGCACTGAAGTGTCCCGAATCCAAAAATTGAAACGCTCTAAATCCAAACACTGAAATGCTAGAAATGCTATAAATATATGCTTATATTAATTTTTAAGTAGTATTATTATTAGTATTTAACCAAATGCGTTAAGACATTGCCTAGCTTCGACGTCTCTGCTAACTATGTGAACTACGCTGATCGCAGCTGAGGTCGCATCTACCACACCTATGGTCCTAGGCTACGCAGCCCTGTCACACCCTTTCTCGTATCGACCGACTGCTGACGACGTGGCGGGTTCCTCGGCTCTCGGCACAGCAAAGGCGTATCATGTTCGCATCTCTGGTTCTTCAGGACGTTCTCGTGACTCTGAGGTCTCCTCCTCGTATGGTCCTTCGGATGTAGATATTACTCATCATGGACGCTATGGCTGCCGTCAACATTCACAGAAGCATCATGCCCCTATCACTCACATACTTCCCCCACGAGCGACAGTTTTTCTCCTAAAAACTACAAATTACATTCCATTTTGAATTATGAGCCAGCCTTAGGAGTTTTTTCCCTGTCTACTCTTCTTCCTCAGTTACACTGCTGGCTCGTGTAAACTGAATGTGAGTGTATTACATGAAACAAGCGAGAATTCGTCTGAAATTGTGTCAACGACTTCTTTGAAATGTTCGGCTATGCCGATGCATTTCTTAAATCCTATGTACCAAGAAGGAGTTCAAAGGCGTTTGCCTATATTTCCTTTAATAAATTTGACTTAACCGATTTGACTAGTTACCCTCACTCACCCATAGTAGGGATGAAGACAGGCCCAAGGACGCCGAAACTGATACGGCTACTACTTTTTCAACTACTACTGACCATCGAAGTAGCCGAGTCTAAGTAGTATCAGTACTATCACTGACGCTAAGATTTGTCAGAATTGACGCTGGTTTGAAGCTAGGGCTGGAACTCATATCCCTTTGACTCAACAAGGAGTGTGAATCTTAGTTTAAACTATTCAAGTAAGTTAATGCTTGGGGCCCTGATCACAGGAGCGGTTGCCTTATTTTCCACATTGTCAAGCCTATCAATCGAATTGTACGGACTAATATACTGCTGCTGTAGGTACGTGTCTATACTAAAAGGGCTGATTTCTATTACTTATGCTTGCTAAGGCCAGTAGCTAGTAAACTATAAGTACTGCCTGCGTGCTCTTCTTAAAAAGTCGCAAACAGTATGTTCTCCCAATATGTGTGAGTAAATAATGATTAGAGCGTTGGTAAAGTAATATACAAGTCCTACCTTGTCATTATGTCTTGCAGTTTGCCGTCTTTGGATAACCTATGGACCTGCTACAGTATCTATCTGTAGTAGAAACAGTATCAGGTAGGTATAGATGGGCAGTCTAAGTCAGTGCACGCGTGTAGGGCAATATTTGTGATGCTGGTAGCATAAAGGATTGTGGTGATACTATCACATCAGGGCTTTCCGTGGTTTCCGCCCTCTCAACTCTATCCATCAAGCTGTGTCATCTTATTGTTATGACATTGATTGGAGTCAGATCGGGGACTTTGTCCCTTTAATCTCACATAGGAGTGTGAACCCGGATTTTTGCTATTCCTTGTAGAACAGGTGTTTGGAGCTAGGAGCACATCAGAGCTTGTACTGGTTTTCGCCGAAGTTTACACTGCTAGGGCTAGCATACTACTGTTAGAAGTGCTGTGCCCATGATAAAACTACTATTTATAGGTATCATAATTGCTCAACCTTGTACGTTCATGAATGAAATTTTAAACTAGTGTGCAGACTTAACCTATAAGGGGATATTAGTAAGCTTAAGGTTAAACAAAGATATAAGCGCGTAAGATCCATCATGCATTTAGGTCGGAACAAAATGACGTGTGCCATTTTTCCAGATACTTCTGTCAGAAGTGCTGTGCCTATGTTTAGAATGAAAGGTATAGTAATCACACTTGGTAAAGCCAGTAGGTGGTAACGAAGATGGTACGGCGCGACAAAGTCTATATCAATACTAGGCAAATATTAGCCAAATCCTTTTGTAAATGCTTACTCTGTTTTGGACAGAAGGCAACTGCAAACCGGCCATTATCTAGAAATACAAACCCAAAGAGAGTTATCAGAGACTCGCATGTATATGTACGCACTCAAAAAACCTACGTTCAGCATCCAGATAAATAAATCACACCTCGAAGCACGTTTTTTGTTTACCGTACACAGACCTAGAAGACTATTTAGTTAACAAGCCCTTTATAGATTTGCAATCTCAATGCACCACCATTTTTAATAAAAACGAAGTTTGTACTTTGTGTAATTTCGTCACGGAAAGTAAAACAATATAAATAGAAGTATCCATTATAAGTAAAAACTACATTTCGATGACAATATACGTCTGCGTCTGCAAAACAGGCATAAATGTAGTTAAAATATACCAAAGAGCATCACCCTCCTGCACAGTTCCCATCAAAGGGCCTGAGTTATCATTTTTTGGGCGGATATGGGGGTGGAGAAAAGAATAAAAAATACGTTTGGATTATGCCGTAAAAGCCATAGTTACAGTCGGGGGACAAAGGAAGTAGGTCATAATTGTAAACCGAAAAATGCCTACTGTTACAAAGTAAGTAGGCAGTAATGCGACAAGTAAGCTAATATGGGACCTAAACTAGGATTCCAACTACCTTTGTGCTGCACCACTTTTGTCCAGCCCATATAGTGCAGAGCAATTCCAGCAGAAGCAGACAGGCAATGAAGTGCTAATTTAAAATGGGGAGGGAGAGCAGCTTACACAGAACTTGCGTGTGTAATAAGCTCACAACACCATCTTTCTTTCTTAAAGTTGAGAAAAGATGAGAGAGGGGGGGACGGTAAAAGAAACCCAAATTTGGCGGCATAATTGGGGTCTTCACTGGCAACTAAAGATTAGGAAGATGATTCAAAGAGCAGCCTTTGCAGAAAAGGAGATGGGGGCAGTGGAGAAGGCCAAGAGGCATGCGAGTGCAGAGATAAAAAAGAAACGAAAAGATGAATCCACAATTGGAGAGGGGTATTAGGCAATCGTGACCTGCCCTCTACAGAAAGGACAGCACTGCGTCAGGCATGACATCCTTTTGATCAACCTCACGCGAAACTTTACATTCGTGAGGGCATAAACCACTGGATTGTAGACGGCGCTGGACTTGGCAAAGAACAGAGCTACCTCGGCGGAGATGGGTGTCAGGAGGTGGCGGTAACCGATAAGAGAGAGGAAGGCCAGAGTGGCGTAGGGTAGCCATGAGATCGTGAAGATGATGATGATGATGGCCGATGTTTTGGCGGCCTTCACATCTGATCTTTTTTGCTGTGCACCACCTGTGTTCAGCCCCAAAATATATACAAATTATTCAAGGTATGACACCTCAGCTGCTTTCACCACATATAGAGAAGTTAACTGTAAACTTTGAC
The DNA here is from genome assembly GCA_036362985.1 of Ligula intestinalis. Lineage (NCBI taxonomy): Eukaryota > Metazoa > Platyhelminthes > Cestoda > Diphyllobothriidea > Diphyllobothriidae > Ligula > Ligula intestinalis. The sequence continues at coordinate 54,198,235 of JAYGXS010000002.1, forward strand.
TCTTAAGCCTATGAATTAGCACTCGCTGTCTTTCTAGAACTAGGCAGAATGCAAAGTGGATCCTATCTTGTAGCATGAGATCTGTAATCAGTATTGGCTTTTCTGTGGGCTTATATTGCTGTATAGATCCATTCACGTACATTTTTATCCATTAAAGTTTATGTAAGGCTGGCTTGTTTAGCTTGCACTTACAGTCAGTCCATCTGAGTCCGCGTTCATATCCTTTGGTAATTTGTGCCACGAAAGTAGCATACATACATACAATACGCACCAGAATTCGTGCAACATAACAAAATATGCGAAAGATTGATACTCTTTCGCTAATCAGCATTGATTCAGGTTGTGAAATTGATAATCGTAGTTTCTATTCGGACGCTCTTTCAGTCATGACTAGGGGCAAACTTCTTCATGAGCCTCGCTCTGTAAAAAATAACTGCTTAAATAGTATGCATATTTATTATTTATTCCTACAAAAATATTCAGGCCGTTTTAATTTTTTCGAACTCGTGATGCATTTTCAAGTAACCTCAAAAGGTTTTCGGATTGTCACAGGTGGAGGGGTTCCATTAAACATGCGTATTTAAATAATCACTTGTTCTTTTTACTTCGATACTTTTCCGTTAGGCTCTAAGTTGGCACATCGAAAAACGTTAACATGAACACAAGAATTCATTAGAAGATTAGTTTTGATCTTACAATCCGATTTTTTCCTCATCATGTGAGAAGTTTAACCATATTTTGGCGACAACAAGCAGCGTTCCGCGAGCCAAGTCGGGGCAGGTTAGTTGAGAACGTTAGCGACTGCTCTTCATGTTTCTGTGTTTCACCAATAGTACGAAATGAGAGAGCAATCGTTAGTTCTGATGCCGGCCACGACAGCTATCGCTAATGTACATCACATACTACAGTATTTCCTAGTCGTATAAGGACTTAATAATACGCGCATAAACGCTAACCGCGGTAACTCTATGGCCCTCTTCTGCAGCAATCTTGCGAATGGCTTTGCAATCACAAACTTGGGGGGGGGGGAATGTTGCAGGTCAGAGATTGCGCTTTTTATTTGAACGGAAAACAGATCACGGCCACCGGGCCGCGTGTGCCACACGTAGGCGGACTGTTTAGCTTTGTGGAATACTGCGACCCCGCCCCTCACTGGTCGCGGCTATTAGCCAGCGCACAGGCAATAGTGTCTGCATACATCAGTCAGTCGATCATCTGCCAATACAAGCTAACATGCGAGTTCCAGGCAGCAATTGAGAAGAAGGCGACCCGATCACTGGGACAAGACCTATATTGGCCTGATCTTTCGACATCCGTCGCAGATTCATCACCAGAGACATAATCAGAGAGCAGTAGCAGAAACGGGTAGCACATGTACAGGACTTTGCGGCTTTTAAAGGATACAGACATTACTGGAAACATACGACGACAATTAACCGTAATTGCCTTCTTGATTGTCGGTGGTCTGTTGAACGGCATGCGGTCTCTGACCTGCTGACCTTTCATCACGCGTGGTGAACTCGGGCGTGGTGATTGCCATGTCATCTGGCCCTCTTGTACTGGCATAGGATGAGGCGGTGGCCTGTCCGTTCCGTAAGCGGCGACTTGCTCTGGCCAATTTGGATCTCAGCACCAAATACGGATTTGGCAAATCATCGCACTTGTTGATGAATTGGAGGCCCGTGAATCATGACTCAAGTAATTAACGGCTCAGCCGATTGTCAACTCTTGCGAGAATTTTAGCCTCATTACATTTGAATGTGTGGACAGCTCCCGCCGAATGAGCAGCAACTTGAGAATTTGCATCATTTTTCCGCACCGTTGCCGCGTGTTCGGCAATTCGCATCTTGAGAAGCCTGCTAGTTTCTCCAGCATAGTTGCTTTGCCCGAAACTGCACCAGCTCCTGTTGACGACTGTAGATGTTTCTTGCCCTGGAAGTAAGTCTTTTGGTTTCATTATCTGACGCCTTATGATTGCTTTCGGCCCGTGGGTGACTCCAACTTCAAGTGGCGCGAGACTGCGGCCGAAAACTCCGATAGTTTTTTGACTAAGGGGATCTCTCGCCAAACGTAGGGGTAGGTGCGCCACTGTTGGGAATCTGGTTTACGTAGGCACCAGGTGACGAAATTGCGCAGATAGCCGATTTATCTGAATACCCGTCGAAGGTATTGCACCTCGTCAGCCTTATCTTCTGGTTCACTGCAGTGCGTCTTAACACGTGCGTCTCTAGCAGAATTTAATGGCACTATAAATTTAGCGAGCGCTCATCAGCCGCTTTCACTCGTTGCATAAACAGAATAACGAATGATAAATTACAGAATTGAATTCATACAGAAAAATCGATCCAAAACATCAAGGTCACTTGAGTTATCCAAGAGGCACCTCCCTTTGGACACCATCAAGTGTTTGGAAAGACTTTTAAAACTACAATGTCGAATAACGAAAGAAAGCATACGAATTGAATTTCAACAGAACTGTTTAAATCATAAGGAATACCCTACTACGTTTGACAAAATCCTTCGTCGTGGGAAGTTACGCCCGACATTTAAAAATCTGGACCGCCTGACACAGTCTAAAATAGAAGACTCGATGCAGTTGTTAGATGACAACAAATCTCGCTTGCACCAGACGAACCACATTCTGGACAAGATAAGTTTCTACTGCTGGTCTATATTTTTGAAACATCCTTACATCATACAAAATAAGACTAGAGAATCATACCGTCTTAAGTTAATGAAATCACTTTGTGAGAAACCCACAGAAGGCATTTTCCCTTCAAACACAGATGAACTTATTTTGAATCTATCTGATATTAAACTTAACAAACTTCAAACAGAGGCACTTTCTTTGGGCCTTGATTTTTGCGTTCCACCCAAACGAATTAATGCAGTAGAAGTGGAAGCACAATTAGAGGACCTGAACTCCCAACTCACTGACCTAAAACCAATATCATCGATCGCCAATAATACAACGCTCACCAATAACCAAGGAACATCTTATTGCTCTATCTGCTCTGAAATACCACAAAGTCATAGTAATTTCTAAACCTGACAAAGGGAATGGTGTTGTCATCCTCAATCGCAAGGATTATGCAAAGAAAATGGAAAATATCCTAAATAATTCTAGCAAATTTCGTCTAGAATCACAAGGAAAAGAGGAATTCTAGGCATTGGAAGAGTCCGCCTGGAATACCATCAAGTTTTTGATGGATAATAATTTGTTAGACACCAAAACATGACTATCTTTAAAACCCAAAGGTTCCTTTATTCCGCGAATATATGTATTACCTAAAACTCACAAAAAGGAAATCCCTATACGACCTATCATTTCCATTTCCAATTCACCATTTCACAGACTAGCGCGTTGGCTAGTAAGAGAACTGGAACCAATTCGCAATAGATTCTCTACGTATACGCTGAGAGACAGTTTCCAATCTGTGGATGAAATTAGTCATTAAAATATTGCAGGCAAATAAATGATATCTTTGGACGTTGAGTCACTATTAACCAACGTGCCCCTGGATGAAAAAATTGATATCATTTGTGCATATGCTTCTGAAACTCGCCTGCCCCCTGACATATTATGAGTCATTAAAATTATGTACAAAGAATGTTCAGTTCCTATTTAATGGCCAACTGTATAGACAAGTTGACGGAGTGGCAATGGGCAGTCCTCTTGGTCCTACCTTTGCAGATATATTTATAGGTCATCTCGAAGAAAAAGTAACTTCCACATTGAAAAGTACAATACTCTATAGAAGATATGTGGATGACATCTTTGCAATTGTTAAAAACATAAAGGAAGCTAAGAAACTACTGTTAACACTGAACAGTTTACATCCAAAAATGAAATTTACGATGGAAGTGGAACGTGGAAAACAGTTTTCTTTCTTAGACGTTCACATGACTAGGCAGAAAGCTGGCTCTATAACGCATAGAGTTTTCCATAAGAATACATGGAGAGGGCAATATTTGCATCATCTAAGTTTTGTCCCCTTACAATGGAAACGTAATTTAGTGTGAAACCTCTTCCAAATGACAAGCAAAATCTGCTCAATGGATACACTGGATGCAGAAATTGCCAGCCTCAAGGAAACTCTTCTCAAGCGTGGTTATCCAGCTCAATTTATTGGAAAGAATAGCAAACCCTTATGGCAAAAGGTTATAGAACAATCAGCTCCGAAAAAGCCTGTTTTCATTTCCTTGCCATTTAAGGAAGACAACACCTTAAACAACATCATGAGACATTTACACAATACCATTGAAAGGACCTACTTTGCAGCTGGGCTTGTATTTTACAACTCGGTGAAGACCCTTCCGATTCCAACTGCGAAGGATGCCTTGCCGTTGTACGCCACTTCTAATGTTGTTTACCAATTGACATGCACTTGCGGATGCAAGTACATAGTACGAACACTACGGCAATTTGCAGCCAGAGCAAAAGAGCACTTGCCGAGTTGGTTATTAAGGCAGGAGAAAAGGACTCCCCGTTCTTCCATCACTGAACACCTATTGGATATTGGTCCTTCTGTTGACACTGAAACATCCTTCCGAGTACTTGTTCGGGCACGAACAACTCGTATCTTACGCTACCTGGAGGCAGCATACATAAGGTGGTTTAAACCTGACCTATGTAAAAAACTGGAGCATGTGGTGAACCTAACCTTGCCGTGGTAGCACCGGCTTCTTGTTTACCCACCCCCTTCCCATCTTTTTGCCTTAGATGTTTTTGCCTTAGACAGTTTTCTGCGTTTTTTTGCTGCCCACAATGTTTGAATTCCTACTTTATTGATTGCCTCTTGGCTAACTCAAGTGAACTTGATGTTTTGGATCGATTTTTCTGTATGAATTCAATTCTGTAATTTATCATTCATTATGCTGTTTATGCAGCGAGTGGAAGCGGTTGATGAGCGCTCGCGAAATTTATGGTGCCATTAAATTCTGCTACATACGCTGTCTTCAAATTTGTACCTGCGAAACGATGTTTCAAATCTGCGTCTCTGATGAAGAATCCGCGACGGATATCAAAATGTCAGGTGAATTAAACTATTGTCCAAGCGATCGAGTCGTCTTCTTTTCAGTCAATCATCTCCCTGTGACTGACTCACACAGGACCATGCTATTCCTCCCACTTGATGTCCCTTCAGTTGCTTTCCGCAGGGAATAAAGTCTTAGTATCGTAGGCCTGGCAAACAAGTTGAGCCACCCTGCTTGCAGAGGGAGGAGATTCGACAGGTAGAAGACGAGTGTTCTTTGCCTGGGCCGCGCTGTAATGCAACACCAGTGACAACGACAAACCTCTGTCAATGAAAACGTGGTTTGTGCTCAGAGCGCCTCCGATTTTAGCAATGATTACACTAAGATATCTCTATAAACTGTGCTTGATATCTCTACTTGCAGTAACTTTGCCTCGGAGGAGAAGAAGGCTGACTATCAAGTGGCTACTTGACCACCTTGCGTTCACCGACACAAACAGGCAGTTTAATAGAACCGTATCCTAAAAAGGATGCTGTAAATTTTGAAAATTCCAAGCCATCTAGACAATTTGGCTCAGGAGCATTTGCAATTGCGTGAAGCATAAAACAGCAGCCATACGTTTAATGGGCTTGCATCGGCAGCAGATTCAATAACTTTGGTATTATTGACCAATTTATGACACCATTTAAATAAACAGTTTGGCTTTGAAGCAGGTATAAAATATCCGCGGCATGAAGGAATTTATTAAAAAGGGGTATTATGACTGACAACGGCTACTTTACTCGGTTAATGAACACATTTAAAGTAAAATTTCCCGAGTATGAATTTGTATATAGCAAATACTGCAAAATTTAATGGATCCATAACATTTCGAGAGAGCCCATCAGTTGCAGCCACTCCAATGCGTTGAAGAGTAACGAATAAGAAAAATACGGAATTGAATTGGTACAGAAAGGTCTAAGACTAATTTTTAAAGTAAGAAGGTTGGAACAAAGTGGAAGGAGAAACAGAGGAAAATAAATTACGGGAAAAAAGGGGACAGGGGCATGTGTAAAGCTGGGAGCCTGTTGTTACCAAGGCAAGGCTAGCTTAACCACATGCTCAAAATGTTTGCATAGGTCCAATTTAGAGTGTCTATTATAGACTGCCTCCATTGGATTGCCTGCAACTGATGAGCGCTCTCGAAATATTATGGATCCATTAGATTTTGCAGTGTTTGCCACAAACAAGTAAACAAATTATCAATAGAATTGTCATGAGTGATGTGATCTTATGTCCTTAAGCTAATTAAAAATTTTACAAGTCTGCTTTTAGGAATTGCGTATGAATATTGGCATGTCAGTCATCAGACAAACGCGCTGGTTCAAATAAGTTAAAAAGCTACATGGTTCCATACTTCTGCTTTTGCCGGAAACGGAACTTCGCAGAAAGTAAGCCATTTCACGTGCGCTTCTCCTGACTACCCGCACGATTCGAATGTAGCAGAACAAAATTATGCCGATGGAAATCAGAAATTCAAAAATGAACATCCCAGCCACGTGTATATAGTTTTTGACATTGGATGCGAGGTAGTCAAAGCTGCAGGATGTCTGAAGTCCATCTGGTATATAGCGACCTGCCAATCAAATTTAAAAAAAATACAGAAGAGTTTATATCGTCATGATATTATTCATGTCTTTTTTATATAACTACCTGAAAAGAAGAAGTTCTAAGGCCTCCCACCACTGATGGAAAGCCTAAGGTTTGGATTTATTCTTCTTTCTATGACCTGCATTCGTTGTGGTGTTACCAACACTAACCTATCCCCCTCGTCTTGTAATAACACCGTAGTGGAGAAATCAGTTAATTCTACTCTTGATCTGACCCGAATTCCCTTCACCTTCGTCAGACGCCTCCCTTCCTCCCTCCCTGTCAACCGCAACCAATTCCGACACCGCACTGGTCTATAGTCCTTGTTGCTGTCACGCATTTGCAAGATGGGTTACCAGGGTTCTCATTTCATTGCAAGGCGAAAGCGATGCTACATGCTGAAAAAAACATAGATAGCAAAAACTAACATTTTAAAGAGTTTCTGCACACTTATCGCGGAATCAAGCTAAGTGGTCATATTCATAATGACGTCGGACTTGACCCATACCCGCAGCTTGCAACCCATATCAGAGAGACTGTCCACAACTTTGATATTCAAGGAGCCAACATTGTAGGCCAGGGAACATCAAAAGCGGAAAGACTGACGCTTGAGGCATGGTACCCATACGCCAATTCCGTCAGCAACCATCTTTATCTCCCCACAGCCTACATAGTCCTATGCCATCACCTAAGTAAAAGACAGGACATGGTCAAGCAGAACTTAGGATTCGCAAGCAAAGACGGCTCCATGACAAAACCACTGGGATAAGGAGCAGGATTACCAGCAACCTTCTATCGCGGGGACAGAACGCACAACAAAGTGCCGTAAAATTATACGAAATCCGCACATAGGGCCCAGCAGCGAGCGTAAAAATTCGATCAGCCAATGGTGTCTAACTGATACGACGCAACCATTTCGCACTCCAAGTGGATCGCTTGTACATTACCTCTTGATTATTCTCTTGTATCGTTATATCCCATTGTTGCTATCCAACCCAGCAATTTACTATCGGCAGAACCACGATTCGACAGCGTGCATGCCCAACGCAGTAAGATGGACAGGAGACAATCACATACAATTTCCAAATCGATCGGGATATTACAGCTGCCAACCACCAGGCTCGGTCAATCATGTCTTCCTAGTAGGATGCAGTAGAAAATAGATATCCGTACGGGATTGGTGCATCACAGATCACCAGACTATGGATAACGTCGCACAAAAAATAACGTTATCTACCATAGTAATTACGATATTTGTTGTTTCGTACAGATAAAGAAGAAAAAATGCGATCGATTCTCTGCTGAAAACCTGACTACGGGCTCAATTGCAAAATCATTTTACCTTTCAAAGTGTCCTTTTAGTTTAGATTAAAGCGCAATTTCAAAAGAGGATGATTGTTTTGAATCCTATTATCCAGGGCTGAGTAGATTATATCCCAAAACAGTGCCAAAGCAGAATGCAATAAGAATACAAGAACTGGTTGCTTCGTCGTTGTTTTATTGGAAAATGATCACCGCCTAAATTGGTCAAAAGTTGAGTCTGTAGGTACAAGGTTTTGCATTGGAAAGTTGTTGGCAGAATTTATGGGTCGTAAAAGTTCGAAATACTGCTAGTTTTATTGAAAAATGTTTTCAGTAATGACAGGTCAGGCCTCCAATGACAAAGAAGTGAAGAAAATGGAAGGTAGCTTCAAGTAAATGCATCCTTTGGGGAAATAAGGAAAATTTACTGAATCAAGTTTCCTCATTTTCCCAAAGAACACCTTGCCTTGAAATTACATTCCTTGAGATGACCTCCTTCCAGTATTTATGCAAAGGTAGCTGTTAGGTGGCACCAAAACATGACACACTATTTAGAAAAGGCCAAACGTGAGTAAGACAGTAACGAAATGTCGAGTTGTGCGCGCACTTCAGGGCTGGCTGCAGGCGAGAACCTACCTACGAGGACGCTCGCAGATGGATCAATCGGAACTCGACAACGGCTTGAACCTGAACTAAGACGCCGCAGACGGAAGTACTATAGCAAGGTGTACACTCAGCAACTTTCACAGTAAAGCTATCCTCAGTTATCATGTTTATCTGCAATTCCATATAGACACTGGCTCAATACTACTGGGGGATAAAACAGTAGCATGCAAAACAGAATATTTGTACAAGTGAATACAAGAACTTACCTAAACCGTAGAAGGGAGGTGAAGCCCAAAACAGAGACCACAACCATACGACTGCAATCATCACCAAGGCACGTCGTCGGCTCATTCTTGCCAGTGATATATATTGCTGAACAATAACTAAATATCGATCGAGTGAAATCATCACCGCGGTATTCAGGGCAGCGAACCCAAATAGACCTTCCCAGAATCCATAGATCTCACACGCTGGTAATGTATAAAGATTTGGTTTGGTTATCAGCGTTAAAGCGGATGCAGTCCTAGTTATACAAAAAGAAATAACAAAGATTCAATCATAAATGCACTAAGCAGTCTTGAATCTCATCTTTCTAGAAGTTGCCAAGTCGTAAAAAAGTTTAAGCATACAGTTCAAAAACACGTCCCGGCCACCTCATGCCAAACGGCTGAGACCTACTATCAAAAGTGCAACCTAAGTTCATATGCAAACCAATAACTTTCAGCATGTCAAATTAACTTGCTAGATAATTATATTTAATTTATTAAAATACCTTAAAGCTTGCAAATATTTTCAGGGTAGTGCTGCCACTTTAAAGCAAGTTTACATGATAAGTTATCGTGTTTAAAAATGTTTGAGTTGTCTTGATCCGCTGAGCTGGATAGCTCTATTGTTTGACTCGAGAATGCCAACATAAGCTCTAAGTTTCATTATTCTACTCCCACAGGGAACGTGGCAACATAAGTGGTAGTGATCTTCACATCTGAGAGCTTAAAAGACTTCTCTAAGACGGATTTAGGCAAAATACGAGGCCAGATTGCATGTAATGGGTCAAAAAGGGGTGGATTAGGTCAAGCGTGTGCGTGTCTCCTTAATGCCACCTATGAATTATACTGAGCACTCTGCAGTACGCATAAGTCTTCCTCCTCATTGCATATTTCTTAGGTGAACACATCATGCAACTGCGTTTGTTGTAGCCAGATGTACCCTTTACTCTGGTTTATTGGCCTTCATCAACCAGCCATGCAATGCTTCGTTTATTGAAACGACAACAGCGAGGTAAAAAGTGTAGAGCGCTGGCACAGTTTTAAAGGAATTCAAGTTTTCTTACCCATTAAAGGACGATTTGTCATGATTTTGGCAATGGCACTCTTCAGCCATTGCTTGCGATCTCTCAATGTAATGGTTTGTCTGCCTGATTTTATGCGGAATTTTACTTTCAAAATAAAACGCAGCTCTCTCTCTCTCTTACCATATGAGATCCGCTAACAGGGTAAGCAAACAAATTATAGCTTTTTACGTTAGCATCAGTTTATTGGGGAAAAGATAGTCGAAAGTCTTTGGGTGTACTGCTGTGTTAGCTGAGATGGCAGGGCTGGATTTTAGGCATGGAAGGTCTGGAGCTGACCAAAATCCTTAGCATTCACGTAATGCCCCTGCGAGTGCAACTTAAATGTAGTAGTCTACTCGTGATAATTACCACTAAATGCTTGCTCAACTTATTCTTCTACAAAGAACGCTTAAAAGAAGGTGAACAATAAGTTACAAGTACATCCTGAGGAACTGTCCGATACACTAGCCAATTACCACAGAGACCTGGGAGAGTTTTGTCCAGAACCGGCCTGTCTGGAATATGGCAGTGGACACTTAAATAGCAATCTTTGAAGCAAACTAGGTCACCACTGCCAAAGCCAATATGGTGACTTGCAATTCACAAGCTTCTCCGACCAAAAACACCAACATGATTCAATGTTGTCAGGATACATTCCGCGCTTAATCAACCACGTCGGACATTTCTGCACGTGGTGCAACAAAAACTGGACGCCATCAACTGCTGCATATACAAACACCGCTGTCCATACCTCCAGGGTGTCCAAGGCGAAAACCACCATCGACCCATCACTGATCCTACTCCTGAACCCCAGTCACTGTCGACAATTGTCACCTCCCTCAACCCTAGCACAACCTCTTTGGTGACGAGAACAACTACGACGTCTCGTACGCCCATTACCAGCGAGATCATTTGCGGCACCCCATCAACCACCACCACCACCACCACCACAACCGCCAACCAAAACTGTGCGTTCGATTCCAGCCTGTCCTCAATCCCAACGTTCGTTTGCTTGGCCACCTGCGAATCCATCACATTGTCAACCATGCCGGAGCCCCGATATATACCCATCACATCCGCCTTCACTTTACTTACTATCTAAACACATTCACTAACCACGTGCCACCTTTTTGTTCATATGGGCATTCGCGTAGGCGGAATTTCTGAGAATGAAGACGTGCTAAACACACCTTGTTTCATCTCCAAAACTAAGAATACTCCATCCACTGAGCGACCATTAGTTCAACTGACTACACTGTCCTAGGATGGTAAATCAACGCACAGGCCCATTCGTCTATGTGAAAACCTGCGGTAGAACAGCGTTAGCCATACCCCATCACTACATGTCTCAATCACAAATCGGCATGCCAAACCTCATACACTGGAAGCATGTAATCGGTAACTCTCAGGTAATTGGGAATTGTTTTCCTCGGCTACTTTCCCGTGTGCCTCCTGTACCTCATACTTATTCGAGACTGGGTGTATCACGGTGCGCTAAGAGCCATAGTACTACACCCTTTTGACGGCAATTCTGACCTTTTGTATGTGGGGAGCCAGTTCCTGCATGTGCGGTGACCCCAATATGCGCGCAACTCTTGCCTATCACGGCTGCGAGCACGTGCGTACAGTATAGTCTGGTCAATCACCTTCAAGATTGACTCTCATGGGACTTCGCTGTGATGACTTGCTCGTTCACACACTTTGGACATCAGACCCCTCATGGGTGGTTGTGCACCCATCTAACTGCTAACTTTCTCCAAGCTATTTCCTACTCACAATGTACAGAATATACTATTCCATCCACCTGGCCTCTCACTGCTTCTCATTCCGGACGGAACCGGACATGAAGATCACAGTGGCAAGGGAGTCACCAATGAACATAAGCCATTTATTTGGCACTCACATGTGAGATGCTAACCCTGTTAAGCCCTGGGGAAATTTCCTCACAAGACTGCTGACCGGTTCGGACAGCAACTGGAGCCTGGAAATGAGAAAAATAAGAAAAAGAGGAAAACTAAATCGACCTCGAATCGGCGTGGACAATCGTACAGTACTTGACCTTGTTCGACAATCGCATAAAAGCCGCTTATACCTCTCGCCCTCTCGCTTTCTCTCCTATATGCACACTCTCGATCCTGGTTGGACGCAATGAACACAAGGGCTGGCTTCGCCACAATACTCCGCTGCCTGTGGCAGCAAATGGAAATTCCGTGCACAATAAGTCTCTCGTTCTGGAGACTTCTGTTGTTTCCTGGAATTCGATGTGATGAGTGTACTGCTCAGAGTTCCTCTACTACTAAGACCTTTAGAAGCGATCATCTGGAACACGCCATGACAGTGGGTTCAAAAGCCTGCCAGTAGGAACCCCCCTCCCACGAAGCTCTTATAATATTACTTGGTATTTTAGTTGTAGGAACAGCTGTAACCCCTACTGGTCTGTTAGATCCTAAATCTGTGGGATGAGTGCAAGGTAATAGCAACTCAAAAAACAGGAAACCACTCGCGTAAGGTTTTTCAGGCAACTGATCATTGCCAATCGGGCGTAAGTGTACCGTCCACTAGGTTGACTAAAGACTAAGCGAAAATATCACACCGAATGGAGGGCCCCAGTGGGCATGCCGAATTTAATCTTATTTGTCGTACCATTTCAAGCCGTTTTTACTATACATCATTAATAGACCTGGCAGCATTAATCTACTGACGTGTTCAGAGCCCAGTAGATATGACACGTCAAACACGGTATTTTTGCATTTGAGATAAAGGCCTATGAACCTAGCGAAAAGACCCCAGTCCCTAGATCTAACCATTTAAGTCTACTGAAACACAATAAGTAGCAAACATTTATGTACTAACCACAGAGTGCAAGATGTGTGTGGTTCTTTTATTCAGAATTTTGTTCGGATTATAAGGCCTTTTTAAGCGGACTTTGAAACATTATCCTACTATGCTCAATCAAACCCCAGCAGTAGTTATGTTCAGCAGCCAGATTTCAGTCAAGATGTCATTATTTACAGAGTGAAGAGAAAACGACAGCATGCATTCACATCCGAAGTCACTTAACATAAGTCGAGTTCCACAATTTTCAACTATGACTCATGACATCATGTCACTCTGGAGAGGCCAAAACACCTGCCACTGGAGTGCTTTTGCAGGTTATGTAAAAGACTCCCATGTAATGACTAATGGCTAAGAGTTTTTATTCCTGGATGCTCTATCATGTTTAGCTAAATGGGTACGTTCTACAAGTTTTGCAGACTCCAAGGGCGTGCACGTTGGTGTTTTAGATCTGGCTGGCTCCTACCTAAGCAGGACCAACGAATCTTGGTTATTTTCAGCAATCCCAGTTGGTCAACTGCAGAAAGCCCACGTAAACGGTGCATTTTTCGTTTAAAATTGGACACACAGTATAGGCATTTCGGAGAAGCAAATAAACTTTTAGCTTTGAGAGTTTACTCAAATTAATCCTGGTGAAAAATATTGGCTGCGAACAGTTTTAATTTCAGAAGACGGCCGTTCCGATTTAAGATATTTTTAGGAGAAAAGTATTTTAACACATGATCTAATCGAGTGGGGGCAGGTTTTATTTCCAAAACCCTGCGTTTATCCCAACTCTGACAGAACAATTATTTAAATTTGAAATAGTAGAAATGGGCTGCTTCAAGTCATTTTGGAAATAAATATCACTGCACAGTATGAAAATCTCCCAACGTATATTGCTAGCATTATTTACTATTACTTAAAAATCTGAAAAATGAAATCCTTTATTTAAGTAAACAAGAGCAAAATATGTACCTGCTCTAGGAATAGAAAACTTGCCTACAAAACCGTTTGTTGCAGCTCACCTAGTTTTCCCCAGGGCCAGTATCCATAGAAGCCAGAAACCATCTTTTGAGAGGCAACAATTGAAAATGCCATTTCAGCTATAGCCATGTTGACTGTAAACATATTGGGTGGGGTTCGCAGATGTTTGGAGCTGAAGATAAAGGTACAAGGTCATTTTATGCGTAATTATAGAAGTAATAAAAAACATGTACTGTTTTATTTGGATGCATTTTGCATGCAAATATTATATAAGTGCTTCTCGCTGCTTTTTCTGCTATAAAAAACCATGAAAATGTTTTGAAAATTACTTTTTCCCGAAAAGCTCATCATTGGCCCAATCTTTATTCATAATATAGTGCGGTTCTGTTTGCAAAACTTTAGAGGAGACCTCCGTGAACTTGATACTCTACAAAAAAGCATAAGCTGCGCGTTATAATTTTCATAGTTATAATAATGCAGTGAACTGTCAGGGCTGCTGGAACCTCCAGATAGTGCAGTACTCTGGGGCACTTTGAATGATGTATATAATCTGACAAAATATTTTACTGTTGTCAATAAATCGTGCAAAATGACTTATGACCCTCAACACAGAAGTGAGAGAAAAGGGATGCTTGAATTAAACCCTTTGACGAACGGACCTCTGCGGTGGAATTCAAAACACCTTTTACACCCGGATTCGAAATTTTTGCTCTAATAAGGATTTCAAACTCCGAAGATAAACTTTAGTAAATGCAGATGATAGGGAATGTTACTCTGGTCCCTTTCAAATGTTTTGTGTGACCCGGGATCTGTAGACGCCGGGTATATTTGCATTAAATTTCAGGGTAACTCGGGCCGGGGTAAGGGGTAGGCTTAAGTGTCAAGGTTAGGGTTAGGATTACCGTTAGGATAGTGACGACGGAAGTCTCGATAAATGGGGTTGTTTGCGGTACAACATATAAATGTACCAGTCCTGTGGTAAACTATCGTAAGCTCGTCTACGCTCGCTTACCATGCTTCTGAATTATTTGGGCCTTTTTTGCTAGTTTAGACAAAAGAGTCAAACTAGTATAGCATTGCCATTATAAGCTCAATAATGTGCAAATATATTAGCTGAAATTCCATAAAGGTAAGGTTTGCTACATTTGAAGCAGGCCAGGAAGGCGAGGCACACGTTAAAGGCGAATTGGTTGACATTTTCATATGCCGATGTCGTTTAATATATGTTTATACGTATGTACCTTTTATATGTGATTAAGTAGGCTAAGTTGTTATTATTACTGCTCTCGAAAAATCCGAAGTTATTAACTTTGTTCGGGTGCTTTTAGTTAAATTGGTTTTGACTTGGTTGTAAGTTTATTGTTTAGCTTATTTATTAAATGCTAGTTATGGTTAGCTTAATTTATAATTCAATTTATTTTTTTTGGGCAACACATCGTTGTTTTTCGACTAATCATGCCCCAATATCCATCCAAATGCACGAAAGGCTGTTGGGAATTTCAAAAAAAGTAAATACATCATATCTTTCATTATTTTATTTTTATCTCTGAATTTCGATAAAGAGTTGATATTTGATTTGAGCCTGTTTGCAGGTAATTTTTGCCTTTTAACGTAAATGTGGGCCACGAAACCAAAAATTAAACAGTTTATGGTTGTCAATCAGTTGTGTTTCGTTAAACGTAAAAATGCGGCCGGGTCGCGTTGCATGCAACACGACCATTGTTGTTGCTTTTTTGGCCATCCTCTACTTTCGACCAACCGTGTGCATGCCATTTCCTCTTGCGTGCTCTCTAGTACATGCCAGATGTCCAGAGCGTTTAATAGGATTAGAAAAAATGGTTACCAATTTCGGACTTGCAAACTTTGAGGCAGGCTACAATAATTGTCTCTTAGTGCGGCCTTTAGGACACTCCTAGGCGCAATCTCTGGGCCAAACCAGTCATTTCTTTTGGGAACTTATTATGTTGTTTGTGTACCAAGTCATAAGCGACACTCACAATCTGTCTCCCTAGCACTGTCGTTCACTGAGTACTTGGTTCTGTAACGACACCGGACACTGGCGGCCGGGCGGAGAAGAAGGAAGGCGGTGGATGCCACGCAAGTCTACTTTAACATTAAATTTATTCACGTGATCACTCCATCAGAGTGCACGATCGGAGCACACGATGAATATCATCAGAATCGACGGTTGAACGGCATTCTTTCCTTAATGAAAGTATACCATCGGAAGTTACTTCAAAAATCTCATGAAACTTTGTGAGCATGAATTTGGCAGGTTTGAATAACTCAACTGACCTGCAAAAGACAGCCGCGTTTTTCAGAATTGGGTCGAATGAAATATTGACTAAGAGTTTTGTTTTTAGGTTTATGAGATTAAGGTCAAGTTTATTTTTAAATATTTGCATTTCCGACAAGGAGTATGGGAAAATGCTACTAAGCCGATCATCTTTTTTTAAAGGATCAAATTTTTAATAACCATAAATTCTGTGTATTTTTCGTAGTTGTACGTGAAAAACATAAAAAGTCTGCTGTTTGTGTATAATTAGGATAGACGGCTCGTGGAATCTGAACTGATAATGCACCAAATCAATTAAAGTATTACGCCATTCATGAATGCATGATCGTTGAACTTTACCTCATAAAGATCCCAGCAACTAGCCCATTGCCAATTACAGCGCAAAAACTGACCAGTCCAAGTAATATTCCAGAAGTAGCTTTAGCAATCGGTCTGTTTAAGTCAAAGTTATTCCAGTATGAATGAACAAAGAAAGGTAGTAACACGTCATTACTTTTTAACAAAGACTGATTGAACTCCAACATAACCTCTGAGACAGTAACACGAGATGATGAGTACTGCATTAGATGGAGGTCGACGTAACTTTGGTGCTAATGAGAGAGAACCGTAGAAATAAAATGGGACTTATAAAAAAAAGAGTTTCATAGTCTGACCAATCATAGCTCCGCAATGTATTCTCAGCCCTGATTCGCGTACCATACGTAGAAGCACCGGCTTAGCGAGAGTAGAAATAAAACATCTGAAACATTAAATGATTTTATCATACTTAAAAATTCAACCCCTCTTTCTCAAGTCAAAGCGTACATCAAATAAGTTCAATAATTAGCAGCAGTAGTTTAAGTAGTGCACCTCGGATACCTCTAGCCCCAGAATTTTGTCTTATGGAAAGGATAAGTACAAGGTATTTATCGGCAAAAAATAAGGATAGGCAGTGAAATATACTTTGCTAATAGTAGAGAATATGCGAGTTCCAGGAAGCAGTTCATAAGAAGAAGATGCAACCACTGGAACAAGAGTTGTATTTGCCTCACTTTTCGGATTCCCTCGGGAATCCTAAATCATAGATGATGATAACGCAGTCATAGTCATGCGCAAATGGGGTTGAGACATGCACAAGTTGCACGTTATTTATAGTTCATAATGGTCATCTGCGTGTGTGTGATGTTTGTTCACTTCTGCAGCCGCCGCTTGGGTCTTAATTGATGCGGTACTGGTTTGACACTTCGCGTTCGACTCACCAATTGCCAAAAATGCCTTGTCAGTGTTGGATGCAGGCCTGATAATTGCGTGACAATTATGCCCACTGTCATCAGAGTTTTTGTTGCACGCGGCCATTCCCATGTGACTGATTATCTTGCTGAGGGAAATTCTGAGTACACCATATGGGAACGCCAAATCATCACGCTTGTTGATGGACTGAGGGCCTGAGAACCATGACTCCAGCAGCTCGCGGCTCACACGATTGTCACCTCTTGCGAAGAAATCAGCCTCGTCAAACTTTAAAATATGACCAAGTTCCGTGAAGTGAGCTGTAACCTGGAAGTAGGCGCCTTTCACTCTCACCGCTGCTGCATGCTCGGCCATTCGCGTTTGAAATAATCTTCCGGTTTCACCGACATAGTTACTTTGTCCACAACCACACCAGATCCAATAAACGACTCCAGCCGTTTCGTGCCGTGACAGTGGGTCTTACGGTCTCATGACCCGGCGCGTGATGGTTGCTTCTTGCCAAATAATTAAACCAGACAGATTATCATAGATAATCAAGCAAACCATATGGAGGATATAACGGGCGAACCATTCAGAGGCAAGATGGAAAAAAAGCTGAACACGCAACCACTAAAATAGTCACTTTATTAGTTCGAGCCTTTAGGTTCGTACTGGAGTCTGTCCTAAAACACACAAAAATCGTACAGCACGTTCAGAGACGAAAGTGCAAGAAGAAGCATTTGCCTGATAACTTGCCAACTGACGGGATAACTGGGACCACCCGGTTAAGCCAGTGCGTGTTTATGTGGAGTGACAGACTGAGAATCAGGCTGAAGTGCATCCTTGGGAATGTGCCCTTTATGGAAAACCAACTCCATGAGGTCCGGGCCAGGTAGTTATTGTACAATTTCTGGTTAAGTGTAGGCCGTGAGTAGGTGATGTGGGTGGGTAGTGGTTATAAGGAGGCTCAGGCTACGTGAAGTAGGATTTGTGCCGCTGCTTCCAACGTGCCTTGCTGGCATGCGTAAATGCAGAATCAGGCATCAGCCGCCCATCGCCTCGCGGACACTGCCATACCGTCGGATCTACGTCAAAGTGGTCGGCTCCGACTTCGCCAAGAACATGCGCCCGGTCTCACATACTTGCAATAATATCTAAGATATATTTTGCTCAGAAATCACGCGGTTCTGTTGTTGCACTCTTCCCAGTATGTGCAATCTTTAGTTAGCTTCTTAGTATCTCAATAAGGTGGGGTTTGCGGTTTACAAATGTAAAGTGTGGTGGAAAGGAGGGACCGCTGAGAGTGTGGTGGGAGCAGATGGCGATTTTCGAGCTACCTCAGCCGATACAGCGATTTCATCGCTAGTGCTCTCGAGTCCTCCACCTTTTTACCGGTGTGTTTTTGGGGTCGACAAAACGACTACGCACCCATTTTATCGGTGACTCGCCTAGCAAGCTTTCTTGCAAGTCATGACTTAGCTCACATTGTGGAGACACTGTGACGCTAATCATCACGTTATCTTTACTTTTGTCTGTTATGTTTATTGCGATTAGAAATGCAATTTTTTTAAATATTACCGTTAATTGTCTGAAGACTCTATTGTTCATACCCGCTAAGTAAGTTAGGCCAATGCGGTCAACAAAAGACCTCAGCATATGGCAAAAATTAAAAAATCTGTTGAATGCATTTTTGCGCATTTAAAAATGACATAAACAAGCAGTATATAATGGCTGATTGAGAATCCTAGAAGGCATCATACAGCTACCATTTGACAAGCAAATAGACGGAGTGGCGATGGGGTCACCACTTGGACCATTCCTCGCAAATGTTTTCTTGGGCAAGGTCGGGGAAAGAATTCTCAAAGATACGATCAATGGACTTGAGTTCTATGGTCGATACGTTGATAATATATTTTGCCTGACAAATAACACTACTGATATGGATGTCCTACTTAAAAAGTTTAACACGGCCCAAACAGCACTAAGATTTACTGCGGCACTGAAGGCGAACAATGAATTGGCTTTCTTAAACGTCCTTTAACACAGACAAGATTATGATGCAATAACACGCCGGATATTCTGAAAGAAAACCTAGACGGGGCAATGCATTAACTTTCACAGTTTTGTTCCTCTGAATCTCAAACGAAACTTAATCCAGGGATTAGCAGCCGGAATACGATGCATCGGCTCTCCTGAAACAGTGAAAACAGAATTGCGACAGCTACAAAACACACTCTGAGAAAATGGATGGCCCGAAATGTTCATCCTCCGAAACATCAAGGAGCGTGTCACAAAGGCTGCCATTGCAACGGCAGAAAAGAAAGATTTATTCATAAGACTGCCTTTTCTTGGAGACGCAGCAAGTAAATTAGTAAGGCGAAGTCTAAGTGCAGCAGGCACAAGTGCCTTCCCAGTGGCAAACCTACGCGTATTCTTCACCAACTCCCTCCTTTTACGGATGGGGGTAAAGACCGACTACCATTGCAAGCCACATCCATGTGCATTTATTCATTCACCTGCTCCTGTGGGGCGTGCTTTATTGGCAGAACAACGCGACGTCTGGAAACGAGGTTCCGCGAACATATATTAGCCTGGCTTGGCAGACTAGAAAATCGATCGATCTTAAGCTCAATTCTCGCACACTTGATCAATACAAACCACCAAGTTGACGCGAGAGAGGCCTTTTAAGTCAAATACCGGGCTCCGACACACTATTGTAAAGGCCTGAGCAAGCGTGTGCTCGCCACAGCCAAAGCATTGGTAATCCGTTTAACAAACCCCGCTATCTGCTCTCAAAACACGCTAGTGACCGCTATCTGCTTACCCTGTCCTACTTCCATAGTGGTTACCGCGTCGCCAGGACAGACGCCCCCACCAACTACGCACGCTGACACTGAGACCACCCGTTCCTCCTCCATCTTCCCTGCTTGCCGGACTCAACGCCACCAACAGGCTAGAACCCACATGCGTGAGAATAGGGAACGCTGCGATGAGTAATTTCACCTCCACCCCCTCCCCCTTCCCCGCGAACAATTTAAGAACAACTATAACTGACCATTTCTGTCCTTGCATTGTACTGGCCTGCTGATGAATTGCCGAAAACATATAGTTGTCAACATGAATACTCGTTTACCGACTGTTTTAGTGGACTATGGAATTCTAGAAAATACTGTGGTAAGAGCTCTGTGATGTAGTTGGCCACCAAATAGGTTGCCAAAATTTTCTTGAAAAAACTTCAGTTATTTTCAGTTTCATGAGTTTCTGATAGGCAGTTAGTTAGTAAATCAAATGATAATAATATAAAAAATAAATGGTAATAATTATAAAAATTCACATTTTTCATCAAATAAAATAAAAAAGCGGACTGTGCAATAAGGAAGGAGACCAAAAATGCTCAGGAAGAAGACATAAAATAAATAAAGCATGTTGGATAAATATCACTGAATGCATGTATCCTTGCCCCTTAATTAAAAAATACCAAACCAAAAACATCAAATCATTTATGACCATTTCAACATTATTGAAAGTTGTTTTTGAAGCAGAATTTTTAAGTAGGAGTATCGACAATTGAAACGGTAAGTTTTACTCTTGCACATTTCAATAGCAAGTGTAGTAATGAAAAGGTAATCGTCGCATTTTTAATCGCATCGCCTAATTGGCATGCTAGCAAAGTGTCCATAAAGGTTACTATGAAGGCACTGTAAAACGGGTCTAATTAAATGTAAATCATATGTAAATACCCTTTTTGGTAAACTATACGTTCCGCATATGCCTTTGTTGGAAACGGAACAGACAAGAGAATAATAATTAAAAAATAGCTGTATATATGGTCACTGTACTTTTGAATTCACGAGCTAATAACAGGTCAGCGAATTGATCCATTATGCCAGAAAATAATATATTATAAAGAGAAAGAAAGTTGTTTGATTTCTAGTCAAATTGAATAGTTGATCTTCAGGTAAATTTTAAAAAAATTGTCAAAAATCTTCAGTTTAATTTTAACATTACCTTGAAAAAAGGTAATATACACAAAATTGGTCAACTGAGTTTTGAATGAAAACACTTTTTAAAGAGGTAACCTATTATATAAATATTGTTTTATTACTCTAAGGAATAACAAAATTAGAGTTTACTTGCAAACTTTCTTTATGCTCAACAAGACGGTTTACCATTTTGAAGCATTTACAAATATGATGCACGTGGCCATCTTCATAAGAATTTATATCCCGAAAATTATTTTTTTCGGTAAATGGTCTTTATGCATATCTTATTGTAAAGGTTTTGAGGTAAACTTTCGAAATACTCTCAATTGATGGATGAACACACGAAGAAACTGAAAACGCTGAAAGTTATGCCGTAATTCAATAAACGATATCCGATAACAATAACATTTAAATAGATCGTATGGATAAGATCATGTTGAAAGATAACACTCCTGTTCACCGATCAACGGGGTATTAGAAACATTTACCTTAAGACTAAAATCGATATTTTTAGATGACAACTTGCCTTTTTTTCCTGCGAGCCGTTTTTATTCGCTTCAAGTTTCTAGGCCTTTATCCCATTGCAAATCTATTTGTATAAATCACGAGAAACTGGTGGAAGCCAGTGAAACATATATCAATGGAACAGAAGTTGGAGTTTATGCCTACGAATTGTATAAACCAAACCACCATCGAAGACTTGGTTGTGTGTATGCACTCCCGACTTACAGTCGTTTTGAAGGCTCCAAGACAATCCACGAAATATTAGTACGTTAAATATTTATAACTTTTCCCTTTTTGGACTTTCATCTTTTTTCCTAAACTGGTCTATAAGAACTTAAACAAATGACACCTCGGACACCCTTTTTTCTGTTTGATGGTTTTTCGATAAAAAAATTAATTCTTTCTTAATAGCCCATACTTTATAAATCCAAGTATGCTTTCAGTTTAAGATATATTGTTCCTTTAACGCAATGTCAATTAGGCGTCCGTGGGGTAAAAGCTCTGCGAGCTGCAAGGGAACAGTGTTGACGGGGTTGCATGCAGCACTCGCCATACTGTACTTGTGCATAAATGGGTTGTTAAGAAGCCAGTTACTGTGCTGTTTTGTGTATTGGATTCAGTCCTGCAATTGCTTCTAAACATTTGCTAAGAACCGTATAAGTCTTTTTACAAGGTACATCCAGGGCAAAGTACCCATATACGTAGACTAAAAATAAATATCAAAGGTCCGTTACCTGCCTGTTCACTACTAGCAGCCAATAGCAGGTTAAACGAATTGGTTCGATCATAACCATGCGCTAGCAGGTTGCCTTTTGCCTCAGCCATAGTCTATGTTTTGGTTGTGTTTCTGAATCCAATTGTTGCTCAAATCCTTCAAATAAGGGTTCATGCTAAAATACCCACAGTTGAAAAACCAATTCAATCCTTGCCTTTATTTACTATAACCTAACGTATTGCCTTCTACTGATCTTAGTATAGTCTTCTGCTCATTCAAGAAGACAACATTTCGAAATGTTAGTACAGTATTGCGATTGGTGCAAGCAGCCTTCATGAATAAATTTAACTTGGCATTTAAGCCTTTATTTTGCCTTGTTATTTTGATCAATTGAGTTGATTTAATAAATGGAAGGCTTTAATTTGGAAAACTGCCCTCTTAATTTAAATCATTGAGCAAAATAGGCACTAAATTTGGCTAAATCATGAGTAAGTTTAGATTGAAGAGTGTTCCTATGCTATAAAATATGACAGAACCCAATTTTTAGTAATATGCATTGCGCTATGGAAAAGTTCCAGAATAAGTAAAAATAAGTGGAAAAAGTTTGCCTTGCACAACTAATATATTTCTTTCAATGTTGCTCAAATAGAGGTGAAGCCTTTATTTGCAGGAAAAAGGTTAATTTTCATTCGAAAAATATGTTTAGCGACCTGTGAAGTTTTTTCGCACAAAATGCAGTAATAAAAAATTACATCACCTGTTTTTAACAGCATCACTCAGCTTGCCGTTTAAGCAAAGTGTCCGCATGTATTACCGCAAAGGTAATATAAAGAAGGCTTTATTAAACGTAAGTCATGTAGTTATATACTTTTTTGTAAGCTATACGTTCCGCTGATGCGTTCTTTAAAAAACAGATAAGACAGAAAAATAATAATTTTTTCAAGAAATGGTGATATATATGGCCAGTCCTTTTTGCATACGCAACTTTATGACGGATTCTGGAATTAATTTACTATAAAGAGAAATGTAAGTTCTTTCATCTCCAGTCAAATTGAATTGTTTATCTTCAGATAAATTGAAGAAACTGTCAAAAGTGTCTAATTTCATCGTGACATTACTTTGGATATAGTAAATGTCCACAAAAATTTGTCAGTCAAATATCTAATCAAAACACTTTTTAAAGGGGTTTTTCTTTGACGGAAAGTTGATTTTATTATATTATGGAAAACAATATCAGTATTCCGTTGCGGCAATGAATAATTTTCGCAATGTGTTTTGCCGTTTACAGGCATTTCTACAAATGAGCAATATGGTCATCTTCATAAGAACTGCTATCCTAGAATACGTTCTTTCGGTAAATGCTCTTTATGTTTATCTTATTTTAAAGGTTTTGGTGTAAACTTCGAGCAGAAGTGCAATTTGTCAATGAAAGCACCGCAAACGAAGAGAATAGTTGCAGATTTTATTTGATATTATTCAATAAATATTAATTAATTTTTATATCTACAAAATATGTTGACTAAAGAAACGTTCTTTTTATATAAAAAATTGTTTTCATTCCGTTTTCATCTTACCAAAATATTTGAATTTATTGTTTTAATTTGTAGCCATTTTTTACACCTCCGGAACTTGGGGTTTATCGGAAAAACTATTTTTCTTTACGGCACTCGCTACTACTTTTATTTCTTTAAAGAATTTAATATTCCCAATGCTTCTCACTATCATTTTTAAGTTTTCTTAAATGCGCTCTCGCTGGTATGCGAAGAATAATTATCGCACTCTTACAAATTCAGGCAAGTTTCTTGCAGTAGTTGCCATACCGTAATTAGTTGATGGAAAATGCATTCTTCCTTTTGTTACATCCATTCTTTTCCATCTGCAATTGTTACAATCCGAAATTTTTACATTCTTCATCCACTAAATAAAACATATGCCAATTTCTTCCATTTCATATGTGCTTCTTTTTTGCACATGCTCTCCTGTGCTGTTAATGCACAGCATCAATTTTGTCTTTCAAACAACTGTATATCATAAGGGTGGACGCTCTGCTGCACTGAAGGACAACAAACCTTTGAGTAGAAAAATCGATTGTGTGGCTTAAAAATATGTTTTTCGACATGCAAAAAGTTAAAGGTTTTAAAAATGTATTTTACGGCTACCAGATTTTATATGGTCTTATCGTACAAACGTAATATGTTCAGTGTTTTACTCTAGTGAACGTTGATTTTATACATAAAATTTGCTATTATCTGTGAAAATTTTAACAAAAACAAAACGTTTGTTTAAGAGCTGAGTCAAAATCGCGTAAAGGACACATGTAGAAAAGTACAGAATAACATATTATTCGGGAAAAATTAACGCCTTCAAGAAAATTAATGCGCAGACCTATTCTGAACAGACATCAGATAGTATCCTTTGCCCTTGGTGTGTGATCTTTACACGCCTCATATGAGAGTTCATTCTCACTTTCACCGTCTGTGTAGGTGTAAAAAAATATTATGTCCTTGGTCAGCCTAAATATAGAAGAATAATTCCCTTTTTGAAAAACATCAATTTGTCTTAATTCGAATTAAACCATCGAGTAAGCGTTGTAAAGGCTAGCTAGGGTATAACCTCTCTCTCTCCACCTACTGATGCACCACCATGCCATTCAAGCCATTCAACTAGTTGTTGATGTAGTTGAGCGCAGGTGAATCATAACATAACAGATATATAACTCGGCTTAATTTTTTTAAGTAGGGTGACCAAGAACTTTATTCGCCTGACGTTTTGGAATTATTTTCATAACCCTCATCAGACATGGATAACTAATAGGGCAGAAATGGCAGTATTTATTAGAATTCAGTCGCTATTCTCTCATCCTGCTGACCCCTATTGTAATAATTACATAATAGATGGCATTCATGTCATTAATCTCTGAAATTTCGTCAGCCCTGTTGGATGATGGCGAGATGCCTGCCCGGTCATGTGATTCACCTGCACTAGAATTAAAATTAGTGTTAACCTTCGCATCTACAAGAGGAAGAGTCAAAACCACGGGGCAAGGAATGCCCAGGAGGGGTACCTATTGAGAGCTAGTTGCTGTCTCAACACCAGAAGGATCTCCAAATAACAAGTCTGGGAAGACTGAATGAACTCGAACAACTTAACTTCTCAAAAAGCTGTACAGTGCTGCCACGTACGATAGCCAGCCGTGCAGGTACAACAGTTTGGGTGTCCCATTTTTAGGCTGTACAATGAGTAATCAGTCGGCTGCCGCCAACCAAACAAGGCAGGAATATCAATAACCCGCAAGTGTAAACGCGGCAAGTAGACAGCAAGCGTGCAAAGGGGCAATAGCGCGCAGTGAGCGAAGCTCAGCGCACGAAAGGCAACATGAGTCAGCGCAGTCACTCTGGGCGACACATTCCTACATACCCATAGCTGAGCCTCAACCCAAAGCAACTGCAACCTGCATCGCACGGAAAACTAACACAAGGCTTGCTTAGAAATCCATTTTCTATATCCTCCTGAACCGCTATTTTTTGAACTCCATTTAGGCATGCTTGATGCCTGTTCGTTCGACCAACTGCTAGATTTGGAAGTCCTTCTTGCTGCAAGTGACTGCTGAACCACGTGTCTTACAAGTGAGCCCAGGTTAAGAAGATTTGGAAGCGAGTTATTTCATATTCCCAGCTCTTATGCTTTTTGCAAAAATAAATTGCATGACAGTTATAAAAACAGAATATACTATCCGGTGGTCTAAGTTCGTATGAACACCACTCTTAGCTTTCTTAAATCTTTACACTCGTAGCAGTGGCGTATTACCTCTACAGCAGTACCCCTTGGCTTTGCAGTGCAAAATTAATAACAAATGACACAGTTTTTGGTGAGAAGAACCATAATGTACTCCGGGCCTTAAAAATGCATTTACTGGGGATAATATAAACCAAACTCATACTCCTAGTTGAGGTAGATGGCGACATGAGCCTCGGCATTGGCTCAAATCAGCGTCACCCTGGAAATATCATAGCGGCAGAAACAGTAGCATTACTACAAAATCTAGCTACATTGCTAGTCAGGAGTAGTAGTTGTAGTAGTTGTAGAGGAAATACGGTATCCTGTTGTCATGCATTGTCCATCCCAAGCTGGGTACTGTACTTAGCCTGCAGTTAGCCTATAGACGGCAAAAGGCATAACCTTGCGCGTAAAAGCATGGTAGAACTTGTGCTGTTGCATCATAACGTTTTCTTTAACTCATGAGCTATTTAGTTGACCTAATACAGATCAAGAGTGCATACTGGGTGTCGAGTTCTTCTGAGCACACGCTGGACTTAGTAAGAATGATAACTAGATAAGCACTTTTGTGAAGGCACTTAAATTCGAGCAGCAGTATCTTAGTCCTCGTATTTCAACCCTAGTAGAAAATGCCAAGGCCTGGTTGACAGAGTTGACAGGGTGGAAACTAAGGCAAACCTTGATGTGCTCCGGACCCCAGCCATGCATCTACAGCAGTCGCCAAAGACCATACAACTTTCGTGATGAAATTTGCCTTTGTACTTGAGCGTATATTTAGGAACACTGTTTTGATTCACCTAGCTTATTGAATTCTGCGAAAGCCTTTTACTTAGTCAAATCGTCATTTTAGTTAGGTTTATTAAGAGAAATGACCATTAATTTTCGGGAAATTGGGAGTAGTCTCATATTGAACGAATTTCCTATGCTACTGCGAAAGAGAAAACCAAACTGCATATAAATTTTGATAATACTGCGCAGAAACTCCAAATAGGTAAACAAGGTATAAAAGATATACCTTCCAGACCTGAAAAAGTTTGTCCGAAATTGTTCAGATTCAAGTGAAGCCAAGTTAAAGGAATCACATTTATTTGCTGTAACATTGGAGATTTGTATTTTAGAAATCATGTTTAGCTATTCTGTGAAGTTTTTATGCACAAAATGCAGAAGCAGAAAAGTGTTTGTTTAATGCACAAATAACGCACAAAACTATCCTTGCGCATCAACAAGATGTCGAATATGCTAACGCGAATTTAAGACAAAGAAGGCCTTATTGAATAAAAGTCAGATCAGGTTCCTGCACAGGTGTCTCAATACAAGTCGTGTAGAAATATAGTTTTCTTGTGTACTTGACGTTATCCTTTTGCGTTATTTATAAACAGAACAGACAGAAGAATAATAAGGTTTTTTCTAAAAATTGGAATGTATATGGCTAGATGATTTGAATTCGTAAGATTATATCAGAAAGTGGAATCGATGCACTTATGCAAGAAATAATCTACAGGGTGCCCCACGAAAAACCCCTAAATTTATGATAATGTTTATACTGTTATAAAAATAAAAATAATTGATTAAAATTATAACTTACAACTTTATTGTGTAATTAACAAACTGTTACCTAATAACAAGTTACAGATACCGCTCAAAATGCTGTCCATTAACTGCAGAACAGCGACATAAGCGATCCATCCAGCTCTGAGCTGCTCGACGAATGACATCAAGAGGGATGTTGTTCCATGTGTCCATCAGCACATGTTTTATTGACTCAATATCAGTGATTCCTATTCTTCGTCTCTGAACCTCCTGTAAAAGTACACTCCAAATGCAAAAGTCCATTGCATTCAGGTCAGGGCTCTTGGATGGCCATTGCTGGGGTGTGATGAAATCTGGAGTGTTAATTCGGAGCCAGGCGACAGTGTCATTGGCAGTGTGTGGCTTTGCACCATCTTGCTGCCACGTCCAGGGTTCTCTCTGCATTACTTGATCAATATCTGTAAACATCTGCGGGCACATCTCCTCTCTGTAAACAACTTGATTTACAGTTTTTTTCGTTCTCCGACTCGGTGCAACACCTTCCTGCCCAGCAGCATCTCCTTCAATAAAATAGAGGTCTGTTTTGCCTTGCCAGGAAACAGCACCATAGCACATGATAGATTTTTGCTGCTTGTCTATCTCCACCAGCAAATCTTCATCAGGAATATCAGTTTTGACTTCCACTGCACGATATATGCGTTCATTTTGCCTATTCAGTAGTGCAGACAAGCAGAATGATGATTCATCTGAGAACCACACTTGTTTCCATTTTTCTCCTTCACCGAAGCGCTGAAGCATGGCATCACACTTTGTCTTTCGAGCTTGCTGGTGTGCTTCAGTTAAAACATGGCATTGAATACGTTGAAAACATTTTAAATTGGATTTTGCAATTGTTCTGTGCACATACCCTTTTGACAATCCCAGTTCTTTACAAATTTCATGTTGACTTGAATGACTTCTGTGATGATCTGGTAAAGTTACGGCAAGTTTCAAGACTGCTCGCCTTGTTCGGAAATCGTGCCTGCAAGAAGTGCCACTACCAGGCTTACGCACCTTTGCTACAGGTGATCCACCTTGTTTGAATGCAGCCGCGACACCTCTAAACTGGTCAGTTGTAATGGCACCAAAAAATTTAGGCAACATGTTCCGACATTTCTGCAACCCCCATGTTAGATGTTCTTTCCGGAATAGGACGATGACCTCGCGCTGGAAATTGCTTAGCTGTGGCATGGGTCTACACGTCTTTCCAGAATATTCCTGGCATATGGTGCGCAGGTGGGCATTTTAGAACCTTCTCCTCTGCGACCACCACCCACGTTGTGTGGGTGCTCCTCACCACTGAGCGGAACATGGCGTGGGCGACATGAATGCGGGTGCGAACCAACGGGGGCGGCTTCACTTCGGATGTGGCCCAGGTGTTCTGTTTTCTCCGCCATCGATCGTGACGGCATGGGCGGTCCGGCCGCCGTAACAATCACAAACTTAGGAGTTTTTTGTGGGGCACCCTGTATTATAAAGAGAAAAACAAAGTTCTTTTATCTGCAGTCAAACTGAAATATTTATCTTCAGGTAACTTAAAGAAATTTTGACGATTCTCTACTTTTATTGCTACATCACCTTGAAGAAGGTTAATATACACTGAAGTTAGTCAGCGGAATATCTAATCAAAGCACTTTTTAAAAGGTAGCATTTTATGGAAAGTTTTTTGATTAATTTTAGAAATAGTAGTTTCACAACTCCACTGCAGACATGATTCAACCTCGATAATGTGGTTTGCTGTTTTGAGGCACATCTTCATATCAGCAACGTGGCCATGTTAATAAAAACTAATATCGAAACCAGTTCTTTCGGTAAATGCTCTTTATAACTATCGTATTTGAAAGGTTTAAGTGTAAACGTCGAACAGGTGCACAATTTATCAATTAAGACACTTAAAACGAAGAAACTCAATACACACGCCATCTTGTTTCGAGCATTGACCATCTCAGCAACAAGCTGCTTAGTATTTTCCGATGTTTGTTTCGGCGTTATCTTCTCAAAAGTGGTTTTGAAATCTCACTTTTAATTTTTTATCATTGCTCAGGTTTTTTGAAATTCTGTTGACTGTCTAATAAGACAAATTGAGTGTCTCATTTATCCTCTTCAAAGAGATTTCCTGCTCAATATTGAACAGGAAATCCCTCTGAAGAGGATTGGCGAGACACTCAATTTGCCTTATTCGACAGTCAAAAGAATTGCAAAAAAAACCTGAGCAAGAATGAAAATTAAAAACGAGATTTCAAAACCGCTTATGAAAAGAGAAAACCTTAACAAACATCGGAAACAACGTAGCAGCTTGTTGTTGAGATGGTCAATGCTCAAAACGAGATGACTGAGAGGAAAATCGTTCAGGAATTGGGGATCCTGCAGGTGACGACGTCACAGTCCACCGTTTCAAGAATCATGAAAAAAATCAATAACTCGAGAAAGCGGTTGTCATTGGTGCCTGTAGAAAGAAATACACCCACACTCATAAACATCCGGAAAATTTATGCGAATGCAATTGCCTTGGTGCCCCACAAAAATATTAGAATGCATACAGGGCTATATATAAATGCATACAGGGGTCTATATAAATGCATACAGGGGTCTATATAAATGAATACCCCTGTTTGCCAAATTCTTTCGATATGTAGAAAGTGGCTGCTTCAAGTTTTCAACTTAACAAAATATCTTAATTTATTGTTCTAATGTATAGGTCTTTTTACGTCTCCAGAACTTTGGGATTACCGAGAAAATGTCATTTTTCTTGACAAACACTTAGTACTTCCTATTGTTTTTCTATGTACTTAATGTGCCTAATGCTGTTCATTAGTATTGCTAAATTTTCCTAAATGCACTCACACTAGTATTCGGGTCATGATCAAACTTATACAAAGTTATGAAAGTCGCGTGGTCATCGGCGACTACTCTACTCAGAATAGCATAAACTTCAATTCACACTCCCTGTTGAGGTCGAGGGGATATAAAGCGCAGCGTTGATTTTTAATCTGGCTATATTTGGCGCCAGAAATAGTAGCCATACTACTAACCCTCAGCTTCATTGCAAGTATGCAGCAGAAGTAGAAAAAGTAGGAACAGTATCAGTCTCGCTGTCTTTGAGCTTGTCGTAACACTTATTGAAAGTGATTAAGGGTAATGCGTTGGTTCCGACGCAAAGTCTACTACCACCTAAGACTAATATAGGCAGTGTTTCGGACCGTCATTGGACAAAGTGGCCAAAGCCTTACCCTGTTTGGTTTTCTTGACCCCATGTGAATCTTAAGAGTACGGATTGGGGCCTGCTACATCTACTCTTACTTAAATCTACCCCTTAAACTCCAGTCAACGTCCCTGAACCAACTTGCATGGCATATAGTTTGGAATCTAGCAAAATTGGTGGTCGAAATACACTGTCAGTATGAAGGCAGCTGGGTGAAATTAACTTATATTCAACCACTGTTTGTCTTTGATGCGGACAGCTACACCCTCACTTAAAGTGCAGCCTATGCAAATAATGTACCCGCTTGAAGGAAAAGTGGGCATAGGTATACTTCAGTCCAGAAAAATGGATAAATGCAAATTGCAACGCGTAGCTCATTTGTTATCATATTCCAAACTCTGGCGCAAAACATTGGCAGATTCAAGATTTGCATAGCGTCTGATTCATTATTATTCATAATTTTTTTCTATTTTAACCCAGAAAACTACCAAACAAATGTCATCGACTACGTCCTACGCTATTGCCTGTCGCAACATGGTCCATGGGAAATAGTGGTTTTCAGCACTGCGTGAGAAAACCGAACACTAGCACATTATCGATATCTGGAGGTTTTTATAATTCACATGATAACTAGGTTCTGAAGTAATTATAGTAATAGCATTCTTAAGGCAGTATTTTGATATTCACGACCGCCATTTCACAGGAGGGTAGTTATTAGTTCCATGAAGCCCACGCTAATCAAAAACTGTCAATTCTTACATTGTGTTTTTTTACTATTTATACCGCAGACCTTTCTAGACTTGCAAATACATAAACCTATATCCAAGGACAGACAATTCAATTCTAACAAATCTGATATGTAAATGCATAAGCCAATTTAAGATTCAATAAAAATATGGAACGTAACGATGCATTCTTTGCCAATGCCAATGAAAAGAATCTAAAGAATTTATTTTCAAGCATTTTGTGTCTTTGAGGTGGACAGCTACACCCTCACTAAAAGCGCAAGAAAAGTGCAAATGACGGAACTACTAAGGAATTGGGTAAAAAACACGTGGATTACATTATCTTGTGTCCAGATAAACAGATTAGTTAATTCTGCCACAGCCCCAAAAGGACCGTATGTGCTAAAATTTTCATAATGAAGTCGCACGACTTGAGCAAATTTTACAAACTTACAAGACCAACAAAGCTTACAAAAAGTTCAATTTTATACTAAATCAATCAGTCATTAGTAGAAGGGGTACATATATGTCGTATTAAGATATCAAATGACCCAGAAATGAAGAGGGCAGTCAAGGGGCGTAACGATTATGGTAAAGCGAATGTCATTCAGTTCAACAGACTAGGAGCAGCAGTAAAAGTGCCTAGAATACCCGCCTGATTGGATGTTCGTCCATGTGATCACGCGATTTAACCACTTTCTCAATGAACTGTGAGTCCCCGGCCAGCCTGAAGAGACCAAACCTTCTGCAGCAATGAGGCAAATACGATGAGACGGAGATTTGTCTCAAAAATACCCAAATTGCAATTACGCCGAAGACAAGGCAGACTGGGATAGCCAGTTTCTACAATACCATCTGCCTATTCCTCAGGTGCTACAGCTGTCAAGGACTCTGCCGTAACCCTAGGCAGAGCCGGAAAGATATATTCCGTTAGTGGTTGGGTGCGGTTCATTCATGAATGTCCCAAATACTCAGCTCCTGAAGATAGGTTATGTATTTCGCATTTGATAGAACAGTCTACCAGCAGGTGCAGGGAGAAGCAATAGTTTCACGCGTTTTGGGGATCAAAGCCGAGGTGGTCTTACATGTGTAAGAGTCGCTGGTCTTCCATCATCACGCACAGAAAGTCTGGGCGCGGTATGTGGATGATAAGTTCGTCGTGGTTTAATAGGACCTGGTGCTCAGGTTCAAATAAACGTCTCAACGGCGTCTCAGCGTTGGCGCAGGAATATTCGGGATTATAATAGAGTACATTGAATAACCGTGAATCTAGAAGTATTCAAAGGTTAGAAAATAATTCATTCGGTTACACATTGAGAGGTGTCTGAACCATCGATCTGTAAAAGGCTCTTAAGAAAATTAGGACATTGACGCGATCAGAATGCTGTCTTCGTTGTGCTTCTAAAAATATTTTGATAAGGTCCAAAAGTTTGGCGGATTTCAGAAGTAGTTGGGATATATTTGGCCCAAAATGGATAATCTTATGTTCACAGTAAGTATGGGTACATAGATCACACATGCAAGACTTCGTTGTGTGCATCCAGGTTGATATGGTGGTGGATGCTGTTTGAGTCAGAGTGCCAGGCCACAAGAAATATTTACTTGGTGATTGCTATGTCGCTCTCTACAGTTCGGTCATAATTAAAGTGGTCCTCAAGGAAGACAGATAAGAGATCATGTGTGCGGGGGACCTGATACTAACGTTACGCATATTGCACGTTCAGGGCTGCTGTCTTGTGTTCGGGGATTTCTTCAAGTTAACAACAACAAAAACGAACTTGAGAGGTCATCCTTTCAAATTACATGTGACTGGGGCCAGGTTAGACGCTCGGAAGTACTTTTTCTCCAAAAGTGTGGTCAGAGCGTGGAATACACTTCGTCGGGATGTCATTATGTCGGAATCCCTAGAAGTTTTTATTCGGAAGTTGGATCGATATAGCAGATATATTATGAACTTACAGCCACTGACAAATTATAATTAGATTTCTACTTTCTACATTCTGGTTGCATTCGCTTTATGGCCTTGAGTTTTATGGTAAGGAGAAGTCGACATCGTCAAACGGTGATAAAAATTAAACATTATTATACTAGCTATATTTCACTTAAATGCATGCATTATGTTAATCATAAAAACCAATGGCTTACGCTCAACCATCATAAATCCCATGCGAATGTCTCCGCATTCTTCCCTACTTGATTATCTACATACCGTGATGACGCCGTCGGCGATCAAATCAGCCGAGCATCGCGGCCACAATTTACATAGAACCTTAACTTTCTCGCTCTGTTTGACCCACAACGGCCCGTCGACGATCCGCGCAGACATTTCTGTTATTCCAACCTTGTCGGCGAAATCTGCAATCAGCAAGGAAGTATCAGACCACAGCTTTCGCACTTCGGTG
Source organism: Ligula intestinalis (assembly GCA_036362985.1). NCBI lineage: Eukaryota > Metazoa > Platyhelminthes > Cestoda > Diphyllobothriidea > Diphyllobothriidae > Ligula > Ligula intestinalis. Next base: position 54,232,262 of record JAYGXS010000002.1, read on the forward strand.
ATGAACATGGTGGCTTCCGCAATGCACCTCCTACCGTTGGACCCTGCCTTCAGGAGTGAAAGTTATTTTACCTAATCCCTTCCACCCATTATATCCTCCCCTTAAGGGCAACAGTTTCTCCCATAAAAAATCCACAAGAGTTTTAAAAATTGTCTTCATGGCTCATGTAAGTTGGCCTCTACAAAAAATAAGATAGTATTTTTCTGCTACCACAACACACATGCACAAATAAGGAAATCGAAGGCAACCAACCTACACATGCCTGAAATAAACTTATCCTGATAATGGTGGTCGGTTTGCGTTCTTTTATGCGGCTTCTATGTTTTCAACCTGCATAGCCGATGTAAGTTGTAGCGAAATTAGCATATGACATGCAATATTTGTTATTGGTTAGCTGCTCGTTGAGTATACAGTCTTTAACTTGCAACAGTGCTGCGCGCAGGAAGGACATTGGTTTTTGGGCTTGGCGATGCCCAACCGTTTTACTAATCTGGCTATTGCTTCGGAGATCCCCGGCATGTGGAACGGAGAAGATAATTCATGCGAAGGCATTTCTCCATTGTAGTCGACGGTTTGTAGTTGTCTGTGGCACCTAAGATGGTGGCGCAAATGTTTCAGTTCAATTGAGGGAATTATAGCTGTACATTGTATACCTCCAAAATCCCTATTTGTATAAATTTACATAGTGCCCCAGCTTATCCCTGATGCCAAATGACAAGAGTCAATTAGTTTGCAAAAAGGAAAAAAGAGCAGATTCTAGGAAAAACTCCACGACAGGTTTCAGGAAAAGTACCTGTCACTCATTTTAGGGTAGTTTGTAAGGTCGAAACGGTAAAGTAATCGTATAGTTTACGAAAATCATCATCAACATGTGAAGGACGCGGCCAGACACTCTCGTGTTGATTGCAGAGTCCTCCGAAAAAGTGAGGAAAACAGAAGTACATGCCACGCTTTATATTTCCGATCATAGTGATCCTGAGGATTAAAAAAAACCGCAGTTATGAATAATTTGCTGGTACTACCTCAAAATCGCGTGATCTCATTAAGTATAGGAATAACTAAGACCCCCTTTCCCGGCGGAGAATGTTGGAACAGCTACAATAAAATATCGGACGTAGTTGGGACCATTGGGATGACGAATTCCTGAGTAATCATTGAAGACGACATAAAAAAATGAAAACAGAAGTTCGAAAATCTCATTCAGCGCTATCCTGTTCTGTTTTCTAATCTTGCCGCCTACTGCTGGGGAATATAACAGTTGTATACAAAACCAGACAGTTATTTTAGTGAATAAAAGAACTCACCAAAACCGTTAAACGGAGAAGAGCACCAAAAGAGAGATCACAATCATGACTGCAATCATTAGTAAGGTGCGTCGTTGGCCTATGTTTGAAGCTGGCTGAGTTGGCTTAGAAATGATTAATAATCGATCAATTGGAATCATCACGGTGGGGTTGGGATAAGCAAAGATAAATAGAACTCCACAGATTCCACTGATCTTACAGGCTGGTTGATGATAAGGGTTCAGTTTATTTAAATATGTTCAAGCAGTTGAAGGCATAGTTATGCAAACTGAAAGGACAAAGCTTCAGCCATTGCTACTCTAAACAGACGTAACTAACACCGTTCTACAACTTGCAATTTAAAAGCCTGTAATGGCCTCTAAGTTGCCCACCGACGGCAAAAATCAAACCATGTTGACACACCAGTGTGTGTTTTTTTGGAATGTCCAACAGACTTACTGACAGCAAGGTTAAAACGCATCCCCTGCAATTTAAATCCGTGAGGTTTGAGCCAGGTTGTTGTTGCATAAATATTCGCTTCAGTACAGTCTGCGACAAGATGGTGTATGATGGAGTCTTTTTATACAAAGTTCAGGCACCAGACACTTGTGGCTTGACGAAAGGATCTAAGTCGACGTGGCCGACTTTGACTATACTAACCACATATATACGAGGTCAATTTTCCAAAATCGAAGGTCGAACTGTCTGATTCACGTGTTTATTAGCAGGTAAATATGATAATCACGGGTTTCGGTGTTTCCAATTGTCATAATGTATCGCCATCATAAGTAAAATGTATGGTCTCTCAAAAAGATGCTATCTGCATTTTACTGAAGTCTGGTGTGGTTGGAGTGAGGAGAAAGGGATCAGGACCTGTGTGATAAGCGCGCATGGAATATTTTAACTCTACCTTGGCTGAAACCACGATAAGTTTGCTAGTACATTCCTTTCTTCGACCCTGCTATTGGCATGCATTTGTGAACGTCGACACATCTACTAATCCATGTCGTCAATGGCCGTTGCAACACAACTTCTCTTAGGTTTGGATATATCCCGCGATATAGGTACAGTTTGATACTCAGCTTCTTTTTGCTCTTTTCTTATTGGTTTTACTCGGTGATGGCTCAGAGATGATTTCCACCCTGCGCTATATACGCTTAATGTGCCAATTATAAGCCGCCTGCAGCAGTACAAATTATGACATTAGTTCTGTTCGATTGACATTTGCTTACAAAAATAACTCCTTGTTGACTCAGCGTACTTGGAAACAGTAGGTCAATTTCGAATCCCGCGCATTTTTTCCCCATCATAGCAGAATCTATTTTCAGGAGTGTATTAGCCCGCTTATGGCCGCTTTCTTTAACACATACGACGTATCATTGACAATTTCACACACACTAACGAAGCTACGATAATTTATTTACCTGATTTTCGTCGCTGGTATAAAGCATTTACACTGACTTATAAAATAGATACAAAAGACTTGTTCTGATGAATGTAAAGTTTCGGTATTTCTTGCTGCGAAGAATGTGTCGGTTTAACGGTCAAAAATATATTTTTGGGTTTTTTGATTTCCGGTTAGAAAGACATTTAGTCCTGTGCTTTTAAAACTTAAAATACACAAACGTTCAAACTGTCTTTAAAATGATAAAATTGAATTTTACGTTCACATATGCTCAGTCGTGTTAAAGGGAAGAAATGTGAATATATCCGCCCACTTCATTAAGAAGACGAAAATGGGTAATTACTTTATTCGCCTGACCTTTCAAGATTCGTCGGGGCGTCAGATAATAGTTGCAGATATGGTTATCGTTTGCACAGGAGTTTGCAGTAAATAATAGGATACAGTCATAACGACAAGCATTCTCATGTTTAGATTTAAACAATAATCATATTACATAATTAGAGTACGCGCCAGAATTCGTGCAACATGCCAACATATGCGAAAGATTGATTCCCTTTCACTTATCGGCATTGACTTTGATTTTGATACGGATTGTCGTCTATTTTGAAGTTATTTCAGTCATGATATTATGCGAACATTTTTTATGGGCTTCTTTCTGACCACTAGCAAAACGTATGTACTGCCAAAAGTAACTACTTAAATAGGTTGCGCGTTTATCGTTGATTTTGACCGCCTTTATAAATTGAAATGTATTTTTTGTAAACCGTAAACAAAAAAGTGTTTCTTATACTCATATGTTAGAAAATAACGCTCGTTTTTAAATTTTAAACTTCAAAAGAGCTTTCTTTCCGTTTTTGAAAGTTTCTAATTATGAGCTATTTTACGATTGTGAGGTTTTAATCAATAAAATATCCTATCCGTTATTTTATTAATGCCACTTCTACTGTATAAAGCATATTACACACCAATTGCAAAGTGTTATGCGAGCTTTGTGAATTTTACTCAAACTGTAGGCTAAAATGTACTTTTCCTTACACTGGATGTACATAGTGCGCAGTTTGTAAACGTTGAATTCAAGAGTAGCATTCAGTAGAATCCAAAATTATTCGGCAATTCTGGAAAATTTTTAAAATCAAATTATGAAATTTCTTTAAGTATACAATTTAAAAAATCCTAATTTTCTACCATAAGAGTACATGGAATAATTTTTTTCGTTAACGTTTTTTACAGAATATATTTGAATTTATAATGGCAGCTGAAATCAATGATGAATACGTATAATATTTAAGAAGTTACTTTTTACAGTTCGTACGTTTGTTAATGGTCACAACGAAGCTCATTATAAAGCTCGCATCATGTAATGACTTAAAGAACTTTTGAAAGCTAGAGTTTTCTTTCACATGCTTAAATTGAAATGTACGTTCATTTACGTTCAATCGTATAAAATGAAAAAAATATGTGTAACCCGGGCCACTTCATGCGTGCAATCCAGTTCCATCATATTCACGATCACAAACGACAAAGCAACGAACTCGTGGTGCAACAGCAGATAGGTGGCGCTCGAATATAAGGTTTCCAACACTCAAGATTGGTTGTAACTGGCTGACGACTGCCAATAAATCATAAGTGGCCTTATACCATATCACTCAATCATATGTCTAAGGTCGCTAAGCGAAAACCTGATATCACGCAAGTATGAGCGTCTAGGGAAGACGGAACATTTATAAACCTTTGTCAGATAGATCGAATGAACACTCCAGTTCCAGCATATACACCATCACAACCAACAAAGCAGCGAGCCCTCAGTGTATTGGTAGAGTCTTAAAGTCAATGACCAAAGGTGCTGGGTTCGAATTTTCGTGTTGTTCAATCTCTTGAGTTTTGGTATTCCTAGCTGATAAGGGCTTATATGCTAGAAATGTCTGTTCCGGTCTCTCTTTGCTTTGTTGGGTTCATTCCATATATGTTTATATGCATGCGCGTTGAAATACGTCAAAAAGGTCATTTTGGATTGAACGTTTAAGGCCATTACAAAATCCAACTCTGCGGCAGAAACTCGTCCTTTGTTGTGTAATATGTATATGGTTCGCTTACGTCTTTGAGCAACCTCGCATTTCAAAGGCTTTATACCTCAGTGTGTTTCACACTACAAAAAAGCTAGTGCTGGTGTGTATGATACGTTCAAATAGTCCTTTGTTGCTCTAGAAAGATATAATCAAAAATCTAAAATATTTTGCACGACAAACGTGTTTATGTGGATGGTATACCTGGTAATTCGAAGCTTTACTTTGGTCTACATCTCTGCGGTAGAGGATGCATTGCGATGAATTTTTTTAAAGTCAGAACTTACGTCACTCAAGAATACCGCTAAAGGACGGGTGACAAAGGAAATCTAAAAAATAACTTGCATTTATATTTGAGTCAGCAAAAGCTTGGTCTTGTATGAGAAATATGATGTTGATGATGACGATGACAAAAAAAGAACTGGAAGAATAGAAATGGCATAATGAATATGTTTGCGCTTTCTGCGAGATAATTACTAAAATTTCGTAAATGCGTCTACTTAAATAAACAAAGCTTTATGAATCTGTAAAAAGAGTGAGCTACGAAGCTTTGTCTGTTATGTGTGCAAAGGAAATGCTTAAGCTATAAAATAAGTGTAGATTTTTTCATCAAACCCGATGGATGAGGAGACGACGTATGCTGATCTGTTTCGGCGCCAGACTAATGAAATTTAATAACATACATGCGCGGGCGAACGAAGGGATGAAGGGTTCACATAACTCGATCACCGAAGGAACTTTCTATATTTCCTTCAGTGGTTATAATAGGAATATATACTCATTGAAGCATATAGACAGACGCACTTCGAAAAGCACGGGTGATTTACAAACTTGCTGCAAATATTGATCCAGTATGGTGCGTCTCAATGAAAACTGTCTTGTGAATTATTTTACTTTAGGGCGGCCTTTCTGTTAGTACCCGTTTTTTGCGGTGCTCAGTAATTATGCTCATTTTTTCTTTACGTTTGGAGGCAAAACAACGACAAAATATTGAGGGAACTTGAATACAGATTTATATAAAAGTTGTCTAAGTGGGTAAAGGTAGCTTATGTAGTCCCACACATTAATCCCTACTTCCAGCATGTTGTCCTACGATAATGGCATTTATGTAGTTTTATGGGTGAGGAATTAGGATGCGCAGTGAAATGTTCTTCAGTAATTGCTATATGCATTTTATTTTATTGTAGTTAGAAGAATTTTTGATTTATATCTGTAGATTTTCGGAATCTGTATTATCTTTTAATGTATTCCGGAAAAATCCGATTATCAAATTACAGGTTTCTTGAACTTCCACAAAACGAGAATTGGTGGTTATAAGGTCATCTAATTCAATTAACCTGATGTCCAACTTACTATTCTTGAGTTAGACTAGCAAAGCCTGTAGAGCGAAGCGCCGCATACACTTTGAAATTACATGCGGAACGAATTAGTCACAGCGGCCGCGAGAAACAACTTTGACTTCATTTTTCACAATTTACACGTACTTCTAAACTTCTTCTTCTTTTTGATCCAATTTCTCTACCCCCGAAACCCTAGGACCAGCGTTTTCAAAGGACAAAATGCTGGGTCTAAGATTACAGAAGTGGAACTACATAAGCTACTTTCGCCTTTAGTTACTCACATTGATCAATTCATGCTCATTGCGCTGGAGAGTCAACCCAAGATGAGAGGGTACCCAAATTTCTATTTTCTGAGATGTATGAAATGTCAGCATATTTAATTAACACAAGGACCTGGATATGTAAGTTACTCTTTGGTTATCTCAGCTCAAAATGTTAAATGGTGGCTGATAGTAGTGTGCGTTGTTGTTATTTGATTTGAATTAAACCTAATTATGCAGTGCTTTTATTGCTTAAATCGAAAATTAAGAAATATGATTTTCCTCAATAATGGAGAATGTTTACCTTGATGTGTGTATCCTAAAAATACTGCACACTCCTATGCATACACTAACCGTACATAATACTGCACTATGATTTTGTTTCTGATGATGAGTCCGCAACGAATCTCAAAATTCAGAAGGACAGTTGGCGAGCATACGTATACTTTCGATAAATTCTTTTCGGGCCATTACATTTATATGGAAGGGGAAGGTACAGAGTGACAAGCAATCAATTAATCATCGTTCTTATCAACTTAGTCTTGGGAACGTCTCCGGCCAGTAGGTACGCATATCCCTCGCCTGTATGGCCTCCCAAGAATCCGAAAGGATGGCCTGCCAGTTCGTCCGATCATGGACATGCGTAGCTCGCCCTACCATACGATAGCCAAGTGGTTAGCGGATAAACTCAAACCGCTGCAGCAGCAACTAGCACCACGGAGCTATCAAGACACTTTCACATTTATTGACGACATCAGGGACATAAACCTAAATGGCATGATGATGCTCTCCTTAGACGTCTCGTCGCTATTTACGAACGTCCCGGTCGTGGAAACAGTAGATTACATCTGCGACTTCCTATTGACGAATCAGACAGAAATAGGAATTCCAATAGAAGCCCTGAAGGAACTTCTACTAAAATGCACATTAAATGTGCAGTTCCTTTTTGATAACCAACTATATCGACAGATAGACGGCGTCGCCATGGGCTCCCCCCTTGGGCCTCTCCTAGCAAATATCTTCATGGGCAATCTGGAGAAGTTTCAACTTAGCGACCAGATTCATAAATTTAAACACTACGGTCGCTATGTCGATGATATCTTTGCTATCGCCCCAGCAGACACCAATATAGACTTGCTTCTAAATACTGTCAACCAAGCACACCCCTCCATAAAGTTCACATTGGAGATGGAAACGGCAGGTTTGCTTCCGTTCTTGGACGTTCCCCTAAGCAGACGACCTGATGGTAGCCTCCGAAGGAGCGTTTATAGAAAGAAAACCTGGTCCAGACAGTACACGAACTTTCACAGTTTCGTACCCATCCAGCAGAAGCGTAATCTAGTCCGCTGCTTAACGCAAAGGGCTAGAAAAATCTGCTCGGACGATACTATCGAAAGAGAGCTCACGAAGATCCAGAACCTACTTCGAGAGAACGGGTACCCTGTCAAGTTTATTCAGAAGAACATGATGGAGAGAGAACGCAAAACCTTAACACCCACCGTGGAAAAGAAGACCCTTTTCCTCAAAGTCCCCTTTCAAGGGGACGCAGCAAGTGAACTGTTAAGCCGACGCCTTAACCTAGCCGTATTACGAACTATCCCAGCAGCGAAAGTTCAGGTTTTATTCTCAACAAACCCGGTCCTACACGGCGAAGGTAAGGATAAGCTGCCAGCCCAGACCACTTCCATGTGCATTTACTCATTTACTTGTTCCTGTGGAGCAGGTTACATAGGTCACACGAGCCGGCGCTTATCCAAGAGGATACGGGAGCATCTGCCAGCATGGCTTAACAAAGGCGAAGTCAGGAACATCAACAGTTCCATTCTTGCTCATATGGTGGACTCTGGACACCGTGTTGACCCGAACTAAGCCTTTAAGGTGATCTACAAGGTCTCACCAGATTACCCGAAGTCCCTGGATCAGCTGCTGCTGGCCACAGTGGAGGCCACGGCCATTCGCCTGATGAAGGCGGCGTTGTGCGCGCAGAAGAACCTTCTTCAGGCCCTTAGCTTAGCATGGCCAACGGCCGCAGAACTACCAGCATTTTCCAAGCGTTTTTTCCTCCCTCTCCTAATTACCCTGTCACTACCCGCTTTTTATCAACCCAAACCCCAAGCCCCCATTCCCAAGACTAAGTTGATAAGAACGATGATTAATTGATTGCTTGTCACCCTGTACCTTCCCCTTCCATATAAATGTAATGGCCCGAAGAGAATTTATCGAAAGTATACGTATGCTCGCCAACTGTCCTTCTGAATTATCGAATCTCAAAATATCAGGCGAATAAAAGTCTTCTTCTCAATGGACATTGCAGTGTATGGACTAAGTCCCCTATCTTCCCTTTTATACGATTGAGCATATATGATCGTAACACCTCTTTTTATCACTAAAATGACAGTTTTCAAGTTTGGTTTTTTAAGTTTCAAAAGCCCTGGACTAATTTTCATTCTAGCCAAAAATCGAAAAACTTGAAAATATATTGTCGGCTGTTGAACTTGCATTTTCTTTGCCCCAAAGAATACCGAACCAGGACAAAACAATAGAAAATATTTTTCTGGATCGCATAACGCAGTTTAAGTGGTTTATACCGGCGGTGAAAGTAAGCTTAATAAATTATCGTAGAACGGTATGAATAGTTGTAAGTTTGTCAAAAATGTGTTTATAAGCGGGCGTATACAGCCCTTACATTAAATTTTAGCGTACTGAGGAAATATTCCGTGGGATTTGAAATAGACTGAGGTTGTCCGAGCACCTGGAGACAAAAAACAGGGCGCTTTTGTAAGCAAATATCAATCAAACAGAACTGGTGTCACAATTTGTATTGTTGCAAGTGGCTTCCAAATGGCACATACGGCCGGCTATAACGCACAAGTACTTTGCATGAAGCCGTGCGCCAGTCGTGTTTGATACCATGGTGGAAACCAGCTATGAACCAACCCCGATTAAATCTAATCGGCAAATGCAAAACGAAGCTTAATATCAAGCTGTATCTACATCTACGGCTATATTCAAAGCTGAGAGAAGGTGTGTTAGAAGGGCCAACGACAACATGCGTAAGCAGTCGTTTCGACGACCAAAAATGCATATCAGTAAAAGGGTTAAAGAAGCGAATGTTCTAGCGAATTTATCGTGGTGTCGACTAAAGAATCCTTAACAGATTAAAGTGCCTCTGCCACACAGGTTCTGGTCCCTCCTTCGCTCTTCCCAACGACACCACACTTCAATAAAACGCAGATGTCATCTTTTTGAGAGAACATGAACCTTACTTATGATGGCCATACATTATGGCGATTGAAAATACCGAACCCCATGATAACACAGCGAAATATGTGCTATATTTATTTGCTAATAAACACCTATCTGCACTCTTCATACGAATGAGAGCTCAGAATACCTTGTGGAATTATGATTGGTCAGACTTTGACATTATTGTTATATAAGGCAAATTTAACTTCTACACGTGTGTTTCTTATTAACACCTTAGCATTCAGTCCGTCGTATGGAAAACTTGTTTTCTCGTGCAAACCTCTCAATTGACGTTTCTGATTTCAATCAGTCTTTTTTGAAAAGTGATGAGGCGTTATTAACTTATTTTGTTCATCCATACTGGAATAAATTTGACTTTAACAGGCCGATCGCTAAAGCCTGTTTTGCGATAATACTCGGACTGGTCAGCCTATGTGCTGTCATTGGCAATGGGATAGTTGTTGGCATCCTCTTGAGGTAAAATTTAGCTATCAAGTACAACATTAGGCTTTAATTGATTTGGTACGTCAAAAGATTAAAATTGCAGGAGTATCTTCTGTTAATGACGAACTTCTTCTATGTCCCTTTATTTTTTTAATTAAGTCAAATAAATTTATGGTTATTAAAAGCGCTGATGCTTTCCGAAGATAGTTTTCTTAACTTTCTGTGCTTACCATCGTTGTGCAAATAAGTTTTTGCATTTTTCTTTTCGTTTACGGACACTAGGTGTCTGGAGGGAAATTATTTGCAAAATAAATTTCACCTCTCTCTCTCATAAACGTAATCCTACTGTCATTGATTTATCATTTCACACACTTGTGAAGCGTTTGACCGCCTTGGTTGGTCAAATCAATTATTCAAATCTGCAAACTTCTACTTACTAATCAAACACATTCTATGAGATTACACAACAAATTGCCGTCAAGCATCAAGAAAGGGGATGAAAGTTCGACAACTAACGAGTTGAGTGCTGAATTACGAGCCATCGTCGCGTTGCGCAGACCCTCGACGAGGAGTACGTGATCTGCGTATTTGAGTTTGCACGCGACGGCATTTTGACTGCGTTTTATAAATACTGCATCCCTTATGGTGAAAAGATTCTGGTTCTACGCAGCATGTACGTTAACGAAGGTCTCATCTGAAAATTCGGCGACAGAACCTGACTTTGTAACAAGTAACGTCTGTGGCATTGACGAGCTCTACGGGAACAAGTTATTTTAATCTTACTTTTATAGCGTTTGAAATGAAACTGTAGCCGAGGAAATGTTAAAGTTATATAGCAATACAATACGCTTGAATATAATATTTGTACGCAAGCGAATCCAAATTGAACAGCACTGATTTTCGTCCTCCTCTTATTGTACAACTAAGTAAAATAACCTGGTCCATTCGCTTTCAGTTCCACACCTTTGCGGACACCTCCCAATGCATTTACAGTCAACCTGGCTATGTGTGACATGACATTGTCACTCGGCATCCCGTTGAAAATAATTTCTAGCTACTACGGCTATTGGGTTTGGGGTAGACAAGGTGAGCTGCCACAGTTGGCCTTCTATGAATTTTTGTTCATTCGTAAGACAGAAGCATCTTTTGGTCATGGTTTTTTGTTCTTACTAATTTCCGATTTTCATAAAGTAAAAATGATGTCAAGGATAAATGTTAAGATATTTTCGCAGTGTGAACGTGACATTAATTTCCATAGCGATTTGGATGAACACGCACATTATATTTAACCAATGGACTTTTCTGCGCCAATTTAGGGAAAATCTATAGTATTTGGTAATAAATGTGCCAACTACTCTATCAGATCAAATGTTGATCTAGTTTTGTCCTATAGAATAAAGTTAATCCGGAAAGTTGCAAAAATTCCCATCAAATAATTCAGAACACAATCTTGGCGAGGGAACGCTTTCAGTAAATTCTCATCAGGCCAAACAGTTACAAAGGAGGCTTAAATCTAAAAATCGATAGTTTGTCTTTCTTTACATGCAGGGTCAAATGATAGCACGGAAATGTGCAGCCAGTTAGATAATCATTGGCCATGCCAAGTTGGAGGCTTGCACGAGATTCTTTTGTGCACAAAAAACCGGTTTCCTCAATCGGATTGCGGTTGCTTCTGCTGTTGCCAGCAGACGTTGACCCAGGGACATTGGGCAGTTTGGTGGGGCCTTGTAAATTACCTTAAAGGCTTCGCTTGGGTCCACACGATGTCCGGTGTCAAACATGTGTGCGAGGATAGAACTGTTTATGCCTTTGGTCTCGCCTTTGTCTAGCCATGCCGGGAGGTGTTCCCGTATTCTTTTAGATAAGTGCCTACTCGTGCGACCGATATAACCAGCTCCACAGGAGAAAGTAAATAAGTAGATACACATTTAAGCATCGGGTGCAGTATCGTGCAGTACCGGGTTGGTTGAAAACAACACCTGTGACAAGTTTCCCAAATGAAATAGTGGCAACACTGAAAAAATGGGCAATGAGTAGAGAAAATAATAAATGTTCGAAGTTATAGGTAGCCTAAAAGAGATGCATTGTAGGCTCCAATACCGTATCATTTTTGTTAAACCACTTTGTTCATTCTGGCTTCCATCATCCTCCATTTCTGTCTCCAAAATAAATTTGTGTATCTGTTACGTGTGCACTTCACTAACATCTGTTTAGTGACTTCCCCGTGTGCATGCGGTGATTAAATACCATGCTTATCCTGTGATTCTCGAATAATGCAACGAGGGTTTCCCGTTTAGTAGACAAAAAAATTGGAAAAAGTTTAAATACGATAAGTTTTCATTCAAACTTTCTTTGAAGTTGGCGCTATACCCTGTGACATTTATACTGTTATGATACAGTAAATAGCATCTGCTTACAAGTTCATTACAATTTCTGGATATGACTTTTCATATAACATAGAGTTACAATTTTAATCATAGATCTCAGCATCCGGACGTGAAGAGTAAGCAACATGCCTTTAAACTGCATGCTAAAAAAGATTTCGATATCGCGAGTTTTAAAGTGGCATAATTCACGTCTGTTTAGAGTAGCAATGGCTAAATCTTTGTCTTTCCAGTTTGCATAACCATGCCTTAAACTGTTTAAGCATATTAAACAAAACCAAACCCTTATCGACAACCAGCCTGTGAGATCAGTGGATTCTGTGCAGGTCTATTTGGCTTTGCTTCTCTCAACACCACCGTGATGATTTTAATCTTTTGATTTTCAATTAATGTTAAGCCATGTCAATCAGCTTCAAACATAAGCCACCGATGTGCCTTGCTGATGATTGCAGTCGCATGGTCTTGGTCTCTCTTTTGCTGCTCTCCTCCATTCTATGGTTTTGCTAAGTTCCTTTATTTACAAAGTAACTATTTTGTTTTGTGTACTTCTGTTGTACCCCCCAGTAGTAGGCGACGGAAACAGAAGACAGGAAAGGGTAGCGCAGAATGAGCCTTCCTGTCAGCTGGAATGTCTGAGTGAAACCAAATGCAGAAGAATTGAAACAGTGTTGCTAACTTGTGAAGTAAAGCCATCGTCTCTGTCACGATAATCGTGAACTTATATTGTTTGCATCTGCTGTAAGCCAAATAAATGCGTACTGATCAAAAGCGATGGTACCAACGTTCATCAAAAAGTGGAACACTGTGTCGATAATGGCACGTTTGTTGTGGCCGAAGAAATCAAACGGCGACGCACCGAGTTGGAATAGACCGACTAAAACAGCTTTTTGTATATTCCACTCTTAGAAGGATCTTTAAAACCACACCAGGCACGCATGTCTAGGTATTGAAAGAACAGGAGTATATTGCGCATGCAATCAATTAAATGGTTATTAAACGGGAAAATACACAGGTGGAATCTAACTTTATAAGATAATAACGAGGCAATGTATAAAGCGGTCGATGTGGAGTGGGAGATGGGGATGTCATATTATTTATACACTGGTGGGCATTACACGTTTTCGCCGACGGTCGGCAACGAACTGAAGGCAAGCGAGGGGAAGTACGTCAATGGTAGGGATTTAAGGCAAAGTGTTTATCATAGGAAACGTAAAATCACCCTACTGCCATACAAGCTCCGCGTGAAAGTAACCTTAGTCATTGAAACTACTCTATCGAAATAATGATGCATTACAAATTTCGATAAATTTTTGTCAGTGAGACATAACTAACGGCTTACCCGACGATAGGAGTAGGCTGGTGTTGTTGATCCTTCAACAAATGCCGTAGAAAGCCTTAGAAAATCTGAAAAG
>JAYGXS010000002.1:54246198-54260210 GCA_036362985.1 Ligula intestinalis
TTGATCCTTCAACAAATGCCGTAGAAAGCCTTAGAAAATCTGAAAAGTAGTTCTCCTTTACGAATGAGATGTTGTGAAGGCGCTTATTCTATTGTAACTCTATATATAATATAAAATCTTATGAACATTTTTATTCAATTTGGAGGGCGCTATATCCCGGATGGACTTCAGACATCTTGCAGCTTCGACCATATTGCTGACAACGTCGAAGGCTATGTGCATGTGGCAGGAATGTATATATGTGAATTTCTGATTTCAATCGGAATAATTTTGCTCTGCAACATTCGAATCGTGCTGTTCGTCAGGAGAATTGCACGAAAAATGGCTGTTTTAAGACAGGGTCCAGATTTGAAGAGTTTCAGCAATATGCGGCCATGTAAGTTAAAAAGTTTTTTGAAATGGTGCCAAACGCACATCTGAAAAACAAATATACAGGAACTTCGAATTACCTAAAGAGCAGCAGTTAATGACCAATATTCAGTTGCTTTCAGAACCTGAAGAATGTCAGTACTCTATATTTGGTAGCTGTCCGTGCGGGGTTTATTTTGCTTACGAACCCAACGCATAAATAAAGAAATATATATGCATGTAGTACGGCCTAAAGTTTGCGTAACATGCAGACATGCAGAACTTATTTCAGGCACGATAGAATAACGGCTTTTAAATGAGCTTCGTTCTAACCATTAACAAAAAGTGTGCACTGCAAAAGTTGTCTACTTAAATAGTACGGATTGTTATCATTTACTTCGTGTTCCTTAATAAATCGATGCGCGTGAAGATTACGTAACTCAAATATTTTCACATTCTAATAACATATTGTCAAAAAGTGCATATATAAATATCAAGTCAGCTTGAAGGAGAAATAATAAATGTTGACACATTCTAAGACAGGCCCTCGCGGTAACGCAGGTCTCTTAAAGAATGGCATACATGGAAAGACAGTAACTCAATAAATGGCGCAATATGTAAACAGTATCTTTAGCTCACACTTAGAATGCATGGACTCAAGTTAGGTGAACGTAAGCTATCGATAAATTCGTTATCGGGAATACAATAAGATAAAGGAGAATAGAGTAAAAAAGTTTAAGAAACCAACCAGTAGCAATTAGGGGGAGAGGGAAGAGATGTATTATGGGATCAAAGTGGTCAGATTCTAGTCATAATTAAGGATCAGAGAGTGAAAAAGGGGATAGGGGAAGGGCTCCAACAATAAGTTCATTCCTTTCCCTTTGATTCCTTAACACCTCTATCCCTCTTGCCTTAATTACAACTGATTTGATGCTTGCACGTTCGCTAACTCTCCCCTCTCTTATATTATTGCATTTGTCTGATGATAAATTGATAAAAAAAGTTCGTTCACCCAACTGGACTTCCTGAATGCTTACATGGACAATTTTTTATTAATCTTAGGAAATATAATGCTGGATTTATTCTGCGGCCGTTCTGCACACTTGATGTTGCAGTTTGCTGTTCTGTGGTCTTTTTTAATATGATCCCATGACCATCATCTTAAGAACTAATATCCAAAAATATTTTCTTTCAGTTACTGTTAATTTTAAACATCTTTTTTATAAGGCTTTGATTTAAACGTCTAACAGAAGCGCAATTTATCACTGAAGACTGAAAACGAAGCGAATGATGCCAAGGTCTATTAATTAATATGTAAATTTATTAAAAAATTATTTTAATTGAAAAAGTCTTAACTAGGCTCTTTGTTACGTAAAAATTATATCACATCCCCGAGGGAACCTACGTCAGGCATCCGGAAGGTTTTATGACATTTGCTGTTATAGAGTCAATTTTCGACTTCAAAAATTGGCAGCAATGATATAAGGGAATTAAATAAAAATTGATATTTTAATGCCTAGTATAATTTTTGTTCGCACAATTAAGGTTATCTTTAATACACTGGAGGTCATGGTGTTACCGTACTTCGCTAAACAAAGTCTTACAAAAATATCAATAAGATTTAGGTAAGACTATTTCCATTGCTGTTTAAGTATCACCCTAGCTTATCCTTATGCTCAGTTTAAATTAGAAAAGAACACAGAGCAGGTCTATGGAGGCAACCTCTGATTGGACTCCGAGAGATACTTCAAAGTTAAGAAATTGACCCCATCACCAGTATGGAAAATGACTGCTTTTGCTTCTTTCTGCTGTCTTTTCTCTCACTCAGTGGAATAACGCTGTTCGGTAAAAAAGTAAGTGTGTAATTTGGGAAAACACAGACAGCGCCATACTGTATCTCGAGCAGTTTTCAGTTTTCTTTATCCTAAACCTGCTAATAACTTCTCTCTCATTACTTGTTAATGTGTCCATGCTTTTTATTCAACCAGAAACTGAGCAAGATGTTTGAGAGGTGATAAGTACTTTTGATGCCGACCAGGATGGAGTTAAGTGATTGAATGTCGGTGCCCCCTGTTCCTTACAGGCGCTGCCTCCCTCGTTAAGAGTCGGCATTTGCTGCAGATATTTTAGTTATCTTTCGACCACAGTCAGCTTTCCCACGAGCAGAACTTGCAGTTTCCCAAAGCACTGCACTCTCCACCGGTGATGTAACCAACTCAGTCTATTGTACTAGTAAAGCACGGCCAAATATTCATGTAACATGGCATCATATTCGAAACATCGATAGTCCCCCGCTAATCGGTATTGAGTGAAGTTGTTATACGGATAAACATATGGTTGATTCTGAAGAACTCTCACTTACGACAGGATTCCGGATATTGAATGAGCTTTTTTCTGACCGCTATCAAAACGTCTGTACTGTAAAAAGTGGCCCTTTAGGTAGTAGGCATTTTCAACATGCATTTTGACCGTCTTTATTAAGTAAACTATATTTTATAGAAAACATAAACAATGAAATTATTTCTTGTACCCACTTGATAGCAAATTACGCCCTCTTTACACGTTATGCTTCAAGAAAGGGGTACCTTTCGCTTTTAAAAGGGTTTGTTAATTGTCCGATACTTTTTAAAACTACTGACTGCTACACTCGAATTCAAGGTTACAAACTGCACACTGTGTACTTCCTGTTTAAGAAAAGTGCGTTTTCGTCTACGGTTTGAGGAAGAAGTCACATATTTCTCAGAAGATGTTGCAAAAGATGTGAACCATGCTGCAAACACAAAAGGCAGCATTAATAAATTGACGGATATGACACATGAACACCTGACAATCATAAAAGCTCATAATTATACACTTTTTTAAAACCGAAACATACCCTTTCTTTAAGTATAAAATTTAAACAAAGCGTAATTTTCTACCAAACGGATCCAAAAATACTTTTCTTTTGTTTATTTTTTCCATTAATTATATTTGAATTTATAAAGGCAGTCAAAATAAATGAAGTCAGAATAAACTACATGATAATCACCTCACTCAATGCTGATTGGCGAGAGAGTACCCATCTTTCACATATGTCAGCATGTTACATGAATGTTAGATCGTACTGTATATATAATAGATAAAATGCATATGTACCTCTTTCATAGCAAAAGTATAGTATTCCTTTAGATGTATGCATCAACTGAAGGTGATTATGAATGCCCGAAATGTTAGCTTAGATAGTCAGGCAAACGCCTTATGCTCATTCATCTTGTCTCAATTTACTAATTAGTTTTATTATAGGTGCAATTAAACGTTTGTTGTCCGTTCTTTGCTCCAAGTCACAGAGAGCTATGGAACCACGCTTTGATGAACTGAAATTACATGTAGGCTAGCAAAAGTAGCCTGAACTAAATTAAAACTTGTACAAATGTGAATGCAATAGTTGCGTTTGAATACGAAGGGCCCAAAGCAAAAGCAATGTTAATTAATGATCCCATCCTCAACCTGTAGATAAAATTAGCCACCTGCATTCGACGGTAATGAAGTCAAATCAAGCCAAGTCAAATTTATTAAAGGAAATAAATGCAAACGCCTTTAAACTCCCCATTGGTACATAGTATTTAAGAAATGCATCGGCACAGCCGAACATATCAAAGAAGTCGTTTACACAATTGTAGGCGACTACTCGCTTGTTTCAAGTAATACACTCACGTGAAGTGATTTCAGTTAACACGGGCTAGCAGTGTAACTGAGCAAGAAGAGCAGACTGTGAAAAAACTCCTTAGGCATGGCTCACTTGTGGTTTTTCGGTAAAAAGCTGTTGGTCGTAGGGGAAAAGATGTGAATCATAGGACCAGCATGCTTTTGTGAATGTTGATGGCAGCCATGGGGTCCATGGCGGGTAATATCTACAGCCGAAGGGCCATACGAGGAGAAGACCTTAGAGTCACGAGAACGTCCCCAAAAACCGGAGATGCGATCATGATACGCTTTTGCTGTGACACGAGCAGAGGAACGTGCCACGTCGTCAGCAGTTGGTTTTTAGGTTGATACGAGAAAGAGCGTCACAGGGCCGCGTAGCCTATGACCATATGTGCGGTAGATGCCACTGCAGACGCAATCAGCGCAGTTCACAAAGTGAGAAGGGAACTTAGATTGGAAAACATATTTTGATCAAATGCTGGTAAGACTACTTAAAATTACTACGTTTTTATTTATAGCATTTAAGTGTTTGGATTCGGAGAACTCAGTTGTGGTGGTACTCAGTAAGGCGGTACTGGTCAAGTTTTGCCTCAAAAAGTGTCCACGGATGGGGATATGACAATGTCCGCCGGAAGGGCATTCCATACCTAGATTACCCTCTTAGAGAAAAAGAATTATCTTGAAACAAGTCTTGCTCCAGTCACACGTAAGTCACAAACTAAAAATGACTTACTGCTTCAGCGAGAATGTGATTGTCAAAATGTATTCTAAGCAAATCACAAACAGAGCCAAATGTAATCGCAGCACAGTTAATTTCTGCGCATGATTAAAGCAGCTGATTTTTAATACTTTTATAATTTTGGTTACAGTTATAAACCATGATAATTTTTGGACTGAACACAGGTCGGCCACGGAGGAGAGCAGACGTGCACGCTGCTAAGGTATCGGCCATCACCATTACCATCTTCTGCATTTCAAGGCTGCCCCACGCAACCTTGTCGTTCCTCTCTCTTAATGGTTAGCAATACTGGCTGACACCCATCTCCGCTCAGGTGGCTTTGCTCTTTGCCAAGTCCAGTGCTGTCTACAATCCCATAGTTTACGCCTTTATGAATAAAGAAGTTTGCATTAGTATAATCAAAAGGATGCCATGCCTGATTAACTATTGCCTTTGCTCTAATGGGCAGGTTCAGGTCGCCTAATCCCGCATTTTAGTTTGGTCTCTTATGTCCATTTCCATATAAGTACTGTCATACCTCTTGACCGTTGCCTCTTCCCGATCCCCTTTTGCCCACCGACACCTCTTTTCCTCTACCTTCTTTTTTTAAAATCATCTATTTAAACACATTTTTGGGCTCCTTTCAACCCACCACATCCTCTATCTGACTCTAGAATCTACTTAACGTCAGGCAGGAAGGGCTGTTTGTAAGCTTCTTGAATTTGTACATTTTGTACAAGCTTCTGTCTTTCATTATGCTTTCAACTCAGCCAATTACTGTTTATTTCTATCCATTAATAAATCCATGCACCAAACAGGCCTATTTGATGAAAGCTTTTGTTGTGCAACAGCACATGTGACTGTGATACCACGCTTGAGTATGATATCTTCTGAGTTAGATGACTTTTTCAAGCAATTTGTGTCAATAAGTTTGACCTTTACACGGTCGCTAAAAGCGCAACCATGTGCAACCTAAGAAGCGTAATGTAGAGTTAAATCACCGTGCAAGCGATGGTCTTCTTAAGGGGCAGGTTTAAGAGCAGGTGAATTGAATTCTACTTGAGTCCAGCTTAAACAGGTAACGGATAAATTAATAACTCTGCGAAGGGCTCAAAGTAGAGTAGGTGTCGTCATGGTCTTAACGCAGACGCAAAGCATACGGAAACATAAGAAATGTGTGAGGTCTTGAAATTTGCTGGTCTTTACTCAATAAAAATAACCAAGTAAGGCACAATACCATTGGGAAGCATGATAACCGGCAACCATTTGCGGGTAAACCTATATTTTTAGGACGCGCATGGACAAAATGATGAGGGTACCAGTCGCGGAACCTGCGATTGTAGTGCATTGTGCTCAATTGGAAAAAACATACCAGGGCATTTTTCTGGAGTTGATTGCTGTTTTCACGCCTGCACATAAAACGAATTGTTCCAGTAGACCAACTATCTCCCATATTATTTGCTTGTTGCAACATTCTCTGCCAGAGAGGTTGCGTTAATTGTTGGTTTAGTTAAGGAGTTCACGAGACCTATTGTAGCCGCCGAAGACCATGCAACGCTTATTATGAAATTTGCCTGGACACTTTGGCATATAGTTGAAAACACTTGTGATTCATTCAGTTTATTGAATTCTGCAAAACCCTTTTGCTCAGTTAAATCGTCATTAAAGTTAGATTTATTAAGAGAAATAACCATTATTTTATGGATTATTGGGAGTAGGCTCATATAGAAAAAGTTTCGTATGCTATTACGAAAGAGCAAACCTAACGGCACGTTAAAGTTGATAATGCTAAGAAGGAACTCCAAAATAAATAAAATAGGAACAGAAGATATCCCTTCCAGAATTGGAAAAGTTTATACAAAATTGTTCAGATTTAAGTGAAGCCAAGTTAAAGGAACCAAATTTGTTTGCAGTAACATTGCACATATGTGTTTAAGAAATTATGTTTAGCTATCTGGTGAATTTTCTTTGTAAAAAATGCATTAACAGAAGAGTTTTTGTTTGAATGCAGCAATGAACCTCAAATGTCCTCCAATAAAAACCAAATTTCTAACATGTTTTCCTAGATTTAACACAAATGATGCCTTATTTAATGTAAGTCGTAAGTAGTCGAAAGACATTCTGCCCCCTCATGGACCAAACCGATTCGCATGACCACGCAGCTACTCCAGTAGCCTGCGTTGGGGCTACAAATGGACCACGCAAGAATTCAAAATTGACATTTATGTATACCAATGCGCAAAGCTTACTTTCAAAAATGGATGAACTAAGGATCAACGTATCCGACCTCCTTCCCGATGTTATTTCGATAACAAAAACATGGTTGTCGGGCCAGATTGACAATCGCGAAATTGGAATCCCCGGCTTTCAACTGTTCCGGAAAGACAGAAACAACCAAAGAGGCGGAGGCGTAGCAACCTTCGTGAAGAACGGTTTGTATGTTTCTGAAAAAACGGCGAATCTGTCTTGCCAAGAAGCGGTATGGTTAACTGTAAGAGCAACGGGTTCCCAAAGCTTTGATATCTTAACTGTCTACCGACCACCAAGGAACAATCCTGCGGCCGATGCCCTATTGTTGGATGAGCTTAAAACCCTCGCTTCGCGACCAAATACCCTTATTGTTGGAGACTTCAACGCTCCTACCATCAACTGGGGCTCCTCCTCAGCTGATTGCCCTGAATCGGCATTCGACCACCAGCTCATGAATATAACCCAATCCCTACTTCTCACCCAGCACGACACATTTCCCACAAGAATTCGTGAAGGCCAGCGGATGAACTGCCTCGACCTTGTGCTCACTAAGTCGCTCGACAATATTGACATTGTGGATTGCTTACCCCCACTAGGCCAAAGTGACCATGTAGTTCTCATGTGGGAATACAGTTTATTTTCTTCGCCTGCCCAACCACAAGACCTCCGTCCTAATATCTGGCGTGGTGATTTCGAGCAAATTAAACATGATCTCTGTTTCATAGACTGGGCATCCACACTCTCCGACAACGTTGAAGAAGCTTGGGAACAGTTCAAAGAGATAGTCCAAAATCTCATCTCTAGCCACTGCCCTATCACTCGCCGAAAACTTACGAACAGGCCTCGCTGGCTGAATCCATCCTTAGAAACCGAAGTTAACAAGAAGGGAAAACTCTTTAAAAAGTACCGAATTGATAGGTCACCTGAATCTCTTAATAGGTACAAAATGCAGAGGAACCGAGTCAAACGTCTTATTGTCAGAGCTCGACAGCAGTTCGAAGAGGATCTGTTAAACCGAGCCATGGTTAACCCCAAAGTCCTGTACAGTTATATAAGACAGAGCACGCGGAATAAGGGTCCTATCCCCTTACTGCGAACTGCCGAAGGTGCCGAAATCTCGGACGACAAGGATAAAGCTGACCATCTCTCTCAGTTCTTCCGGTCCGTCGAAGTGACTGAACCCGGTTTTCTATCCCACACTTATGAAGACAATTCGATCCCATCTATTAATACAGTCCTCTTCACCGAAGATGTAGTTAAGAATGAGCTTCGTAAATTGAAAGAATCGACCTCCCCAGGCCCCGATGCAATCCCGGCCAAGCTGTTGAAGGAGCTAGCTTCTGAAATGGCCAAGCCGTTAGCCCTAATCTTCCAGGCGTCATTTGTTACGGGCTGCCTACCATCTGATTGGAAGACAGCGACGATCATCCCACTTTTCAAGAGTGGCAGCCGAGCGTCCGCAAATAATTACAGGCCGGTGAGCCTTACCTCCATTTGTTGCAAAATCATGGAAAAAATCATTAAGAAGGCGTTGATGCAGTTCCTTGAGCAGAATCATCTCCTTTCCGATGCCCAACACGGTTTTCGCAGTGGTAGGTCCTGTCTTACCAATCTGCTATTCTCACTTGATAGCTGGACCAAAGCACGTGACGAGGGCAAAACGGTGCATGCGATCTACATTGACTTCAAAAAGGCGTTCGATACCGTCCCTCATCAACGCCTGCTGCTTAAGCTGCGCAGCGCAGGCGTTCGCGGGAACCTCCTCCTATGGATCCAACACTTTTTGACAGGACGGTCACAAAGAGTCCAAGTCGGTCGCCAGCAGTCCTCAGGTTTACCTGTGGTGAGTGGCGGCCCACAGGGCTCAGTTTTAGGTCCCATATTGTTCCTCGTCTTCATCAACGACTGTGTCAGGGAGCTAGACTGTGAAGTCACCTTGTTCGCCGATGATATCAAATTATGGAAAGTTGTCCAAAGTACGGCAGACGAAAACCATCTACAAGCCAACTTGAACAGATTGGAGGACTGGTCAAAGCTTTGGCTTATGCCTTTCAATGTTAGTAAATGTAACTTTCTTCAAATCGGCAGTTTTAGAGCATCCTGCACGAAAGTCTATTCTTTAAATGGTACTCCGTTGCAACAAGTTGAGAGTCAGACGGACTTGGGTGTGTGGATAACTTCTTCACTCTAACGAACGCTGAACTGTACGAAGGCGGCGAAGTCGGCCAGATCTATGTTACAACTGATTAGACGAGCCTTTATGGGGTTTGAAAAAGAGAGCTTTTCCAAAATCTTTGGAAGCTTCATTCGGCCGCACCTGGAGTTCGCTATACAGGCATGGAGACCTTGGACTGTCAAAGACTGTACTGTCTTAGAGAAGGTCCAGAGGCGAGCGACAAAGATGGTCAAAGGTCTAGGAACATTGCCCTATGAAAGCAGACTGTCAATCCTCGACCTATTTCCCCTTGCCTACAGACAACTCCGGGGGGACCTCATATTAACGTTCCGTATTATGAATAAGCTGCATTGTTGTTTCGTTCCTGATGATTTCTTTGCCCAGGCTAACACGCCAACTTTGCGCGGGCATTCCCTTAAACTACGCCCGGGCAAAGCAAGGATCGACGGAAGAAAGTTTTCTTTACCAACAGAATAGTTTCAGCGTGGAACGCTCTTCCAGAAGAGGTTGTCCTCTCCACTAGTGTCCATGCATTTAAGAGAAGACTGGACATGTATCAAGTGCAAACGCAACGAAGGTGAAAACTCCTTCATCAGATTCCAATGAATCACTTACAAATGAATCACATTGTTTATCACATCCACTGCATCAAACTATACTATTTGCGATTTGCAAGTAGTCATATATTTTTCTGTTATATTTTTGTGAAGACTGTCTTCCCGGAACATGTAACTGTCGTAAAGTTTAAATTTTTCTTTGTATCAACTTATTTCATATCATCCTGTTACCAACAGGGAGTTCAAAGGCATTCGCCTATCTTTCCCTCAATAAACTGATACTGATACTGATACAAATAGTGTTTTGTATACTTTACAACCCCCTTTTTCTTTATTAAGAAACGGAACAGACGATAAAATAATAAGTACTTCAAAAATAGCAATGTATGTGGCCAGTTTTTTTTTAATTCACCAGTATATATCTGAAAGTGGAATTAATCTACTCATTCGGAAGGTAAGCCATTATAAAAAGAAAAGAAAGTTCTTTTATTTCCAGTCCAATTGAATCGTTTATCTTCAGAAAACTTAAATAAATTCTCAAAATTCTCAAATTTCATTGTTACATTACGTTTGAGAAATTGAATATTCACAGATGGTCGTCAGCCGAATATCTAGACAAAGCATTTTCTAAGAGGAAAGCTTTTATGGAAAGTATTTTATTAATCTTAGGAATAGTAGTTGCAGAGTTATACTGCTGACACGATTTACTCTTGATAATGTGGTTTGCTGTTTGGAGGCATTTCTACAAAAAAGCAACGTGGTCAGCATTCCAAGAACTAATATCCAAAAACACTTTCGGTAAATACTCTTTATTATTACCTTATTTTAAAGGTTTTGGTGTAAACGTCGAAAAGATGCACAAATTATGAATTGATCAGTGAAGATAGTAAAAACAAGCAATTCGATGACACACTTTTTTCGATGACATTCAATATATGCGTAACCGGTATGAACAGAATTTACAGAATATTTTGACTAAGGTAAAATTATTTTATCATATAGAAAGTGGTGCTTCAAGTTTTCAACTGAACACAATATCCTAATTTATGGTTATAATTTAGAGTTCTTTTTTGCATCTCTAGAACCACGGCATTATCGAGAAAATTTTATATTCCTTAGCGAACACTTTGTAATTCCTATGATTATTATAAGTACTTAATATACTTCATGCCGTTTATTATTATTTCGATGTTTTCCTTAATACATTCACACTGGTATTGGAGTAATGATCAAACAAATATAAATGAAGGAAAATAACTTAATCAATGGCGACCACTGTATGTAGAGAAACAGAAAATTATTCAAAGCTGCGGGTTTCACCATTTTCGTGATCGGAAGTATTAATAATAAAACAAAAAAATAAATAAACCCGGCCTGTTTGCATGCCTTTTCTTGTGTCTTAAGCATAAGATTAATGAGCAATCCAACTCTGAATGATGTCAGTAGACTAGAGCTTCTGTATGATAGCAAACAATGTCAATATGTGTTTGCAAGCACTTGTTTTCATAAAAGTATTTTTTGAATACCTTTGCATCTTTGAAGCCTTATTGAACTTGAGGGTATGAGACAACGCAAAGGCAATTTGAAGGTGTTGAAATCCGAATTTTTAAGAGCCTATACAGGCCAATTTTTCACACATCTGCCAACGCATAAATGCATAAGGGATTTACTGCAATTTGTATACTTCTTGAGTTGCTTTAATTTATCATATTCAATTATGATCCAGAATATTAATACGCCAACGGTCAGAACTAGAGTAGATTTCCTATTTCACGAAACGTTACCCGGAATTCTGAAATGGGTTTTCGATTAAACATATTTCTTACGTATGGTGTTAAAAATGACGATCGTACAGCTTATCTCAATACATTTTGCTCACATCAGGATGCCAGCATTTTAACAAGCTTCTTTCTGACCGCTAAGTAAAAGCATGTACTACGAAAAGTGACTTCTTAATAAGCATGCCTTTTTAATTGATTTTGACTGCCTTTATCGATTCAAATATATATTTTTGAAAAACATGCAGGAAAAAATAGTTCTTGCACTAGCCTGGTAGCACATTATGCCTTCTTTATTTTTTACTTAAAGAAAGGGTATTTTTCGGTTTTAAAAAAGTTTCCCTATTGCAGAATAATTTTGCAACCTACTGACCGCTACATTGGAATTCAAGGTTGACAGACTGCACACTGTGTAAATCTTGTTTAAGGAAAAGTACGTTGTTGCCTACAGTTTGAGGAAGATCTCACATCGTTTTCATTAAATGTTGCAATATATTTGGAGTATGCTATAAACAGTAAAGGCAGCATTAACAAATTGACGAATACGATGTATTATGAATGAACGCCTGCAAATTGTTAAAAGGCTCCTAATTAGACATTTTTAAAAATAAAAATGCCCTTTCTTTAAGTACAAATGGTAAAGAAGGTGTAATTTTCTACCAAGCGAGTACAATAAATACTTTTTCCTGTATGTTTTCTGAAAAATATATTTAAATATATAAAGGCAGTCAAGATCAATGACAAAAGTGCATATTTCTTAAGACGCCACTTTTTATAGTACATAATTTACTCTTCCACCATCCTGATGTTACCAAAAGGTATTGAGATAAGGCTGTACGAGCGTCATTTTCAAAAGCATACGTAATTCAAATGTTTGAATGCAAAACACATTTCAGAATTCCAAGTGCCGTTTCCTGAGATAGAGAATCTACGGAAAGTCTTTCATTTTTGTCTTGTAGTTGTAGGAGCATGCGTCATGGAGAGCGAGGGTTTTGCTTACTGCGGGTTGAGAAAAACGGTGTTATATTTTCTTCAATTGAAAACCTCAAATTTTTCATACCTGTTTCGTTAGTAGTCACAGGATAAGTAGGCACTGAGTGATAAATAGGAGCCGTTCAATAAATATCCCTAGCGTACACCTAGTTGATATGATTAGCTATTTGAACAGCCCCCTCAATTAATTGTATGCCACGGGCCAGTGTCCGTAGACTGAACCAAACTGAACCGAACATCAACGGTTTTATTTAGTTTTTTTGCAAAAACCTCTAGCTATAGTTATGGTCTGGATGTTCATGAACGGATATCCTCCGTTGTTATAAGGTTGGTTCGAGTCAATGTGCCGCGCCAGCCGGTCTATAGTAACCAGGCTAACCGAGTAAGGCAAGGTTCTACCGCATACCAAGTTACCCAGTCAACATTTGTAGGTAAAACTATCCTCTGGAGACACGCGTGGAATAAAATGCAGATGGTATTTGTCACTAAACTCGCAATTATGATGCATTTAGCTCAACCAATCAGAGCAAAGCAACACATGCTTATCCACGAGATAAAGTGCTTAGTGTACACTCACAGCGATTAATTGTAAAACACGGGCACGTATGAATATGAACACAAAAGATTTAAAAAAAAATTGTTTTCGAGCACCTTTATTCTTAAACGTATTCACTGAAACCTACGGTACCCTTTTTCGCGTTTTTGAATTACGGGTAATTTCAAAAGTAAGAGGGTTGTCAGGTAGGCCTTTCACAATATAAATTAAGGGAAAGGGGCTAAGCATTTTTTAATAGCTGCAGCAGCTTGTAGACATGAGTGAAATATAGGTCATGACCCAGCCGCGACGGTTTTTGCGCAGACAAACGTTGCAACTAGGCGTACACCGATTAGTTAGAGGACACGCTGAGCCGTCCATCTGCCTTTGAATTTCACACTCGAGCCTACGCCGCAAGGCGCCTAATTATGTAGGCATAAGGACATCAGAAACACAGACCATGGCCAATCTTGACCAATTCAAATGTTGATAGGCCAAAAAACGAGGTGGCATGACTAATTGACGACACCTAATAAGCCAGAAATGGTCATCCTAGTCTCCCTTGGCTTAGTTGGGTCTTTATCTTATTTCCCTGTTTATGAAATTGACTTGTTCCCTTATGCTGCAGGCTCGTCCTTGAGTAAATACAGATACACATGGAACAACGTCAGACATATGATGTATTGGAACCCACAAAGACATGGAAGGTCGAAATAGCCATTTCTGGCTGGCAAGCCATCATCAAGCATTCATGCCAAATCCCCAGTTTCTGATACTCTGAGATTGAGTCTCAAGGCACAATGGGATGAGTATATTTCCTAATCAGATAGATCAAATGAACACCCCAGTTCCATCATATTCACGATCACATCCGACGAAGCAACGAGCCCGTGGTGCAATGGTGGTATGTTAAACTTAATGTGCAAAAGTCACGGATTCGAATCTGGAGGATGATGACATTTGTTATGACTGA
>JAYGXS010000002.1:54260310-54281662 GCA_036362985.1 Ligula intestinalis
TTGATCCTTCAACAAATGCCGTAGAAAGCCTTAGAAAATCTGAAAAGAAGTCCTCCTTTACGAATGAGATGTTGTGAAGGTGCTTATTCTATTGTAACTTTATATATGATATTAACTCTTATGAACATTTTTTTTTCGATTTGGAGGGCGCTATATCCCGGATGGACTTCAGACATCTTGCATCTTTGACTATATTGCTGACAACGTCGAATAACGTCGGAATAATTTTGTTCTGTAACATTCAAATCGTGCTGTTCGTCAGAAGAATCGCACGAAAAATGGCTGTTTTAAGACAGAGTCCAGATTTGAAGAGTTTCAGCAATATGCAGCCATGTAAGTTAAAAAGTTTTTTTGAAATGGTGCCAAATGCACATCTGAAAAACAAATATACAGGAACCTCGAATTACCTAAAGAGCAGCAGTTAATGATTAATATTCAGTTGCTTTCAGAACCTGAAGAATGTCAGTACTCTATATTTGGTAGCTGTCCGCGCGGGGTATATTTTGCTTACTAACCCAACGCATAAATAAAGAAATATATATGCATGGAGTACGGCCTAAAGTTTGCGTAGCATGCAGACATGCAGAACTTATTTCAGGCGCAATAGAATAACGGCTTTTAAATGAGCTTCGTTCTAACCATTAACAAAAAGTGTGCACTGCAAAAGTTATCTACTTAAATAGTACGGATTTTTATCATTTACTTGAGTTCCTTAATAAATCGATGCGCGTGAAGATTACGTTACTCAAATATTTTCACATTCTAATAACATATTGTCAAAAAGTGCATGTATAAATATAAAGTCAGCTTGAAGGAGAAATAATAAATATTGACACACTCTAAGACAGGCCCTCGCGGTAACGCAGGTCTCTTAAAGAATGGCATACATGGCAAGACAGTTACTCAATAAATGGCGCAATATGTAAACAGTATCTTTAACTCACACTTAGAATGCATGGACTCAAGTTAGGTGAACGTAAGCTATCGATTAATTGTTTATCGGGAATACAATAAGATAAAGAAGAATAGAATAAAAAAAGTTTAAGAAACCAACCAGTAGCAATTAGGGGGAGAGGGAAGAGATGTATTATGGGAGCAAAGTGGTCAGATTCTAGTCATAATTAAGGATCAGAGAGTGGAAAAGGGAATAGGGGAAGAACTCCAACAATAAGTTCATTCCTGCCCCTTTGATTCCTTAACACCTCTACCCCCTCTTGCCTTAATTACAACTGATTTCATGCTTGCACGTTCGCTAACTCTCCCTTCCCTTATATTATTGCATTTGTCTGATGATAAATTGATAGAAAAAGTTCGTTCACCCAACTGGAATTCCTGAATGCTTACATGGACACTTTTTATTAATCTTAGGAAAGATAATGCCGGATTTATTCTGCGGCCGTTCTGCACACTTGATGTTGCAGTTTGCTGTTCTGAGGTCTTTTTTAATATGATATCATGACCATCATCTTAAGAACTAATATCCAAAAATATTATCTTTCAGTAAATGTTAATTTTAAACATCTTTTTTATAAGGCTTTGATTTAAACGTCTAACAGAAGCGCAATTTATCAACGAAGACTGAAAACAAAGCGAATGATGCCAGAGTATATTCATTAATATGTTAATTTATTAAAAAATTATTTTAATTAAAAAAGTCTTAACTGGGCTCTTCGTTACGTAAAAATAATGTCACATCCCCGAGGGAACCTACGTCAGGCATCCGGAAGGTTTCATGACATTAACTGTTATAGAGTCAAATTTTGACTTCAAAAATTGGCAGCAATGATATAAGGGAACTGAATAAAAACTTATATTTTAATGCCTAGTGTAATTTTTGTTCGCACAATTAAGGTTATCTTTAATACACTGGATGTCATGGTGTTACCGTACTTCGCTAAACAAAGTCTTACAAAAATATCAATAAGATTTAGGCAAGACTATTTCCATTGCTGTTTAAGTATCACCCTAGCTTATCCTTATGCTCAGTTTAAATTAGTAAAGAACACAGAGCAGGTCTATGGAGGCAACCTCTGATTGGACTCCGAGAGATACTTCAAAGTTAAGAAATTGACCCCATCACCAGTATGGAAAATGACTGCTTTTGCTTCTTTCTGCTGTCTTTTCTCTCACTCAGTGGAATAACGCTGTTCGGTAAAAAAGTAAGTGTGTAATTTGGGAAAGCACAGACAGCGCCATACTGTATCTCGAACAGTTTTCAGTTTTCTTTATCCTAAACCTGCTAATAACTTCTCTCTCATTACTTGTTAATGTGTCCATGCTTTTTATTCAACCAGAAACTGAGCAAGATGTTTGAGAGGTGATAAGTACTTTTGATGCCGACCAGGATGGAGATGAAGTGATTGAATGTCGGTGCCCCCTGTTCCTTACAGCCGCTGCCTCCCTCGTTAAGAGTCGGCATTCGCTGCAGATATTTAAATTATCTTTCGACCACAGTCAGCTTTCTCACGAGCAGAACTTGCAGTTTCCCAAGGCACTGCACTCTCCACCGGCGATCTAACCAACTCAGTCTATTGTACTAGTAAAGCACGTCCAAATATTCATGTAACATGGCAACATATTCGAAACATCGATAGTCCCCCGCTAATCGGTATTGAGTGAAGTTGTTATACGGATAAGCATATGGTTGATTCTGAAGAACTCTTACTTACGATAGGATTCCGGATATTAAATGAGCTTTCTTCTGACCGCTATAAAAACGTATGTACTGTAAAAAGTGGCCCTTTAGGTAGTAGGCATTTTTATTATGCATTTTGACCGTCTTTATAAAGTCAAATATATTTTATAGAAAACATAAACAATGAAATTATTTCTTGTACCCGCTTGATAGAAAATTACCCCCTCTTTACACGTAATGCTTCAAGAAAGAAGTACCTTTCGCTTTTAAAAGGGTTTGTTAATTTTCCGATACTTTTTAAAACTACTGACTGCTACACTTAAATTTAATGTTACAAACTGCACACTGTGTACTTCCTGTTTAAGAAAAGTGCGTTTTCGCCTACGGTTTGAAGAAGAAGTCACATATTTCTCAGAAGATGTTGCAAAAGATGTGAACCATGCTGTAAACACTAAAGGCAGCATTAATTAATTGACGGATATGACACATGAACACCTCACAATCATAAAAGCTCATAATTCTACACTTTTTTAAAACCGAAACATACGCTTTCTTTAAGCATAAAATTTAAACAAAACGTAATTTTCTACCAAACGGATACAAGAAATACTTTTCTTTTGTTTATTTTTCCATTAATTATATTTGAATTTATAAAGGGATTCAAAATAAATGAAGTCAGAATAAACTTCATGATAATCAGCATTATGACCTCACTCAATGCCGATTGGCGAGAGAGTACCCATCTTTCACATATGTGGGCATGTTACGTGAATGTAAGACCGTACTGTATATATAATAGATAAAATGCATATGTACCTCTTTCATAGCAAAAGTATAGTATTCCTTAAGATGTATGCATCAATTGAAGGTGATTATGAATGCCTGAAATGTTAGCTTAGATAGTCAGGCAAACGCTATATGCTCATTCATCTTGTCTCAATTTACTAATTAGTTTTATTATAGGTGCAATTAAACGTTAGTTGTCCGTTCTTTGCTCCAAGTTACAGAGAGCTATGGAACCGCGCTCAGATGAACTAAAATTACATGTAGGCTAGCGAAAGTAGCCTGAACTAAATTAAAACTTGTACAAATGTGAATGCAATAGTTGCGTTTAAATACGAAGGGCCCAAAGCAAAAGCAATGTTAATTAATGATCCCATCCTCAACCTGTAGATAAAATTAGCCACCTGCATTCGACGGTAATGAAGTAAAATCAAGCCAAGTCAAATTTATTAAAGGAAATAAAGGCAAACGCCATTAAACTCCCCATTGGTACATAGTATTTAAGAAAAGCATCAGCACAGCTGAACATATCAAAGAAGTCGTTTACACAATTGTAGGCGACTACTCGCTTGTTTCAAGTTATACACTCACGTGAGGTGATTTCAGTTAACACGGGCTAGCAGTGTAACTGAGCAAGAAGAGCAGACTGTGAAAAAACTCCTTAGGCATGGCTCATTTGTGGTTTTTCGGAGAAACGCTGTCGGTCGTGGGGGAAAATATGTGAATCCTAGGACCAGCATGCTTTTGTGAATGTTGATGGCAGCCATGGGATCCATGGCGGGTAATGTCTACAGCCGAAGGGCGATACGAGGAGAAGACCTTAGAGTCACGAGAACGTCCCCAAGAACCGGAGATGCGACCATGATACGCTTTTGCTGTGACACGAGCGGAGGAACGTGCCACGTCGTCAGCAGTTGGTTTTTAGGTCGATACGAGAAAGAGCGTCACAGGGCCACGTAGCCTATGACCATATGTGTGGTAGATGCCACTGCAGACGCAATCAGCGCAGTTCACAAAGTGAGAAGGGAACTTAGATTGGAAAAATATATTTAAATCAAATGCTGGTAAGACATCTTAAAATTACTATATGTTTTTATTTAGAGCATTTAAGTGTTTGGATTCGGAGAACTCAGTTGCGGTGGTACTCAGTAAGGCGGTACTTGTCAAGTTTTGCCTCAAAAGGTGTCCACGGATGGGGATATGACAATGTCCACCGGAAAGGCATTCCATGCCTAGATTACCCTCTTAGAGAAAAAGAATTTTTTTGGAACAAGTCTTGCTCCAGTCACACGTAAGTCACAAACTAAAAATGACTTACTGCTTCAGTGAGAATGTGATTGCCAAAATGTATTCTAAGCAAATCACAAACAGAGCCAAATGTAATCGCAGCACAGTTAATTTCTGCGCATGATTAAAGCAGCTGATTTTTAATACTTTAATAATTTTGGTTACAGTTATAAACCATGATAATTTTTGGACTGAACACAGGTCGGCCACGGAGGAGAGCAGACGTGCACGCTGCTAAGGTATCGGCCATCACCATTACCATCTTCTGCATTTCAAGGCTGCCCCACGCAACCTTGTCGTTCCTCTCTCTTAGTGGTTAGCAATACTGGCTGACACCCATCTCCGCTCAGGTGGCTTTGCTCTTTGCCAAGTCCAGTGCTGTCTACAATCCCATAGTTTACGCCTTTATGAATGAAAAAGTTCGCATTAGTATAATCAAACGGATGCCATGCCTGATTTACTTTGCCTTTGCTCTAATGGACAGGTTCAGGTTACCTCTTGATCGTTGCCTCTTCCCAATCCCTTTTTTCCCACCGACACCTCTTTTCCTCTACCTTCTTGTTTTTATCTATTTAAACACATTTTTGGGCTCCTTTCAACCCACCACATCCTCTATCTGACTCTACAATCTACTTAACGTCAGGCAGGAAGGGCTGTTTGTAAGCTTCTTGAATTTGTACATTTTGTACAAGTTTCTGTCTTTCCCTATGCTTTCAACTCAGCCAATTACTATTTATTTTTATCTATTAATAAATCCATGCACCAAAAAGGCCTATTTGATGAATGCTTTTGTTTTGCAACAATACATGTGACTGTGATACCACGCCTGAGTATGACATCTTCTGAGTAAGATGACTTTTTCAAGCAATTTGTGTCAATAAGTTTGACCTCTACACAGTCACTAAAAGCGCAACCCTGTGCAACCTAAGAAGCGTAATGTAGAGTAAAATCACCGTGCAATCGATGGTCTTCTTAAGGGCAGGTTTAAGAGCAGGTAAATTGAATTCTACTTGAGTCTAGCTTAAACAGGTAACGGATTAATTAATACCTCTGCGAAGGCCTAAAGAAGAGAAGGTGTCGTCATGGTCTTAACGCAGACGCAAAGCCTACGAAAAACATAAGAAATGCGGGATATCTTCAAATTTGCTGCTCTTTGCTTGATAAAAATAACCAAGTAATGCAAAATACCATTGGGAAGCATGATAACCGGCAACCATTTGCGGGACGCGAATGGACAAAATGAAGAAGGTACCAGTCGCGTAACCTGCGATTGTAGTGCATTGGGCTCAATTGAAAATAACATACCAGGGCATTTTTCTGGAGTTGATTGCTGTTTTCACGCCTGCACATAAAACGAATTGTTCCAGTAGAACAACTATCTCCCATATTATGTGCTTGTTGCAACATTCTCTGCCAGAGTAGTGGCGTTAATTATTGGTTTAGTCAAGGAGTTCGCGAGACCTATAGTAGCCGCCGAAGACCATGCAACGCTTATCATGAAATTTGCCTGGACACTTTGGCATATAGTTGAAAACACTATTGTGATTCATTCAGTTTATTGAATTCTGCAAAACCCTTTTACTTAGTTAAATCGTCATTTAGGCTAGGTTTATAAAGAGAAATAGCATTATGTTTTGGATTATTGGGAGTAAGCTCATATAGAAGGAATTTCCTATGCTATTACGAAAGAGCAAACCAAACCGCACGTTAAAGTTGATAATGCTAAGAAGGAACTCCAAAATAAAAGAAAAAGGAACCGAAGATATCCCTTACAGAACTGGAAAAGTTTATACAAAATTGTTCAGATTGAAGTGAACAATATTTGTTTGCAGTTACATTGAACATATGTGTTTAAGAAAATATGTTTAGCTATCTGGTGAAGTTTCTGTGTAAAAAATGCATTAACAGAAAAGTTTTTGTTTGAATGCAGCAATGAACCTCAAATGTCCTCCAATAAAAACCAAATTTCTAACATTTTTTCGTCGATTTAACACAAATAATGCCTTATTTTATGTAAATCGTGAAGACAAATAGTGTTTTGTATACTTTACAACCCTCTTTTTCTCTATTAAGAAATGGAACAGACGTAAAAATAATAAGTACTTCGAAAAATGGCAGTGTATATGGCCAGTTTTTTTTTTAATTCGCCAGTATAGATCTGAAAGTGGAATTAATCTACTCATGCCAAAGGTAAACCATAATAAAGAGAACAGAAAGTTCTTTTATTTCCTGTCAAATTGAATCATTTATCTTCAGAAAACTTAAAGAAATTCTCAAATTTCACTGTTACATTACGTTGGAGAAATTAAATATTCACATATGTTCTTCAGCCGAATATCTAATCAAAGCATTATTTAAGAGGAAAGCTTTTATGGAAAATATTGTATTAATCTTAGGAATAGTAGTTGCAGAGTTATACTGCTGACATGATTTACTCTTGACAGTGCGGTTTGCTGTTTCGAGGCATTACTACAAAGATGCAACATCGTCATCATTCTATGAACTAATATCCAAAAACACTTTCGTTCGGTAAATACTCTTTTTATATACCTTATTTTAAAGGTTTTGGTGTAAACGTCGAACAGATGCGCATTTATGAATTGATCAGTGAAGATAGTTAAAAAAAGCAATTTGATGACACACTTTTTTCGATGACATTCAATAAATGCGTAACTGGTAAGAACAGACTTTACATAATATTTTGACTAAAGAAAAATTATTTTACCACATAGAAAGTGGTTGCTTCAAGTTTTTAACTGAACACAATATCTCAATTTATAGCTCTAATTTAGAGCTCTTTTTTATGTCTCTAGAACCACGGCATTATCGAGAAAATTTTATATTCCTTAACGAACACTTAGATATTTCTATAATTATTATAAGTACTTAATACACTATATGCCGTTCAGTATTATTTCGATGGTTTCCTAAATACATTCACACTGGTATTGGAGTAATGATCAAACATATACAAATTCAGGAAAATAACGTGGTCGACGGCGACCACTGTATGCATAGAAACAGAAAATTATTCAAAGCTGCGGGTTTCACCATTCTCGTGATCGGAAGTATTAATAATAAAACAAAAAAGTAAATTTACCCGATCTATTTGCATGTCTTTTCTCGTGTTCTAAGCACAAGATTGATGAGTTATTGAACACTGAAGGATGTCAGTAGACTGGAGTTTTTGTATAATAGCAAACAATGTAAAAATTTGTTTGCAAGCACTTGTATTCATAAAAGTAGTTTTTGAATACCTTGGCATTTTTGAAGCTTTATTGAAATTGAGGTTATGCGACAACGCAAAAGCACTTTGAAGGTGTTGAAATCCGAATTTTTAAGAGCCTATACAGGCCGATTTTTCACACATCTCCC
The DNA here is from genome assembly GCA_036362985.1 of Ligula intestinalis. Classification (NCBI taxonomy): domain Eukaryota; kingdom Metazoa; phylum Platyhelminthes; class Cestoda; order Diphyllobothriidea; family Diphyllobothriidae; genus Ligula; species Ligula intestinalis. The sequence continues at coordinate 54,268,391 of JAYGXS010000002.1, forward strand.
AACGCATAAAAGCATAAGGGATTAACGGCTATTCGTATATTTCTTGAGTTGCTTTAATTTATCATATTCTATTATGATCCAGACTATTAATGCGCCCACGGTCAGAACTAGAGTAAATTTCCTAGTTCATGAAACGTTACCCGTAATTCTGAAATGCGTTTTCGATTAAACATATTGCTTACGTATGCTGTTAAAAATGACAATCGTACAGCTTATCTCAATACATTTTGCTCACATCAGAATGCCGGCTTTTTAGTAAGCTTCTTTCTGACCGCTAAGTAATAGCATGTACTACGAAAAGGGGCTTCTAAAGAAGTATGCCTTTTTACTTGATTCTGTCTGCCTTTATAGATTCAAATATAAATATTTGGAAAAATGAAGGAAAAAAATAGTTCTTTCAGTCCCCTTCTTTATTTTTTACTTAAAGAAAGGGTATTTTCGGTTTTTAAAAATGTTTCCCTACTGCAGAATAATTTTGCAACCTACTGACCGCTACATTGGAATTCAAGGTTTACAGACTGCGCACTGTGTACATCTTGTTTAAGGAAAAGTACGTTGTCACCTACAGTTTGAGGAATATCTCACATAGTTCTCATTAAATGTTGCAATATATTTGGAGTATGCTATACACAGTAAAGGCAGCATTAACAAATTGACGAATACGATGTTTTATGAATGAACGCCTGCAAATTGTAAAAAAGCTCATAATTAGAATTTTTTACGAATAAAATGCACTTTCTTTAAGTACAAATGGTAAAGAAGGTGTAATTTGCTACCAAGCGAGTACAATAAATATCTTTTTTCCTGTATTTTTTCTGAAAAAAATATTTCAATCTATAAAGGCAGTCAAAATCAATGACAAAGTGCATATTTCTTAAGAAGCCAATTTTTATAGTACATAATTTACTCTTCCACCATCCTAATGTTACCAAAAGGTATTAAGATAAGGCTGTACAAGCGTCATTTTTAAAAGCAAACGTAATTGAAATGTTTGAATGCAAAACGCATTTCAAAATTCCGAGTGCCATTTCCTGAGATATGAAATCTACGGAACGTCTATCATTTGTTGATATGATAAGCTATTCGAACAGCCCCCTCAATTAATTGCATGCCACAGGCCAGTGTCCGTAGACTGAACCAAACTGAACCGAACATCAACGGTTTTATTTAGTTTTTTGCAAAATTTCTAGCCAGGGTTATGGTCTACATGTTCATGAATGGATTACTTCCGTTGCTATAAGGTTGGTTCGAGTCAATGTGCCATCCCAGGCAGTCTATAGTAACCAGGCTAACCGAGTAAGGCAAGGTTCCACCGCATACCAAGTTACCCAGTCAACATTTGTAGGTAAAACTATCCCCTAGAGACACGCGTGGAATAAAATGCAGATGGTATCAGTCACTAAACTCGCAATTATGATGCCTTGAGCTCAACCAATCAGAGCAAAGCAACGCATGCTTGTCCATGAGATAAAGTGCTTAGTGTACACTCACAGCGATTAATTTTATAACACGGGCACGTAGGAATATGAACACAAATGATTTTTAAAATGTGCTTTCTAGCACCTGTATTCTTAAACATATTCACTGAGAACTACGGTACCCTTTTTCACGTTTTCAAATTACGGGTAACTTCATAAGGAATAGTGTTGTCAGTTAGGCCTTTCACAATATAAATTAAGGGAAAGGGGCTAAGCATTTTTTTTAAATAACTGCAGCAGCTTGTAGACCTGAGTGAAATATAGGTCATGACCCAGCCGCGGAGGTTTTTGCGCAGACAAACGTTGCAACTAGGCGTACACCGATTAGTTAGAGGACACACTGGGCCGTCCATGTGCCTTTGAATTTCACACTTGAGCCTTCGCTGCAAGGCGCCTAATTATGTAGGCATAAGGACATCAGCAACACAGACCATGGCCAGTCATACCCAATTCAAATGTTGATAGGCCAACAATTGAGGTGGCATGACTTATTGACGACGCCTAATAAGCCAGAAATGGCAATCCTAGTCTCCCTTGGCTTAGTTGGGTCGTTCATCTTATCTCCCTGTTTATGAAATTGACTTGTTCCCTTGTGCTGCAGGCTCGTCCTTGAGTAAATACAGATACACATTGAACAACGTCAGACATATGATGTATTAGAACCCAAAAAGACATTGGAGGTCGAAATAGCCATTTCTGGCTGGGAAGCCATCATCAAGCATTCATACCAAATCCCAAGTTTCTGATACTCGGAGATTGAGTCTCAAGGCGCAATGGGGTGAGTATATTTCCTAATCAGATAGATCGAATGAACACCCCAGTTCCATCATATTCGCGATCACATCCGACGAAGCAACGAGCCCGCGGTGCAATGGTGGTATGTTAAACTTAATGTGCAGAAGTCACGGATTCGAATCTGGAGGATGATGACATTTGTTATGACTGATTGACGAAGGCTTACAAGCCAGATATAGCCATTTTCGTTCCTCTTGTCTTTTCCGGTAGTGTGCTTCTGCCAGTATCGATAGTCGCATTGTGGCGTAGGCTCAACTGTGAGCCTTTAAGGCACCATTAACGGACGACTGTATTCCGTAAGTGGCTGGTGTTCGCCTATAGGTCACTGTATATTCCCGATCAAAAGCCGGCAAGACAACGAGTTTGTGGCTCAGTGGTAAGGGCGTTTGCCTCTGACCAGAAAGATCGCAGGAGATGAGAAGTCAAGTCGAGCAAGTACAAGGTCCAAATTACAAGGGGGAGGGAGCAATTATCTGGAGTTCTACCGGGCGTGTTTGAAGGCGCATTCGTATCTTGGAGCTGGCGCGGCGATAAGCGACTGAGGCTGGATCAGGTGGTCGATGTGTAGGTCGTTCTGGGTGTGTCGAGACCATGGTCACTGCTACTGTCGTGAATGCGCATGTGGCTTAGTAGGTCAATGTTGGTGGACGAATGCCGGGGAGCAGTGGGGGCAGTAAAGGTTGTGATCTTTTCGATGTGTGTTGGCGTTCCAGCACTAGTTCATCAGTCCCCAGGCATTGGATTCGCAAGTGATCAATCACGCCTATGCGTGAAACGGATGTACAACTAACTGCGGACAGATGCGCGGTGTTGCTTTGGAGGGTCAAGGAGAGTGGCTAGTGAAGTGATATCGGTGGAGACCGAAAATAGATGGTCCAAGAACAGCTTCCACATCTTAACGGACAGTGTCGAGCCAAGTCTTCGGTTGTCCTCTTCTTTAAAGCCTCCAGATCGAGTACAACAGAGCCAAGCTCGTGGGGTGGACAACGGAGAATGTGCCCAAACCACCTTAGGCGTCTTTCTTGAAAGTCCTGATATATCCTCACGGTAAGATTGCGGCCAGAGCCGACTGCTTCATTCAAGTTGAAGTTGATAGACGTTACTTTTAGGATGGTCCTTCGTCGGCGGCAGCGGTCAATGAGCTCTTGTCTTCACTCCCGGATGACCACTGCGAACAATCAATACAGTGCAATCTGTGCATGTATCACTCCTACCTGCACACGGCTTAGACTCTTCTACCATTAAATATGAGTAAGAATTCCCGAGAGAATCCGAAACGTCAGAAAAATAAAACACTTCTTGTGATCCCATCGTCTGCTTCTTCTGATGTGAATGACTCTTACGCATTGAATTGCAGCGTTTTTAGGAGTAATTCGCCGTGCTATTGCTACCTACGGCAATTAACAGCTTCATTGGTGATGACTGCCCTCTGCTGTGATAATTGCGTGCTAGACAACATTTGCGTCTTCAATATCTGCAACTTCTATCAGGCGCGTTAAATATTTACTTGAAGATTTTTCGGCAATGAGGCTCACGGACACTGGCATTGCAAAGAGTGTTAATTTGATCCCTACCCAGCGGATTGGCAATGGACCTGGGGTGATAATAAAGGTGACCCTAAGTTAAATTCATTGAGGGTTACCGACAACCAAGACCTAAGCCTAAGCATAATATTAAAGTCATCCTGCATGAACCTGGCAGTTAGCACAAGGATAACCGAGAACTCATATTTATATGTTCCTGCGGAACAGTTTTGTTTGCAATCGGCTAGTATGAACTCCTCTGATACCAACGGCATGCTTGATGCCTGGAATGTCAACCATGTTCTCTAGTTGGCAGTTTAGTAATTGTACGTTGAATGGTCTTCGTACGAGAGCCAGACGCAAAGCGTTGGCTAATTCAAAATCTGCGTAGTTCATGGTTGACAATTTTTCATAAGTTTATATTATAAACTATTAATTTACGAAATCAATTCCCTCGATTACAGTATGCGCTAAAGAACGTGCAATTTTCATAAATTTGTAAAAGTTTGACAATTACTTGCATTCCAATTTCAACGCATTTACGCACGCTAGAAAATAATAATGAACAGCATAAAGCATATTTAAAACTTAAAAGAAGTATAAGAAGTACTATTTTTGACAGCAAAATTTGCCCGATAATCTTTAATTTCTGGATACGTAAAAAGGGCTATAATTTTTTAACAATAAATGTGAATTTTCGGTAAGTTTTCCGTGTGGAGTCTTCGGGTGGACCAAATGCATTATAAAAACCTACTTACACATTTAAGTAGGTTGGATTACACACAAGCTTCCCATTTTATGAACGCCGTCCGTCGACCCAGTAGGAATTGGCTTATGGCATTGAACTACAGAGAAGTCCTCTGAAGGCCATTGCATACACTAACTCCTTAAGTCTGTATATGAAGCAAAACGGCTTTTCAAATTAACTACGGTAGTTAGCACTTGCTTACAACTTTTAAGTAGGGTTAAATTCACGATGTTCAAACTATCTTCACTCTTTGCCTTTATTCTACTCTCCAGAAAATGTACTCAAATAACTTCGCCCAAGGTGAGGTAACACGCTCCCCCCCAAACATACACGCCTTTGCCGTTGGTCTGGTGTGGTGTAAGCGATGATAATAAAGCTTATTTAAGTGTCCTCGCCCGAGTTTAGAGTACGCGCCCCTACTTACCCGCGTAACTTTTTTTTATTTTACCGAGTTTTTGCAAGCTTAGTTGTTCCGTGACTCACCCCAACCGCCTTCTTCCCTGAAATCAGGTGGTCGTGAGCTTGAGGGGCATGCTTCACATGTTCCCCGGGCGGCCCCACGAGGTACTCCTACAAAATATTATGTGAATAGGAAAAGTTAACGCAATCACTTTATTTATAGAAAAAGATTTTTTTAGTCAACAAATTACCATTAATGGAAAATTATTTATTGAATATCGTCCCCAAACTTGTGTAGTCATTTCGTCCTTTTTCAGTGTCCCATTTGTTTCCAAAATGAGTTTTTGGATAGCATCTGCATGCTTAATAAAATCGGTGACTGTCTCTGTGTGTGTCTCCGTTATCATTTGTCGCCGGAATCAGGTTGACACGCCTTGTGCGCCTTCGACGCGCGCATGTTAGTACCACGATCACTTCGTCGCCACGCGTTCTCGATCGCCTGTGCGTGTCGGTCTCTACGTCGCTCCCTCATTCTACCATGCGCGTGAGGATTCAAGTGACGCCTGACGTGAAATGCGGATGTGAATACGCCACGGAGGGGGGTGGGGGTGGGGAAGGGGTCATCGCTTTCAGGTCATCGCGGCCGCTTGAAAGGGCACCCCCCACCAATGTAGCAAGGGCTATAACCGTGTTTGCACAGCTACTTCAAATTCACTCACCGTAAACTAAGCATCAAAACGCCACCGACACCGTCTAAAGAGGTCGACACCTTGCGTCCTCACACCTCCCGCGGCCAAAAGCCTTTTCAAAATCTTCCCTCACGCCTCTTACTACGCCGCGAGACAATGACGAGACAGCGGCATCAAGCACCCAAAGGCCACCGACACAGTCTCAAGACGTTGACACCATGCGTCCTCACACAACCCAACAAAACCCGAGACGAGAACCACTGGATGACATTAACTAATTGTCTGACTCCTTCCCCTTCCCCTCTCCCCCACCCCCATTTCTCTGTCCCCAATTAAGACTAGAATCTGATCCCCTTGATCCTTTTACACCTCTCCCCTTGTTACTACTGATTGGTTTGCCTAAAACTTTCGTTGACTCTACCCTCCCTTATATTAATGTATTACCTGATGATGAATAAATCGAAAACGTTCGTTCGCTTAACTTGACTTCCTTAATGCTTACATGGGTATCATCGCTGAACTAAAACTTGAAACGATGACCACGGGACGACATTAATTGTCGAACTCATTCCCCTCTCACCCCCTCCCCCTCCCCCACCCCCATTTCACTGGTCCCCAATTATGACTAGAATCTGATGCCCATGATCCCTTTACGCCTCCCTCTTCCTCTTACCCCTTTGTTACTACTGGATGGGTTGAGCGTAAACCCCTTGACCTACTATCACTTGGACCTCTCCCATTATTTACGCGTAAGTTGTCGCGGCCGGTTGAAAGACCGCCAACCCCCCCCCCTCCCTCCACAGCGATGCGGCTAGCTTTTAGGTTAGGTTGAATGGCCTACCACATAAATCACCTCTTTCAATCAAACCCTTAGAAGCTATCATTATGGACAACAGTGATGACGTCAGGCATGTTCTGAACACAAACAACTCGACAAACGATGATGGGCTGGTGACTGAAGGTAACGTTGTAAACTTACTTCTTTTCTACCTTATGTTATTCTGTTCAAAATAATAACCTATTTGTAGGTTCTACCTCATTAGGTAGAAAAGGAATTAGAGCAGTCGCGAGAACACAAGTTCAAACGAAGGAACAGAAGAGACTTGCCAATGTTAATAGACCTTCGCAAGAAACACAGGCAGAGAGACGGCTTCACCTGGAGACTAATGCCATACGTCAGCGATATCGACGCTCCCAAGAAACCACAGATCAAATGCTGCAAAGAAGACGCCATCAAATTAACTTCTCCCAAGAAAACGAGGTCCAAACCCTGCGAAGGAGAGAGCTAGGAAGGTTAAGACATTCGCAACGTCGGCAAAACGAATTACCCAGACGTAGAAGTGCACTTCTGACTATGCAAGCATCACAGAGAGCGGATCAACACCCAAACGATGCTAGAAACTCCAGTTTGCAACCAATTCCCATACGGTTTGGCGACTCTGGCCAGTCGGTTGCTTCCGTAAATGCTCAAGTGTGGGACAAAGCCTCACTCAATTACAACCCAAGTCTTGGTTATGCGGAAGATGTAAGTGTTTCCATTGGGAAGATGGTAGAAGGTTGCGGACATTGTCAGGCAAAAAAAATGAACTGGTGAGACGATCGGCATGTGCTGTTCCAACGGCAAAGTTCTACTGAATAACTTCCCCCCACCGCCAGAAAAACTTGAAACATTGCTTGCTGGTAATAATGACGACTCAAAGAATTTTCTTTCTAATATTAGAAAATAAAACGGTGCGTTTCAAATGACCTCCTTTTGTGCCAACGTTGTTCGTAAGGTTGGATGTATGCCTACCTTTAAGGTGGAAGGCCAGGTTTGCCACCATATTGGATCGTTACTACCTCTTCGTGATGGTGAGCCAAAATTTCTACAAATTTTTTTCGTAGAAGACATAAACCTACAGGCTCAAAGCCGATCCCGAGTGTACCCAGGCTTAAAGCATCATATAACACTGTCCTTTCAAGACGTGCTACACCAGCGCAACAGCTACATTAACAGTTTCAAGTCCGCCCTGGAGATGCACGCTTCCATTGACTTCACTGTTGTCAAAGATGCCACTAAACGTCCTCGTGGAGAACACCAACGAAAATTTAATGGTCCCGCATGCAGCAAGGTGGCCGTCATTATCTCAGAAACACAGCACGGCAACAGGGATATTGTCTTGAGATAGGTTTCAACGGAAAAAAACGAGGCAAACCTTTCATACGACGCCTTACAATACCCTCCCATGCATGTTAATGGTGAAGACGGTTATCGCTTCGGTATACCTCAAATGGGCACCCGTAAAACAGTAAGTTGTAAAGCCTTCTACGTATATCACTTTATGATTCGGGAACGAACTTTCAACCTACGTTGTCGATTCGAAACGTTGTTCCTGCAATTTGCTGTTGATATGTTTGCCAAAATGGAAACAGAACGCCTTTGCTATTTCCGCACACACCAGGAAGAACTTCGCGTGGACAACTACATCCACCTTAGATACAATATCCTTTCTGATGGTGGTAATGGTGCTGGTCGTGGTCAACGTTTCATCTTGCCGTCAAGCCACACTAGGTCTCCTCGCTACATGCATGAGAAAACCCAAGATGCGTTGGTTTACTTTAGGCATTATGGTCACCCGGACCTATTCATTACGCTTATCTGCAACCCATCGTGGCCTGAAATTACTAGTGAGTTGTTCCCCGGTCAAAAGCCACAGGATCACCATGATTTGTCCGCGCGGGTATTCCAGCTTAAGTTGAAAACTATAATGAGACTCATCACAAAATTCAAAATTTTCGGTGATGTTCAGTGTCACACGTACACTGTTGAGTGGCAAAAGAGAGGATTGGCCCACGCTCACATTTTGGTCTGGCTGAAGGAAAAATTGCACTCTTCCGATGTCGAAAAATTTATATGCGCAGATTTGCCGGACCGATCCGTTGACCCTTTCCTGTTTGAAACGATCAAAACTCAAATGGTGCATGGCCTATGTGGTAAGATAAATCCTAACAGCCCTTGCATGAAGGATGAGAAATGTACCAAGAGATATCCCAAGCGATTTCTAGATGCAACTCAGACTGATGGAGATGGTTGCCCTCTCTATAGAAGGCGACAAGCTGAGATTGGCGCATTTGAAGCAGTTATCAATGAAAGGCGAAACGGTGGTGTGGAAATTGATAACCGTTGGATTGTGCCGTATTGCCCCCTACTATCAAAAGTATTCAACACCTACATCAACGTTGCATTTTGCAAATCAGCGAAGTCCATCAAGTACGTCTGCAAGTACATCAACAAAGGATCCGATGCTGCCATGTACTCTCTCAACCACCATAACAACAATGATGAGATTAAACAGTATGAAATGGGCAGATACGTCAGCAGCAATGAGGCATTCTGGAGAAACTTTGGTTTTGATATCCAGAACCGTTTTTCCGGCCATTGAACACTTAAGCGTCCACCTGGAAAATGGCCAACGGATTTACTTTACGGAAGGATTTCTCTTGGATCAGCTTCAGAATCCTAAAGATACAACTTTGACTGCCTTCTTCAAATTGTGCCAGCAAGATTCATTTGCTCAGACACTCTTGTATATTCAGATCCCCTCATACTACACATGGAATCAAAACAAGTGGGCCCAACGAAAGGTAGGTATTCCAGTTGACGGACATCCGGGCATCAAGTTTGATGTGAAAATGGGCAGAATTTACACTGTTTACCCCTCTCAACAAGAATTCTTCTACTTACAAATGCTACTCCATGAAGTTAAAGGTCCAACATCGTTTGAAGATCTAAGGAAGATTGACTGTTTTCTGTGTTCTACCTACAGAGAAGCCTGTGCGAGGCGTGGTCTGCTTCAAGATGATAATCAGTGGGAGGACACCATTGCTGAGGCTGTCGTTGCTAACGCTCCTTTTCAATTACGACGACTGCCTGCGTTGTTGATCAGAAGTTGGGAGTTGAACTGCCCCCATGACCTATGGTTAAAGTACAGAAATGATATGTCGGAAGACTACCAACATCTACTACAGTTTCAAAATGCCCATCTTCCCGTAGACTTAAATGCCGCCATCTACAACATGGCACTCATTCACATTGAAAACACCTTGGTTGAAATGGGTGGAGAGCAACTTGAAAGGTATGGGTTTCCTCCTTTTGACAGGAGCGTTGGAAATCAGCTTCCAGCTGAAATTCAGCGGGAACTTTGCTACAATGTTGCCCAGCTAACAGCAAACGTGGCTCTTCAAAAACCAAGGATGCTGGTCGATCAACTTCACGCATTCAACACTATTATTGACAGTGTCAATAACCGCAGTAATGGCGACCACGTTTTCTTTATGGATGCCCCCGTTGGAACTGGCAAAACGTTCGTCATTCAGCTGCTTCTGACTGAGCTGCGCAAACAAAGCAAATTTGTTTTGGCTGTTACATCGGCTGTTATAGCAGCGACGTTACTTCCCGGTGGCCGAACTGCTCACAGTACCTTCAACCTTCCTCTAAGGTTACCTGATGATGGCACCGCAACATGCCACGTAAGCGGAGGTAGTGGATCATCTGAATTGTTGAAACGGTGCTCAGCTATAATTTTGGACGAGTGTACCATGGCCAACAGAATTGCACTGGAAGCAGTAGACAGAACGCTGCGTGATGTCACAGAAAAAAAAACATTCCGTTTAGTGGCATCACAATGGTTTTATCTGGTGATTTCCGCCAGACACTACCGGCGATTCAAAGGGGTACCAGGGGTGACCAGGTAAAATTCTGCCTAAAATATTCACCGCTATGGTCAACGGTGAAGACATTAAAACTCACGACCAATATGAGAGTTCTCCTGCACAATGCTCATGAAAACGACGGATTCTCCACCAACATCTTGAAGATTGGCGAAGGAAAAATTGACAGCGATGCTACTGGAAACATCCCTATTAGTTTGGTTGCAAATTTGCTGAGCATTGATGAAGATCTTACAGAAAAAGTTTTCCCTGATCTCCAAAATAACTTCACCGACGCAGAATGGCTACGCTAACTAGGAATTCTTGCAATGACCAACAAATTTGTCAATTCCATTAACAACAGAATTAGCCGTCTTCTTCCAGGTGAGGAAAAATTGTACAAATCATTCGATACGACGGTTGATCCTTCAGACTGTGTTGATTATCCAGTTGAATTCCTGAACAGCTTGGAAATATCTGGCATTCCACCGCGCAAACTGGTTCTGAAGGTTGGCGCGCCAATTATGCTGATGAGAAATATTGATGTACCGCAGCTATGCAATGGCACTAGTCTCATTGTCAAGCGACTGATTTCATACCTTATAGAGGCCACAATTATAACCGGTTGTGCAAAAGGGGAGACTGCTTATATCCCCCGCATTCCTATCGTGCCATCTGACACTCCATTTAATTTCCGAAGACTTCAAGTTCCCGTGAAGCTTTGCTTCGCCATGTTCATCAACAAGTCCCAAGGTCAAACCTTCAGGGTGGCTGGAATCCACCTGGAAGAATCGTGCTTTTCCCACGGTCAGCTCTACGTTGCGATATCTCGGGTTGGCTCGAAAACCAATTTGTACGTATTGGCACCCGACGGCGTTACGAGAAATGCCGTTTACACAGAAGCGTTAGTGTGACGAATCTACCTTTCATCTTTTTACGGCGCGAATTGATTCTTATTTACTGTCTTCTCATGATCCCGTATTTCTCACTATTGTTTTCTTTCAAAATTTTCCTCTCTTAATGCCCACATTTACCACTTTCCGCCGCATACATACTTATTTACTCGCTCATATTTTAATGCCACCAGTGAACACGTTTGTGATGCAGTTGGACCAGCATGAAAAAAGATGTTCTTTGTAATGATGCTAGACTAATTACATTGCCACTCGGCAGCAAGTTAGGTTTGCCACCAAACTTATCTGACAGAAATTTCCTTTAAAAACCATACGGCTCGCTACTTTTCAGCACTTTGCTTGCTGAGAATAACTGTTGACGATCTTTGGGATCCCATGCTTCGATATCTGGTCGGCAGACCCGGTAACCAGCAAGGGTGTACGATGGGCTCAACTCCGGTACTCGGCGATGTTCTCGTGCCCATTGCGATCTTCACCTCCTGTGACCATTAAGGTATTGATCAACCGCGATGGCCTCCTCCTGACATGATTCCAACACTTTTAGCAGCAGGACATACGATTAACATGTACCCGTCGCCTCCCCCCCTCCCGGCCCCAGCCCCACATTCGACAGTTTTTCCATTTTTAAAATCCCGCAAAACGGCATTTGAAACTTGACCTATGGAAAATGCCTAAGGAGGTTTTTTACTGTCTTCCTCTACCCAACGCTGATCTATTTCTGGCAGCGCCACAGGTTCTGCATCATAACCATGTACAAAGAAGGAGTTCAAAGGTATTTACCTATGAATTTCCAAAATAAAGCTGAAATTAACGGTACATAATCATTTTAAGAAGTTCTCATATGCGGTTTGCCTACCAAAGGGTCAACAACATGTAAGGAAGCCCAAGGCGAAGCCGGGCTTCGGCGCTAGTTTCTTATAAAAACGTCCAAAAAGATGATATTTAGAAATGCCTCTAAGCCACAAACCACACTGTAGAGTATACGAAACGTCCGTTAAAAAACTAGGATCTTTTTTATTCCTAAAATTAATAAAAAACTTACAATAGTAGGTTAACTCTTTCAAATGTGTTTTAATAAGATATTAAGCTTAATAATTGCTGTATATATTAAATTTTCCAAGTAAATTTTCCAGTTAAGTTGGAGAGTATTGACAATTTTTTTTCAATTTACGTGATTATAAATAATGCAATTTGACTGGATATGAAACTATTTATCTTTTTCTTTAATGTGGATTTTATTCTGCCAGAGTTGATTACTTCCGGGATCTGTTATAAGTTGCCGAATGCAAAACAAAGTGGCCATGGACATGGCCCTTTTTTGAAGAACTTCGTATTTTCTCTCTGTCCCGTTTCTAAACAACACATAACTACAACTTAAATTTTACAAAACAGTTTATTTCTACATAACTTACATGAAATAAAGCCTGTTTTACATTACCTTCGCGGTAAAAAATGTTGTCACTTTGGTTATTCCCAAAGGTGAGTGATGCAGTTTAAACAAACGGCAATGAAACTTTTCTTTACCACATTTTGTGCGGAAAAAACTTCACAGGTTAGCTAAACGTAAGTAGTTAAACTTAAATCGTTCAATATGTTTGAAAAAAAGGCGATTCATTTACCTGGTTTCACTTGAATCTGAAAAGAATTTCACAGAATTAAATCCACTAACTGAATAAAAATAATATGACCAAATATATGCAAAAGTACCCATTCAAATTTCTGTATGACAGTTGCATGGTCATTAGCGATTACTGTACGCCTTATACCATTGGATTTTTACTGTGACAACATACTCCATGAACGAGTTTTGTTCTCAGTTCTGCGTTATTAAACTGGGTCACTTCTTATTTCATTGAATGCAAGGTGAGGTTGTCTCCAGGGGTCGGAATTTTTCCTAATCAGACTAACCATCTATTTTCAAAATTTAAGTAGGCTTACTTTTTCAGACTCCGAATTTTTTCCCGCCCTCCCAATTTTCGCGCGAAAATTGGGAGGGCGGGAAAAAATTCGGAGTCTGAAAAAGTAAGCCTACTTAAA
>JAYGXS010000002.1:54282062-54310719 GCA_036362985.1 Ligula intestinalis
TTTAAGTAGGCTTACTTTTTCAGACTCCGAATTTTTTCCCGCCCTCCCAATTTTCGCGCGAAAATTGGGAGGGCGGGAAAAAATTCGGAGTCTGAAAAAGTAAGCCTACTTAAAGTTTGAAAATAGATGGTTGTTCTTAATTATTATTGAATCCCTACTTTGCTCTGGAACACTTCTGGGCGGGCTACATTACTACCGTTGGGTGGCTTACGGCTTCTGACCGCATGACTCATGATCATATCACTGGTGCGGCTTTCAAATTTGTGCCGCCCATTTTTTGCTCTCCATTCACGGGGGAATTTATTATCCTGTAACATCCTTTCTAATCCTCTGCTTTGTTTGTCTGCATGTGTGATCATGAGGTCATATCTACAGTACACTGCTACCTTTTTAAATGCACGAAAACAAGTTATTTTATCTACAACATATCACCATCCCAATATTTGTCAAATGCGGCCAATCTGTTGCATATGCAATTCACCAACAACACCAACATCGACAATTCTCCGTAGGATGACAACACGAAGAAAAATGCGTGTGAAGAAGCGGAAATGGAGAAGTTGAAAGCGGATCCGGCTCCATAGTTGATGTGAATGACGTGAAAAACTTGAATTGTGAGTATTACATGATTTTTTACCTTTGTCCTTTTAAAATGACCCTTTATTTACCTTACCATCTGCTCTCCGTGAATGGAGCCATTTTTCCTGAAAATTCGGGTTTGTAAAATCCTCAATGTAGCATTATTCTTCTTCGTTTTAGTTTGCTACGCTAATGCCTTCGGGTGGCTTACAATTACTGATCCCGTGACTCCGGCACATTTCGGGCTCCCCTACACGTCCACGCGGATGAGTGAATGGAGCAGTCCGCGCGTTTGCCATGGTGCACGATTACCCGGCTCGAGCTCCGGCAAAACATTGCGCATTGCCTCATCGTACCGAATTTCCAAAGTGCCTCGATCGTCTTCCTGTATGCCGTCCGACTGTGCCCTTTTTCACTTTATCTTATGTCGGCCGCTGTCTGGGAGATGTTGTTTTCCTGAGCCGGAACTTCTTAGCGTGCTACACTAATATCTTAGGGTGGCTTACAGTTACTAATCGCATGGCTCGGGCACATTTGAGTTCCCCTACACGTCCGCGTGGACGTGTAGGTGAAGTAGTCCGCACGTTTACCATGGTTAACGTTATCCAGGCTAGAGTTCCTACGGGACATCACGCATTGGCTCATCCTTCCAAATTTACCTAGTTCCTCGATCGTCATCACGTGTGCCATCCGCCTCTGCCGTTCATTCTCACTTTATCGTTTGTCGGCCGCTTTCTGGGAGACGTTTACCTGAGCCGGAACGGACTTAGTCCGATAGTCACCAACCATGTCTATTCCTCCCCGCCCACGCGGACGAGGGAGGTGTGCAGGCAGCGCACATTGTCTCATTCTTCCTAATTTCCCAAGTGCCTCGATCGTTTTCCCGTTTGCCCTTCGCCTCTGCCCTTCTAATCCACTTTATCTTGTACCGACCGTTTTTCTCGGAGCCATTGTGTTCCTGAGCAGGAACGGACATGATCCCTACAGTCAGCAAACTTGTCTATTCCTCACCGTCCACGCGGACGAGTGGAGAGTGCCGTACAGTCTTCGGTAGAACAATCCGACCGAATCTCTGCACGTTCGCCAACCAAGTGAGCGAGATCGTAAATAAAGTGAGCCGGTGCACCAAAGTCCTTCTGGGTTACTATCCATATCCAATCGCTTTCTCAGGACGTCACCCCCCATGGGTGGCTCAACGTGCCCTGGCACAGCAAATCAGTGGCTACCTTAGGCTCGTTCACCAGTACCAACACCGGATGGACTCGTCTACACCCTACTGTCGTCCCGACTGCTACGCCTCGCCGCATGCCTGCCGCCATCTGATCGTCTGCAGTTCCCGCCCAGGCACCCAACTCACGCCCTACCAACCTTTGGCTCAAGCTGGCCGAGGTCGCGACCTTTTCTCACTCTCCCCAACTGCACCCCGTTTGGACTCCGACGGGAACCCCTGATTTTAACGCGAGCGAGGGGACCGCCAGCAAAGTGAGCCGGTGCACCAAGGTCCTCAAGGTCCTACTACCATCCCCCCGGTCTTTCTGGGTGGCTCTCCGTCTCCGATTGCCACCTCGAACCATCACCTCCCACGGGTGACTCACTATACCCTGGCACAACTAAGCAGAGACTTCTGCATGCTCGTTCGGCAGTGCCAACAACGGCTGGGCCCGTCCGTAGCTTACTGTCGGCCCGGCTGCGGCGTCTCGCCGCATGCCTGCCGCCATCTGCCGGCCAGGCACCCATTTCCCCCCTCCCACCAAGGACCTTTGGCTGAAGCCGGCCGAGGTGGTGACTTTTCTCACTCTCCCCAACTGCACCCCGTTTAGACACCGGCGGGAACCCCTGATTCAACGTAGGCTACTAACCAACTAACTTAAGAGTGAGGAGTGCAGTTTACTCTTAGGTGAATCAGTACGGCCGAATCTTTTGTTCCAGGTCATTTCTTGGTACAGCTTCGGCTGCGGCCGACTAACTGAGCCGCGGCCACTAACTCTGCGGTCCCATACTTAGGGATCTTCTAGCGTCTCAAAAGCGGTCCCCATGCTCCGCGCCATTTAGGATTCCCACAACAGTCCACCTCGGTTGCACTTTCATAATCCGCGGACTTATCCTCTGTAAAACGTCGACGAAATAAGTCCTTTTCTCCCCTCCACACTTCAGGAACTTATAACTCAGTGTTTCCCTTTACTTACACAAAGTAAGATTTACAGAAAAATATTAACAAACGACCTCCTTCAGCATTGTTTTAGCCGTTACCTTTGACCGCATACGGTGGCTTCAGTTGCTTCGTTCCTTCTACACGGATGCCTACAAATACTTAAGTCTTCACTTAGCTGTCTTACCTGTGGCAGCATCTGCATTCTCATTCTTTCATTTGATTGGGCGCTCGTCGATCCAGCTTCCTCCGCTTCTTTTTTTCCTTTTGGCCACCCGCATGCAGTAAACTTTGCTATTGTGCAGTTCAGTTTTGGCTGCGGCACATGCTGCGAACTAAATTATAAGTTATCCATTTTTCCTTCCCCGCCGGGTACTTTTGGTTTGTTTCTCTCGTCGCTTCCGCCGCAGTCTTCCTTTGACGCGTGGCGATCTTCGTTTGCTTTGCTAGTCGTTAAGTGCATGCCGCATTGCTCGATTGCATCTACAACAAAGAAACTATTACGACAAACTTTCCCGAAACTCACCTTCACGAGAGCTATCAAAATCCACACTAGCATAATCACTGCACCTTCCTGACCCATGCGTTGCGATTGCTGGGTACTGCTTTATGTCTGTGGGAACCGTAGGCGTTCCACCCAACCACACCATCCTTTCGTCCACATATCCTGAATTTACGACTAGTTTTCCATGCATTGAAATTCTTACCCGATCCACTGGGTTTGCCTTCGTTTCCACCATCTGCCTGCATGTTCATATCCTCCATTTCCTCTAACCGCAGGAGGCAGCAAGTCTCCGGATTGAGGTTCTTGTTTACCAGCCGTTTTCAAGTGCACAGTTTCGCTTCTGTTGGGTAATGGTTAGGTGCCGTAGGAAAACAATATATCTTCCGTCATATTCGCGGGGTACAGATGAGCTATGTGGCTGCAGAAAATATCCCAGACTTCCGGTACGTTATTCATTCGGAAAGAAAACCACATTCAGTATTGGATTTCCTCAACGTGTGCCCAAACCGACCTTCCAGGAATAGGTCCACTTTGGCGCAGACCCCGTTTAAGTCGACTCCAAAACGCCTCAATGGCTTGCGTGTGCTTGTCCGTAATTGGGTCCAGAAAGTTCTCAGTGTGGTTTACCGTGTAATGCGAAAAACCCAATGTCTTCAGCTTACTATAGCTGCTCCAGCAGTCTGTCACAATTTCACTGCCATGCTTTACTCTCCGGCATATGACGCTGCAGAGGGACGGCGCAGAGCAGCTGCTCAGTTATTCGCACACTGCCCTCTTGACAGTGTCATACATACCGATTACCCACAATTGCCGCACTTTTCGCCCTCGGTTGTACTTACGACGTGTGATCATCGACTCGTCCACCAGCACTTGAATACCCGGTCCACCGACGGACGAAGCTACCCTGTTCAGGGTGTTGGAACAGACGTTCCTACAAATTGCCGGTTTTAGGGATACTCCACAGACAGCTCCCGCTTCCTGTACCCTTCTGCCGGCAACAAACGCCAGGCACATATTTGCTAGCTTATGCGACGTTAACCAGCTTCAATAAAATACAGAATTCGTCCGCAGAGATTGTTTACTGAGGCACAGAGCGCATCTGAAGATTCATCCGTCTCCGTTCTGCGCATACTTCTGCACGGACACTCGTCCGCCGCAAGAGCATCGTAAGTCCGTTGATAGGAGACTTCTGCTGCGGAGGTAGGGCACCAGTTCGGCCGAATTGATGGTTTGCAGAAGCCTATTGTCTGGTGTCGGTTGGTCCAATCGTAGGGACCTCGGTGACCTGTGGTCCAGGCTGAAGCATAAAAGGCGTGCACTTTTAGACTCATCCTTAAATTCTCCGTCCCCCGTAGACCAAGCTTACCAACCGAGGTGAACCTTAACCCTCTGAATGGGTCGTCTTCTTGCCCCTCCTCCCTTTTGCCACACAATTTTCCCCCCTCCAGATCGGTGCCTTTCTGTTCCTGAACACCCAGACGTCTTTCCGCCTACCTTCTTTGTCGGTTAACTAGCAGGCAAGCCTGCGCCTGCTGTGGGCTGTTCGGTGCAGTATTGAACGCGATTTCTGTCCGAAAATTGGCTTCCGCAGTTTGCGTTCTTCCAAAGCTGAGTGGGAAGGAAAAAGCGCATAATATTTGCTTTGGCTTTCGAAGTTGAGCCACCCATTTCTTTGCTCTCCATTTACGGGGGAATTTATTATCCTATACCATCCTGTCTAATCCTCTGCTTTGTTTGTCTGCATGTGTGATCATGAGGTCATATCTACAGTACACTGCTACCTTTCTAAATGCACGAAAACAAGTTATTTTATCTACAACATATCACCATCCCAATATTTGTCAAATGCGGCCAATCTGTTGCATATGCAATTCACCAACAACACCAAAATCGACAATTCTCCGTAGGATGACAACACGAAGAAAAACGCGTGTGAAGAAGCGGAAATGGAGAAGTTGAAAGCCGATCTGTCTCTATAGTGGTTGTGAATGTCGTAAAAAAATTGACTTGTGAGTATTTCATGATTTTTCGCCTTTGTCCTTTTAAAATGACCCTTTATTTACCTTACCATCTGCTCTCCGTGAATGGAGCCATTTTTGCTGAAAATTCATGTTTGTAAAATCCTCAATATAGCATTCTTCTTCTTTTTCTTCTTCTACTCGGTATCTTTCTGCTTAGACATGCGATTATAATGGCAGACCACTTGCGCACTTAACACGCTTAAAGCAGGCCCAGTTGGGATCATACCTGATAGCTCCATATATGTCTGTCAGGCTGCCGACCGTTGCAAAATCGGCTTCTCCGGATGGCCTCCACGCGTACCTGCTAGATAAGACAGAAAACCTGCTCGATGTGCTTAATTTGCGGACCCGTTAGTGCTCCTTACCGCAAACCATACCATCAATTTTAAGGAACAATTGAATTAAATTTAGTCCACTTATTTCAGTTATTAACATGCACTTGGTTAAAGAGAAGCAGTACTTACCTGGTTATTCCCCATTTGTCTGTTGTAATGCTCCTGTGTGGTCGAGGTTGTGGGATAGCCGGTATACACTGCGTAACGTCGAATGCCGGTGGTAAGTACGGTCTAAGGCAGGTCTGAACGGAACTGTCAAAGTCGTCACAACGCATACCTACGATAGAAGACGGTAAGTCTGTGAAGAAGGTTAAGCATGTACTAAGAGCAATAAGGGGAGAATATCTAGGGGAAAAGGGGTGTACAAAAGGACAAGTTACGGCGTCTGGATAGAGAGCGTTACTGTCAAACAAGCTATATAACCGGTGGGGAGCACAGAGCACGCTGCAACTGCAGGTAGAGGATTGGAAGCCGGATTCGTTGGATGGGCATAGTTTCAGCCAGTTGTGGGGAGGCACGATGAGAGCCAGTTGGAAACAGAAGAGCCTGCATAGAACGCCTTATAAAGCTAATTCTGGGACTGCAAAAAGGATCGGCAGTTGAAAGGAAGGGACACCGGTCATTTTCACTCACTCACGAGCTTCACATCTTCATCCCAGTTTCGCGCGTAAACAAGTCCCACCTCAGTCGAACAAACCCATTCAGTTTCTTTGGATCGTTACACTGTCTAGCTTCCTACTTCGCGCACGTTTTGGCTAGCTGGTTTTTCACTTGTCACCAGCGCAACGGCTCGGGTTTGCGTGTCCTTGAGACCAGATATTCAATTCCTTGATTATATTGCCTCCAATTGCCTTTCGAGGCTTAATTTTATTGGTTACCAGGCTGATTTTTTCCCTTTTTTCACTCGCAAACCCAATTAGTTGGCCGAATAAGAGTGGATTCAATCCATTTTTCGCTTTTGTACTCCTTTCATGTGACAGAGTAATCGTTATTAGTGCCGTGAAGTGCATGCGCACCGAAAACGGTAAACTTTTCCTATTTTTTGAATATTCACACCGCAGGCATTTGTAGTCTTGCGAACACGTAAACCGCTATCCTAGAGCAAACACTGCAAGTCCAAAGAATATTGTATTAAAGTGCATGTGTAAACTCAATCTTCACTGAAAATATAGAACTTTAGCATCAACTATCCTCTATGGGCCAATATTATTAGGATAGATTGCCTATATCGGGTATCGAAGAAGAAGATGCGATCACTGGAACAAGGACTTTATTTTCCTGACGTTTCGGATTCCGTCGGGAATCCTTAGTCATAGGTAATCGTAAACAGGTCTGAGACATGCGTATGTTGGTGGACCTCATTGTAAATAATTTTGATGCGGAAGTCATTCAGTATGTCAGTATCAGTCAGTATATTTGGAGTAAATAACCAAAGCCCTTAAAAAACTCCATTGAAACGGTACAGGAATGCATAAGTTTTTATGAAATATGCAAACATTGTTACAGGTCACGTTTGTTGGGCAAAATTGCATAGAAATAATTTGGAAATATAAATTGTTCAAAAAGTGAGGTAATGTGCATTTTCTAGGGACAAATGTAGTTAAGACGTGTCGATGACGCCTTTAAATCAAGCGTAGACAGCAGGATATATTGAATTCAATTAATTCCATGACATTATTTCCACTGCATACCCCTGTTGCATGAATCAAAAAGGGTTAGGAGTGTCAGTATCAGTATCAGTATATTGAGGGTATGTAGGAAAAATTCCTTTGAGTGCCCTATTTGTACATATGTGCCGTGTTAGCAAAAAATTTGTTGCTTAGACTGTTGGTGAGGCAAGTTGTCCTGAGTCATAGGATGAAAAAAGGAGCAGACAGTGAAAAAACTCCTCAGGGATTTTTAGGAGAAAAACTGTCGCCCTTGTGGGGGTAATGCGTGGGATTTGGGAGAAAAAAGGGGGTTCCCACTGGGGGGGGGGGGGGGCATTGCAAAGGTTCCCAGGATCATCACCGTGTGGAAGCCACGTCCTGATTCTTCCTTGCTGATTGCAGAGTCCGCCACGGAACTGGAAAAACAGAGGCATCCGTCCATGCAGCAAATTTAAGTTCACAGAATGTCATTGTATAACAGCAATTATCATAGGTTAGTATAAATACTACCAACTGAAAAACACTTAATTATATTAGCGTTTAGTGAGAAACGGGAGAGAATAAGCTGGCACAGAGCAAGTTATGATTAAAACTAGCTGCCTAATTATAATGTTAATCGAAGACTGACCACGTGGTCTAGCTGCTTGCACAGGTCACTTTTAACTCGTCATAATTTGGCCGCTTATAAGTTGCACAGGCCACAGTCCATCAGGAACCCCAGTGAATCAACAAGCCCAAAGATTTGGTGTTACCGTATGACAGACTGAGGCATTGCCTGAAGAGGGAGCATCAGTTACGTGGGAATGGCCGGGCCTAGCAACAATTCTGACAGCAGAGAACATTATTTTCGCCCAATCACCAAGGCAGCATCCGATACGTACAGGGAATTTGCGGCAAATAATGAGTCAAACGCGAAGTTTAGGGCCATCAGCGCAACAAATAAGGCATAAGCAGTGACTACAGGAAAGGATAATTAAAGTACACAGGCGGATGAGCGCTTCAAACTAGGAATAATGCGCAATCTGTGAATGTTGTACCCCCATCTGCGCATGACTATTATACCAATATGCCTGATTAATGACTATCAACAGGATCCAAAACGCCAAGAATATAAAACTCTTGTTCCAGTCGTTGCGTATTCTTCTTCTGAAATGCTTCCTGGTAGTCGTATATTAACTTAAATTGGGAGAGCCTAATTTGCTCGTGTACGAACAAATACTCGGAAAGCCCTTTTGAGGTCGACAGAGTGACTACTGTCCAGCAGTTGTGGTAATCTGTCTTGTTGCTTTAAAAGCCAATAAGGCAAGTGTTCAGCGGCCCGGGCTCTCATTTGTGTCTATGTATTTGCATCAGCAAGTTAACGTGAATTAATATATACAACATGATGTGGCATGCAGCGGCAAGGCCTTCTTTGCCCCTTTTACCTGAAGGCTTTTAGCAGGATTCATCAAGAAAAAATCCACTGCGTTGTATGTCCTTCAGTATTTAGTTGCACTACTTCGTTTAAACTGTAAATTTTATTTTTAGGTTTAAGTTCCTCGTGCCATTATGAGGGTCATCGGCGTCCACTCTAGAATCAACAATGAAGTTGAAGCCACCGCTTGTGTCTTAATTGATACAGTACTGCCTTCACACGTCAAGTTTACATCACTAAATGCCACAACTGCCTTGTTAGCGTCGAATGCATTCAACGCAGCAACAACTCTGACGACAACTGGCATAATTGTCACGCAATTATCAGGCACGCATTCGACCCTTTCTGCGCATGTCTATGACTATGCTACCATCACCTATACTGAGGTATTCCGGACGGAATCTGAAACGTTAGGGAAATGAAAATCTTGTTCCAGTGATTGTATTCTCTCCTTCTGAATACCTTTATTATGATTCAATAGAAAATAAGATGAGTTAGGGGGTGAAAAGAAATGTAATGGTAGGAGTGAGAAAACAATATAAGTAAACCCGTATTGATCTTCGAGTTCGTAAGCTTGAATTCCAGAAGTGAACATCATTAAAGCTACTTCACGTTGTTAATGAACTGGGCATCACCAGAATTACCATTAGTGCTCCAATATTTCATTTTTAGCAAGTTCAGGATTATTTTGTACCTGTTCATCAGACATATGCATAAATATTTGCTAGTAGGATTTCACAAAAACACGTTCTTACCTCGAGAAGAGTATTTTTTTAATGATTTGACGACTTGCATGGCTTTATGTTGTTGACTTTGCGCTAAAGGGAAGCTCGCGTACAGCTAGCCATTTTACGGGCGTTCTTCTTGATTTGGAAATTGTGATGTCCCCATCCGTGGACACTTTTGAGGCAAAGCTTGACCAGCACCGCTATACGTGCCACCATGGCAACTAAGTTCTACAAAAGCAAAAACTGAATTGCCATTTTGATGTTATAAATATATGCTTAAATCACTTTTTATGTAGTATTACTGTTATTTAGTCAAAACGTGTTTTCACCATAGATAGCCATATCCGCACTTCTATTCTCAATATGCGAACCACGCTGATCACAGCTGCAGTAGCATCTACCACGTCTATAGTCCTAGGCTACGCGGCCTTGTGACACTCTTTCTCGAATCGAACTAAAAACCAACAACCGACGACGTGGCGGGTTCCTCTGCTTATGTCACAGCAAGAGGGTATTATGGTCGTATCTCCGGTTCTTGGGGACGTTCTCGTAACTCTGAGGTCTCCTCCTCGTAAGGCCCTTCGGATGTAGATATTACTCGTCATGGACCCCACGGCTGCAGCAAAGCGCTGCTTGGCGCCATGGATTATTCTCATCTAACCCTACAACGGTAAATTGGACATTTGGTAAATGAAGGTAGATGAAATCATAAACACCACTTCCATTTTTTGAGAAATGTCAAAGGAACCTGCAGTTTGATTTGTAAATACAATAAAATGAAAATGCATACAGCAGTTACATAAGTATATTCCACTGTCTATCCTAATTTGCAACCCACAAAACCCCTATAACCACCGTTTTCGTGGGGCAAACTACTGGAATTAGGGATATATGAGGTACACTACTTAAACTACCTTTGCCATTGGAAGTCAGTGGTAAGCTGACAAGTACGACAGACTAATTTTTTTTTCATTGCCTGTGTAACAGAAAACGTTCGATTTAATGCCTTGAGTAGAAGTCCATTGGCTTAAGTTAAGATGCCTCAAAAAGCTAATTTCCAGGTCCATATAAGTATACGTCCTGAGCCCAAATTGAGATAGAGGGAAAAAAGGGGGCATTTTTACATATTTAAAAAGCAGCAGTGATGAAAATCAAACAAAACGCGTTGCTCCGAGAGAATACCCATCTGGAATCAGAACGCCAATTTGAATTTGGTGCGCTACCTCTCCTGTCTTTGCCCTTCTAACAACTTCTTCCCTTATTTGCTTTGTCTTCAGTTTTCCAAAGCCTGTGGATGTGAGGAGGAATCACTGGCGGAGCAGTCGGCTTGCCTTCAAAGACGGCAACTAGCTTAACACGTAAATAAGGCTGCGGCAATCCATGCGGCAAGAGAAAAGAGACGTGCATCTCGTTTAGCTGAATTGTCGCAACTCGTGGATGCCTCAGTGTACACAGATTCTGCGATATAAGCCTCATTTGAATTCGCGCCAACAGTTGACGGTCTCTTCCTCCCCGACTGTCCAGAAAACCTTCTTAATCAAATGGCCCTTGATCCGTTGGGCTCTACACAACCCAGGTTGTTGATATGCACAATAGCCAACGAGGGCATATACCGGCTCCTTTATGGGCTTGGGTTGAAGAATGTGCAATTTCTCAGTGAAAATGGCACAGTGTGCTTGCCAGCTGAAATTACTTTTGAAGACGCAAACATTTATATATACAGTCTACTGACAGCAAGGTTTACAAGTGAGCAGAATCTTGAACACCCGTTCACAACAGCCATGACCACTGCCTACGGATTCAGAAGTCCGGGGCTTCGCAAAGTTACCAACACCTCCGCCGGATTGGGGGAATTCGGCGTACATAATACGACTGAGTTTATGCATCAGATGGATTCCATTTCTGGTGACATTGAGTTCACCTGTGGCACGCAGAAATTTGCCCAAAGCATTACAGAGCCCCCAAATATCGTCGTTGACGCTTTCAATTTTGTGCAGAAAACACTGAAAAACGGTTTTCCGGACTGAGCAGGTGCTATGCACGGCAATGGAATCGAGTATGTTTTCGGGATGCCCTTCTCGCAGACATTAAAGAGTAATTGTTACGGTTAGACCGAGGAAGAAAGGCAACAGAGCGAAGCCGTAATGAAATATTGGGCACATCATGCTTGATCTGGGTAGGCCTGCAACTAATCTGCCATTTGATAAATAAATAGGCTAAAAACTCAGTTTTACATAACGCCCTTGCCTCTCGTCTTTCACAAATCCAGCAATTTATGAAGATAGAAGCATGGCGAGTCCTGAATGGCCCAACTGTGATGTCGAATCAGGCAACTACATGGAAATCGGCTTGAATCAGACAGTCCAGGCTCATAATCGCAAGGAAGAATGCAATTTCTTCAAACATCGTTTTCCTCTCTCTAATCTGAGGCCACCTGCGCGGTGAAGATGTCCCACAGGCCATTGGTCCGAACCTAGAGCCCTACCCCTATGTTCGTCGGCCACTGTCTGAATTTGTGTAGACTGCGGTTTATTTCATTCATATGGGTAATGGGTGATCGGAAGTGGAAATAAAGGAATCAAATGCATGATATTCCTGTGATTTTATAAATATTTTGCGGTATCTACAGTACTTCCTGAAATTCATGCAACATGCCGATTTATGCGAAAGATTGATACTCTCTCACTAATCGGCATTGGATAAAGTTGTAATACCGATAAGCATGCAGCCTAATTGCAAGTTTTTTCAGTTACAATTGGATGCCGGCCTTTTAGCGAGCTTCGTTCTGACCGCTAACAAAACGCATGCACTGTAAATAGTGGCTCCTGAACTAGTGTGCATTTTTCTCATTGATTTTGACTGCCTTTATTAATTCAAATATATTTTATGAAATACACGATCGAAAAAATTGTTTTTTGTATTTTTTGGGAAGGAAACCACACCTTTTTAAAATTTTCGACTTAAAAAAGAATCTCTTTCAGTTTTTAAATAGTTCCTAAATTGCCGAATAATTTGGAAACCTACTGACTACAACACGTACATTCAAGTTTTTTATACTGTAAAATGTGTATATCCTATTTACCGAAAAGTAAGTTTTCACCTACGGTTTGAGAAAAAAAACACATAGTTCTCATAAAATATTGCAACAGATGTAGAACATGCTGTATACATTATAGACAGCATTACAAAATTGACAGATCTGATGTATATTGAGGTAACGCCTCACAATCGTAAAAAATTATAAATAGGACGATTTTTAAAACCGAAAAATTCCCTTTGGTTGAGATTTTATTTTAAAGAAGCCTTAATTTCCTACCAAAATAAACTACAAGATATAAATTTTTCAGATACGTTTTCCATTAAATATATAAAGCAGTCAAGATCAATACAAAAATGTATACTACTTAAGCAGCCACTTTTTACAGTGAATGCGTTTTGTTAGCGGTCAGAGCAAAGCTTGTTAAGAAGCCGGCATCCTACTGTGACTGAAACTACTAGCAATTAGGCTGCATGCTAATCAGTACTACAATCTTACTCAATACCGATTAGCGAGAGAGTATCAATGTTTCACAAATGTCGGCATATTGCACGAATGTTAGACTGTACTGTTTATCTGTAACTCTGTCCGTAGCATTGTGGGTCAACGCAAATGTGTTAAAACATTCACTCAACACACAGATAACTAGAGTGCCTGAAAACTTCGTGGCATTTGTGTCTGCTTTATGACTAATTTGTACAGACTTACAGTATGCTGAGTGCTGCACGCAACATGCCTTAGTTTGTAAAAGTTTGATCATTTATTAGATACCGGCGAGAACGGATTTACGAAAACTTAGAAATAATAATGAGGAGCATTAGACATAGGAAAAACTTAAAAGAACGAGAAGAAGAACTAAAAGTTTTAAGAAAATACAATCTTCCCGCTAATGTTCAAGTTACGGAGACGTAAAAAATAGCTATATATTAGATCAATTAATTTAGATCTTTTCGTAAGATGGAATGTAACCAATTTAATCATAGAAAAATAAATTTTCTTGAGTCAATATTTTTTCACATAGTACCATTAGTGGCTAAAATTGATGGAATATCGTTCAATTAAGTGTAGCATCATTTCAATCGTTTTCAGTGTGAGTATTTTGCATCTACAGTACGGCCTTAAATTCGTGTAACACGCCGACATATGCGAAAGGTTTATACTCTTTCGCTAATAGGCATTGAATAAAGGTGTAATACGGATTATCATGCAGTCTAATTGCGAGTTTCTTTCAGCACCAGAAGGATGCTGGCCTTTTAGCGAGCTTTGTTCTGACCACTAACAAAACGTATGCACTGTTATTAGTGGCTACTGAACTAGTGTGTATTTTTGTCATTGACTTTAACGGCGTTTATTAATTCAAACGTATTTTATGGAAAACACGAACGAAAAAAAATTGTTGTTTTCATTTAGTAGGAAATCGTATCTTTAAATTTAATAACTAAAGAAAGAATATCTTTTGGTTGTAAAATAGTTCCTAAATTGCGCGATAATTTTGAAACCTACTGACTGCTACACTTGAATTCAAGTTTTTCAAACTGCGCTATGTGTACATCCTTTTTAACGAAAAGTTCGTTTTCGCCTACGGTTTTAGGAAGGAATCACTAAGTTCTCATAAAATATTGCAACAGATGTAGAACATGCTGTATATATTATAGGCAGCAGTACCAGATTGATAAATCTGATGTATTATGAGTAAACGACTCACAGTCGTAAAAAATTTCATAAGTGGGAAGTTTTTCAAAACCAAAACATTCCCTTTGGTAAGGATTGTATTTTAAAGAAGGCGTGATTTCCTTCCAAAATAGACTAAACGATATAATTTTTCGTGTACGTTTGCCATAAAATATAGAGAGGCACTAAAAATCAATGCTCAAATGCATACTACTTAAGTAGCTACTTTTGCGGTGCATAGGCTTTATTAACGGTCAGTGTGAAGCTCATTAAAAAGCCGGCATCTTATTGTGACTGAAACTACTTACAATTAGGCTGCATGTCAATCAGTATTTCAGTCTTACTTAATACCGTTTAGCGAGAAAGTATCAATCTTTCGCAAATGTCGGCATGTTGCACGGATGTTAGACTGTACTATACATCTGTAACTCTGTCTGTATTATCGTATATCAATTCAGCTGTGCTAAAAACATTCACACAGGTGCTAGTGTGTCTGAAAACGTTGCGGCATTTGCGTCTGCTTTAGGACTAATTTGCACAGACTTACAGTATGATGAGTGCTGCACACATGTCTTAGTTTGTAAAAGTTTGATCATTTATCAGAAATCGGTGACAATGGATTTACGAAAGCTTAGAAATAATAATGAGGAGCATTAAACATAGGAACTACTTAAAAGAACGATAAGAAGTAATGTTTTTGTATGAAAAATACAATTTTCCCGATAATGTCCAAGTTCCGGAGACGTAAAAAATAGCTATAAATTTGAGCAATAAATTTTTTATCTTTTCGTAGGATGAAAACGGAATTTAACCAAGTTCATTATTTAAAAAGAACTTTTCTTCAGTCAAAAATTTTTTTCATGTTACCATTAGTGGATATTTATTTATTGAATATCGTCCAATAAAGTCTGGCACCAATTCGATCGTTTCCAGTGTCTTCGTTGATAAATTGATAAATTGTAATTCTGCTCGATGCTTACATCAACACCTTTAAAATGAGATAAAACTAAAGAGCTTTTACCGAAAAAAATGAGCATTTGGATATACGTTCTTATGAGAATTATCATGTGGGTCATATTTTGAAATGCCTCAAAACAGCAAACCAAACTGCCAAGCATACAGAATATCCGCATAATAACTTGGATATTCTTATTCCTAATATTAATGAAAAAATTCTATAACAGAATTAATCTTTAAAAAATGCTTTAATTAGATATTCAGCTGCCGAATTTCTGTCTATATTAACGTAAGATCACAATGAAATTGGAGACTTTTAACAATTTCTTTAATTTATCTGAAGATAAATCATACTCTTAAATTCGGAAATACAACATTTAGATTATTTTAAGATGAAACTTCGGAATGCTAAACTGACTTAAATGGAGCAATCCATCGGTAATTTTATGCGGAATAACTAGTGGTGCTCTATGCGGGAAAAAGTTTCATTATCTTTTGTGGTACCTGCACTCATATCCAGTTATCTTTGCGTACAGTAGACACCGTTGATCATGCAACATTTTGACATATGCGAAAGACTTATACTCTCTCGCTAATTGGAATTGACTTCAGTTGTGATACTGATTATCCTGTAGTGTATTCTGAATTCTCTTCAGTCAGAATTGGAAGCCGGCTTTATAACGAGCTTCTTTCCGACTCCTAGCAAAACGTATCTATTGTAAAATCTAATTACTTAAGTGGTTTGCCTTTTTATCATTGATTTTGACTGCCTTTATAAATTCAAATATATTTTATGGGAAACATGCACGAAAAAACTATTTTGTGTACTTGTTTGATAGCAAATTACGCATTCTTTAAATTTTATACTTAAAGAAAGGGTAGCTTTCGGTTTTAAAAAAGTTACCCAATTGCCGAACAATTTTCAAAATGAGTGAATGCTACACTCGAATTCAAGGTTAAAAATCTGCGCACTGAGTGCATCCTGTTTAAGGAAATGTACAGTTTCGCCTACAATTTGACGTCACCTAGTTGTCATGAAACACTTAAATAGATTTGGAATATATTTTATACAGTATAGGTAACACTAATAAATTGACGGATACGATTTATTATGGATGAAGACCTAAAAATCATAAAAAAGCTCATAACTAGCAACCAATTTATAACCGAAAGCTCCCCCTTCTTTGAGTATAAAATTTAAAGAACGCGTAATTTGCTATCAGACAAAAATAAATTTTCTCTAGCATGTTTTCCAAAAAATATATTTGAATTTACAAAGGCAGTCATAATAAATGATAAAAAGGCATACTAATAAAGTAGTCAGTTTTTACAATATATGCGTTTTGCTAAGAGTGGGAACGAAACTCGTTAAAAGGCCGGCTTCCTATCCTGACTGAAGAGACTTCAGAATACACTACACGATAATCAGAACCACAACTGGAGTCAATTCCGATTAGCGAAAGAGTATTAGTCTTTCGCATATGTCGAAATATTGCATGATCAACGGCGTCTACTGCATGTTAACTCAATTCATAAGAAGGATATAGCGACCACAACTCTCTAATCCTTCACCAACAACCACTTGCAGAGACAGCCTGTCAGAAATCGCAATGTGGTCACTGATCGGAGCTGGTGAAGTTGGTACTTTTAAGGAAGGTTATAATAGCATGTGCCAGTTCGACCTACGGTAAGTTCTTCTGTCGGCCTATAGCGTGCCGATCTCATCGTCAAAATCAATAGGACAGAGCTTGCTAGCAGTAGTGGAGTTAACGACAACTAAGTCATGCAAGTCGGCTCTTTCCACTGTAGAGTGCTCTTATACAGGCCCTGCATGTACTATGAACCCAAATCAATTATATTCGTTTGGACTAAGCGCCCAGGGAGAGTTATATAGTAACATTGGCCAATAATTTACCTAGTAACCAATTTCTAATTTCCGCAAATATTTCCATGGTTTAGTTTAAAATTCAGCTTTGGCAAATACGTTCTCGGTAAATGTTCATCAGGCCAGTAACTTTGCAAAACAATGAAAGTTTAAAAGTGTAGAAAAATAAATAATCGTCTGACGTGGGCGCCGATTGGCGAGATCGGCGTGTTGGTTTAGGTTGTGGGCAGTCGTTAGGGGTCAGTTGCGTTAAGTGATCACTGTCATTTGTATGGAGCAAGCGACTGCCACCAGTGGTTATAAGGCTAACGAATCCAGTACTATGTTGGCAGAAAACGCTAGCACAAGCCCTTTCCCTTTCGTGGCCGGCACTGACGCCTGATGACGATCGCACATCGCCCCACTTACCACTGACAATCGCTCGCTCCATAAAAATGACAGTGATCGCTTTATGCATCTGAGCCCTGATCAATGCCTACAACCTAACCAAACACGCCGACCTCGCCTACTAGCGCAGACTGACAGTTCGCAGTTGCCAAGCGGCGCCCACGTCAGACAATTATTGATTTTTTCACAGGTTTAAAATTTAATTGTTTTGCAAAGTAACTGGCCTGATAAGGATTTGCCGAAAACCTATTTGTCAAAACTAATTTCTAATAAATGGAATGAATGCCGTGCTTGCAGAAACGCTAAATTATTATTTGGAATTTATCAGGAAAACTTCCATCATGCTATGTTTACCATAACCAGGTAAAATAAAAAGGCCATGTCTATCGAAGTCACCTACTGAAGCTAGGCTGTTGAGATGAACAAAATTATAGTCAACGTTACCTAATCAGTGCCAGTGGGGAGAGTGGACACAGGGAAAAATAATTATTCTGCTGGCTAGTTGGCCTTGGCTCATGACCGCTGCGAAGCATCTGGGATGTTTTTCTGCTCACAAGGGATCTGTCTGCATAGCCTGACTGTATTTTAGTTCTCTCCCACAAGCTAGTTTCAGCATAATATTTTATATCTTGGCATCTTTTAACCATTTGAAGGCCATAGGTGTGTGTTCAACCGTCGATTTCTATGAAGTCCACCAACTGCACCAACAGGTTGGTACAGAAGGTAACAGTCTCAGGAGTTCGATTTAAAGTGATAGAGGACGTAGTTAGTAGCACCGCACTTTTCACCTTCTTCCGGAGTTGCGAAGACTAAAAGGGTCCGGCGTAGGCTGTTTTATCAAGTGCAAGCCAAAAAACCGCCTAATTTAGTCCTAAGTGCCAGTTCGCGTTGTGCGGGTACTACTGTACTATCAACCCTCACTCACTCATAGTAGGTGTGAAGACAGGCCTAAGGAAGCCAAGACTGATACGACTACTACGTTTTCTACCACTACTGACCAGCAAAGTTGCAAAGTCTTAGTAGTAGTGTCAGAATTGACTTTATTTTGAAGTTAAGGATGGGACTCATATCCCCTTGTCTCAACAAGGAGTATTAATCTGGGCTTAAACTATTTTGAGTAAGCACATGATTGGGGCCCTGAGCACAAGGGTGGTTGAATTGTTTTCCGCACTCTCAACTCTATCCACCAAGCTGTGCTGACAAAGATACCGCTGCTCTAGGTACGTGCCTGTACATGAGGTGCTAATTTTAGTACTCATGCTCGCTAAAGCCAGTACAGAGTATACTTTAAGTACGGCCTGTGTGTGCTTTTTAAATAGTCACACCCAGTATGCTCTCCCAGTCTGTGTAAGGTAAAAGTGATTAGCATTTGGATAATAATAGAGCATTTGTAAAGTAATGTGCAAGTCCTACCATGCCCACATATCGTGCAGTTTGCCGTCCATGGACTACATATAGGCCTAGTAAAGTATCTATCTCTAGTAGTACGACAATGCAGTATCAGGTAGGTAAAGTAGGGCAGCCCTAGTCGGCGCACAAGAATAGAGCAATATTTCTGATGCTGGTAGTGTTAATGATAGTGATGATACGAGCGAATCAAGGCTTTCTGTGGATTTCGCCCCCTCAACTCTATCCATCAGGCTGTGCCATCTTATTGGTAGCGAGACGTTATTAATTAAAAGCGCAGGTTCCGCCACTTCACATGGTGCCATAGTAGCCTTTTGTGCTGGGAGTATTATCACAATTTACTCTCACTCACCCATAGAAGCGCCCAGAAATATTTGAGACGCCTGAGTTTCGTATTTCTAGTACTGAAATTACTGTTTACACTGCTACTGCTAGCGCTGTATCCGATTGAAAGTAGTGTTGCTAATATTTCGTCATAAATGACACTAATTGGAGATAGATCTGGGATCTCGTCCCCTTGATCTCACATAGGAGTGTGAACCTGGCTTTTTACTATTTCCAGTAGAGCAGGTGTTTGGAGCTCGAATCACATCAGTGCTTGTCCTGCTTTTCTCCGAAGTTGACACTACTAGGTCTACAATACTACTGTTAGAAATGCTGTGCCCATGCTAGAACTGCAATTTCTAGTAATCATACTTGCGTAACCTTTTACTTTCGTGTATGACATTGTAAACTAATGTGCAGTCATAACCTATAAGGGAATATTAGTAAGCTCAAGTTTAAATAAAGACATAAGAGCTTAAGATCCATCATGCATTTAGGTCGGAACAAAATGACGTGTGCCATTTTTCCGGATACTTGTGTCAGAAATACTGTGCCTATGCTAAATAATGTGAGCTATAGTAAGCATACTTGGCAAAACCAGTAGGTGGTGATGTAGATGGTATGGCGTAAAAAAAGTCCCTAACAATACTAGGCAAATGTTCGCCAAATCCTTCTGTAAATGCTTTCTTTGTTTTGAAACGAAGGCAACTGCAAACCCGTCGATATCTCAAAATAAAATCCCGGAGAGGGTAATCAGAAACTCGCATGTATTTATACGCACTCAAAATACCTGGGTCCAGCATCCAGATAAATAAATTATACATCGAAGCACGTTTTTTGCTTACCGTACACAGACCTAGAAGGCTATTTAGTTAACAAGCTTTTTTAGATTTGCAGACTCAATCCACCATCATGTTAAATAAAAAACGAAGTTTGTAATTTGTGTAATTTTGTCACGGAAAGTAAAATAGTATAAATGGAAGTATTCAATTTAAGTAAATAGTACATTTCGATGACAACATGTCTGCGTCTGCAAAACAGGCATAAATGTAGTTGAAATATACCAAAAAGCATCGTCATTTTGCATAGTTCCCATCAGAGGGCCTGATTTATCATTTTTTTCGGGCGGATAGGAAGCGGGGGGGGCGAGGGAATCAAAATACGTTTGGATTGTGTCTTACAAAGCCATAGCTGCAGACAGGGGACAAACAATCTAGTAAACTAAACCATGCCTACTGTTACAAAATAAGTAGACAGCTATGCGAACAATAAACTGATCGGAGGCCTGACCTAGAATTTCACCTACGTTTGTGCCTCAGAGCAATTCCAATAGAGACAAAAAGGCAATAAAATGCGCATTTAAAAGGGAAAGGATATCAGCTATCACGGAAATTACGTGTTTAATAAGCTCACAGAACCATATTTCCTTATTAAATTTGAGAGAAGATGAGAGGGGGGAGACGGTAAAAGAAAGCCAAGTTTGGTGGCATAATTAGGGTCTTCACTGGCAACTAAAGATTAGGAAGATGATTCAAAGAGCAGCCTTTGCAGAAAAGGAGATGGGGGCAGTGGAGAAGGCCAAGAGGCATGCGAGTGCAGAGATAAAAAAAGAAACGAAAAGATTAACCCACAATTGGGGAGGGGGATTAGGCAATCGTGACCTGCTCTCTACAGAAATGACAGCACTGCATCAGGCATGACATCCTTTTGATCAACCTCACGCGAAACTTTACATTCGTGAGGGCATAAACCACTGGATTGTAGACGGCGCTGGACTTGGCAAAGAACAGAGCTACCTCGGCGGAGATGGGTGTCAGGAGGTGGCGGTAACCGATAAGAGAGAGGAAGGCCAGAGTGGCGTAGGGTAGCCATGAGATAGTGAAGATGATGATGATTATGGCCGATGTTTTGGCGGCCTTCACATCTGATCTTTTTTGCTGTGCTCCACCTGTGTTCAGCCCCAAAATATAAACAAATTATTCAAGTTATGACGCCTCAGCTGCTTTCACCATATATAGAGAAGTTAACTGTAAACTTTGACTCGGTTGATCACTTACCTAGAGTCCATTTCAACAAGCGAGGCGTCACTGACACAGCAAGTTGTCTTAAGCCGATGACCTAGCACTCACTGGCACTTTAGAAGTAGGCAAATGCTGAAGTCGATCCTATCGTTAAGTACGAGGTATTCAATGCTTATTGCTTATTCTACAGACTCTTCTTATTGCTGTTGCGATCCTATCAAGTACATTTTTATGCATTATAGCTTAGTTTGGGTTGATTTATTTAGCTTGCACTTACTATCAATCAACCTGGGTGCAAATTTATAACTCTCGGTAACTCGGGACCGGAAAGAGGCAAAAATGCTTGAATGCATATATATATATATATGCATGAAAAGATAAGGTGATCTTGGGATCCATGGTTTTATCGTCCTGCAATATATGTTTACATACCACAATCAGTTCAAAAAGGACAAAAAAACAAAACTTAAAAATGCGCTCAACCAACGTACCTTAAATAACGTCGATACATTACATAAGGGGATTTCACCATTTCAAACAATTCGTAACAAAATGCAAAAACACTTGTCTGTTTCTTACTTGTAATGCACATATCATACTAAAGTATCTCTCTTTATTATTTATTCCCACAAAAATAGTCAGGCCGTTTTCGTTTGCGGATGGTCTCAGGTGGAGGGGTTCCATTAAACACATATATCAACAATCACTCGTTCTTTTGAGGTCATTATTTCTTGAACTGACTTAGAAACATTTACGTGAAGCTCCAAGTTGGCACATTAAAAAAAACGTTTACATGAACACAAGAATTTAAAAAAATATTTTTTGTCTTCCAATCCGAATTATTTCTCATTATGTGAGTAGTCAAAACATATTTTGGCGACAACAAGCATCTTTCTGCGAGCCAAGTCAGGGCAGGTTAGTTAAGAACGTTGGTGACTGCCCTTCATGTTTCTGCGTTTCACCAATTGTACGAAATTTAGAGAGCAATCGTTGATTCTGGTGCCGGCCATGAGAGGTATTTTCTAATGCCCATGACATAATAAAGTAATTCCCAATCATATGGCGACTTAATAATATGCGCATAAATGTTAACCGCGATAACTCCATGGCCCTCTTCTGCAGCAATCTTGCGATCGTCTTTGCAGTCGCAGAGTTGGGGGAGGGAATGTTGCAGGTCAGACGTAGTGCTTTTAATCTGAGCAGGAAACAAATTACGGCCATCAGGCCACGTGTAGCACACGTAGATGGACTGTTTAGCTTTGTGGGATACTACGACCGCACCCCTCACCGGTCGCAGCTGTTAGCTAGGGCGCAAGCACCAGTGCCTACTTACATCAGTCAGTCAATCATCTGCCAATACATGCGAACATGCGAGTCGCAGGAAATAATTGAGAAGAAGACGACCCGGCCGCTGGGAAAATAATTATTTTCGCCTGACTTTTTGACTTTCTTCGCGTATGCATCACCAGAGACATAATCAGAGAGCAGTAGGAGAAACGCGTAGTATATGCACAAGAGCTTGCAGATTTTATAGGATGCAGTAATTGCAGCAAACATACGAAGAAAATTTACCGTCATTGCCTTCTTGAGTGTTAGTGGTCTGTTGAATGGCATGTGGGCTCTGACCTACTGACCTTTCATCACGCGTGGTGGACTCGGGCGTGATTATTGCCTGGTAATCTGGCCCTCGGGTACTGGTATAGCATGAGGCTGTGGCCTGTCCGTTCCCCAAGCTGCGACCTGCTTTTGCTAACTTGGATCTCATCACCAAATATGGATTGGTCAAATCATTGCACACTTTCGACCTCATTAAATTCGAATGTGAGGCCAACTATGGTCGAATGAGCCGCAACTTGAGAATGGGCATCATTTTGCTGCACTGCTGCCGCGTGTTTGGCAATTCGTGTCTTGAGAAGCCTGCCAGTTTCTCAGGCATAGTTGCTTTACCCAC
Organism: Ligula intestinalis; assembly: GCA_036362985.1. NCBI lineage: Eukaryota > Metazoa > Platyhelminthes > Cestoda > Diphyllobothriidea > Diphyllobothriidae > Ligula > Ligula intestinalis. The sequence continues at coordinate 54,305,083 of JAYGXS010000002.1, forward strand.
AACCGCACCAGATCCTTCAAACGACTCCAGACGTTTCTTGTTGTGGCAGTGGGCCTTTTGCTTTCATTATCTGATGCCTTATGGTTGCTTCCGGCCTGTGTGCGACTCCAACTCTAAGTGGTGAGAGAAGGTGGTCGACAAACTCTAAGACGTTTTTGACTTACGGGATCGCTCGCCAAAAGTTGGGGCCGGTGCGACTTTTTTGGCCATCTCATTTACATAAGCACTGGTTGACGAAGTTGCGCGGGTAGCCGGTTTCTCTGAGCACCCGTCAAAGGTATTGTTCCTCGGCAACTGTATCTTCTGTTTCGCTGCTGTGCGTCTTAACATGTTTCTCTGATGACGAATCCGCGGAGGATATGGATAGGTCACGCGAATAAAAGTATTGTCCCAGTGATCGAGTTGTGTTCTCCTCAGTCAATCACGTTCCTGTGACTGACCCACACAGGACCACGCTGTGATGACTAGGATGCTGCCCCTATCAGGTGCGGACGCATGCTCGTCCGAATAGAAACTCTCTCCAACCTATCCTTTGCTAGCTCTATACAGGATACACTCTGAATAGTCTTAAATATGTGAGACCCAGTTAATTGAATAGAAGGCGGAAAGACGTGCTCTGTGACCAGTATTTTATTTGCCAGATGCTTCGAACTCTCACGCGAGCTTATTGTCAAGGAATAAAAAGTGTAAAGCTCACCGTGTATTTAGCTCAAGTCTGCCGGTAATTACCTTACAGCTCTGCTATCAATTTTGTTTTCGCGCAACGCGAGATAGGCAGCAGGAAGATCGATATGCCTGTCAATTGAATCCGCGTGTGAGTGCCATGCCTCCTGCAAGAAGCGTGATATTCGGTCGTCCGACTGACCCAGTACTCGCACGTGTTCGAAATCGAAGCCATGCCCTGGCATGGATGCGTGAGCGGCTATCAAAGAAAGCTTGCCATTCCGTTGCACGGCGAGTTCATGCTGGTGCATTCTCGCGAGAACCCGTTTGTGGTTAAGCCAATTATGTTGGTAAAACCAGCAAGCAGGTTCTCAGGTGAATGCACCAGCATGAACTCGCCATGTGACGGAACGACAAAATGTCTCTGGTAGCTGCTCACGCATCCATGCCAGGGCATGACTCTTGGTCACATATAACGTATTCTCGCCTTCTACAGAATACACTATTACTCTCATCTGACGTCGCTTCATTTTCTTTGCGTAGAGAATTGGGTCTGAACATCGTAGGCCTGGCATGCCAGTTAATTTATCCTCCTTTCAGGGGGAGGAGATCCGGTAGGTAGAAGACGAGTGTTCTTTGCTTGGGTCGCGCTGTAATGCAACACCAGTGACAACGACAAACCTCTGTCAATGAAAACGTGGTTTGTGCTCAGAGCGCCTCCGATTTAAGCAATGATTACACTAAGATATCTCTATAAACTGTGCTTGATATCTCTACTTGCAGTAACTTTGGCATGGGGGAGAAGAAAGCTGACGAACAAGTTGCCACCTTTCGTTTACCGACTTAAACAGGCAGTTTAATAGAACCGTGCCCTAAAAAGGATGCTGTAAATTTTGAAAATTCCGAGCTATCAAGAAAATTTGGCTTAAGGGCATTCGCAATTGCGCGATGCATAAAACAGCAACCATACAGTGAATGGGCTTACGTCTGTAGCAGATTCAATAACTTCGGTATTATTGACCAATTTATGACACTGGTCAAATAAACCCTATAACTATGAAGCAGGTGTAAAATATCCGCAGTATAAAGGAATTTATTAAAGAGGGATATTATGACTGACCAAGGCTACCTTACTCAGAAAATGAACAATTTATCTATATAATTGTCATGATTGATGTGATCTACTGTCCTTTAGCTAATTCAACATTTTATACCTCTGCTTTTAGAAATTGGGTATGAATTTTGGCCAGGAGCTTATCATACAAAAGCGCTCTTTCAAATAAGTTGAAAACTTACATGGTTGCATACTTCCGCATCTTCCGGAAACGGAAGTTCGCAGAAAGTAAGTGTGCTTCTTCTGACTACCCTCACGATTCGAATGCCGATGGAAATCAGAAATTCAAAAATTTACACTCCAGCTACGTGTATATAGTTTTTGACATTGCATGCTAGGTAGTCAAAACTGCAGGGTGTCTAAATTCCATCGGGTATATAGTGACCTGGATATCGAATTTTAAAAAATGCAGAAGAGTTTATATCTTCATTATTTTTCAGTTCTTTTTACGTAACTATGTGAAAATTAGGACTTCTAAGGCCTCCCCCACTGAGGGCAAGCCTAAGATTTGGATTTCTTCTTTCTATGACCTGCATTCGTTGTGGCGTTATTAAACACTAACCTATTCCCCTCGTCTCGATATAACACCATTCAGAAAAAGAAGATGCGATCACTGAAACAAGGGTTTTATATTCCTGACGTTTCAGATTCTGTCGGGAATCCTTGATCATAGGTCGGAGACATGCGCAGATAAGGGTGATACATGCATAGGTTGCACGTAGAGCTGGCCACCAAGAGGTCGTCAATATAGGCATATTCGAAGGTATCGCAGCGGGTTAAGAGAGTTAAACTCTAGCAACTGTAATCTTCAGAATATGGTTCCTCAGGTGAGGAAAAATAGGTGAAGGCCAGAGTAATAGCAATAGTTTATTCTTCATACAGAGGAATGAAGAATAAGCAGGAAGGCGTTTGACTACGGAGGGCACGTCCCTTCGCTGGAGCGGTGTGCTCAGAAGTCATATCTTAGCAGCAGGCATCCCAGCGGCCAGAGAGAAAGAGAGTGTTCAGGCGTGCAGGTGCGCTATTCATTGCCGGGACGGGGGCAGCTTTGTGGCATCTGTGATTGGCTGTCCCCAGCAATCGAGAAGAACAATCGTGAGATTTTGGCAAAATGTGTTTCGACGCCAGCTAGTAACTTCAAAAGTAAGGCCACAAAGCACCCTATCTTCGAGCTGCTGGAAGGTTTGGGAGACTGTGCAGAGTCCAACCGACATGCGCAAGAAATCACAGAGGCCAAAGGGGTTGGTGAAAGCCGTATTTCAAACATCCTCCGGGGGAAAAGGATTAAGTGTAAGGCCCGGACCGGATCGATCTTCGAGAACACGGACTTGGCAAAAAGAACGCTGGCAAAATCCAGAAGGTGCAAATCAGGTTAGCGGTCCAGAGTGGTGAGATTGTTCAAGGGCCTGTAGTCACCGCAGGGGCGCCAGTTACGAATAGTGGCCTTGGGAAGCATGTAAAGACGTGAGGTTCATGGACAGCCAGATAAGCGGAAGATGCCTATTTGAGGCAGCCTCTGTTTTGGCACCAGCGAGCCAAGCAGGCGCGAGACGGCGAGGCCTAGAAATCACAGGAGGGTCAGTATTTGGGATATGATGCAAAACATCGTGCGACGGGGAAGCTGCACTGAATTTTGGGCTGATGAGGGCAGGGTAAATTGCGAGAAGCTGCTGAAATGGGCTATCCGTGTTTGGTTGCAAGACAGAGAGTTTGTGTGTTGAAGGGATGCCTCGGTCTGGTCTCACACAGTGATGTGATGTCATCCCTTTTTTTCCCAAATTCCGCCAATATAGGGTCAAATTTCCATCAATAGATATCCGTTTCCTGAACGGCAGGGGTTTGTGTTGATGGAATTGGTTATATTTACTTCATTGAAACAAATACAAGTAGCTTTTATGAAAACATTTGATCAATTGCAACACATTAAATATTCATTTACGCTTGGTTACCAAGATTTTAATGTTGAACCACCAATTCTGCAAGACAGCTGGGTGGGGGGAATATATACGTAGGTGACCCTAGAAAACATTTATGCTTTAACTAGCACACACTTAAAATATGAGCAGATTGAATACTAGGGCAGAAAAGCTTTCATATAAAATGGACTTCCTTTCACTACCATATGAGGCAGATACACATTGTATGCAAAAGTGTCCCAGGTAATGTTTCTGACTCAGAAAAACATGCAGTAGGCAAATATATTTTCTCCTCTTTAATTTTATCCAGAATCCCTCAAAAACAGCCAGATGAACTCAGGAAATAGTTAGTTAATCTGACGATGTTAAATTCAGTTTTCTCTCTGAGCTGTTGTGTTTGCATCCGCTTACAGCGTCCACTCGGTGAACAATGACATTTGAGTTTGCTCTACATTATTACGCACCAATAGGAGGTCAATACGTTATTGCTTCGTTTAGATTATGCACCGCTTCTTCTACTTCTTCCTGGCATGGTTTAAATTTAGCAAGCAACTGGATATTTAATCAAAGTATTCATGCTCCAAAAGGTCTCCGTGTCTCTTTTGTGGGAAATCAAAGAGGATTTCCTGCATATTAAGCACTTGTGTGTTATATGTGTGTATTTGTTAAGGAAACCTTGTTGAAAAACAGACGCGTTTAATATACATATTTAACAGTGTATTTCGTCATAGTATGCATGGTTTTGTCTTTTTTAAATATAGGTGTTGTTCCTTTTGAGCAACTAATAACAGAAAGTTCAGACAACATTTTTTACCCAATTTTTTATTTTATAACCGAAAAGCTGTTTCTAGGGTGGTAACTGATACAAATGCATGGGCAAGTGGCATACGAAGCATTTTGCCAATTATTAATAAACTAACGTCAGCAAATTTTGGCTGGGATATTCTAGAAAGTCAAATTGTTGATTTTAACTGTATTCAAATATTTAATATTATTCGATAAACATGTGATTTTTGTCATTTTTGATGTCCTCTTAGATAACAACGATACACTATGAGTAGTGTAGAACAAGACTTCTGCTGTCTGGACGATTCCGGTTCTCATTTGACCTCACAATCAAAGACCGTTTTAGAAAGGAGACACTGTTACTCACTGTAACTTAAGCTCTTAAGTGTGACTTTAGATTAGCTCACCATTTGAAAACACTAGAGCTCCTCGATACATAAATGTCCACGCGCATGCATTTGGTCCCAGTTTGGATGTGATTGCTTGCCATATTTGAGGCTAAACGAAACCTAGTTTGTTTCATAAAGTTTTTCGACGACGGAATTGGACTTTAGACTCTTGGGTTTTCTCCTAGGGTTAATGTGCATGGACGAAAATACGGTGACAGTGCATCCGTTTCCATCATGTCCTGTGCACACTTTACCGAATTTCTTTAGAAGATGAATTGGCAAAAATACGTTTTTTTGATAATTCTCATCAGGCCTTTACATTTATATGGTTATTAAGTTAATAGACTATGTGGTATATAAGAAAAAATAGAATGGTTGTCAGGGCAGGTGGAATGGGGGGGGGGGGCGGAACGGGGTTAAAATTTGATCAGCGTTAGGGGGAACTGGTAGTCGGTTGAGGTGCTAAGCTGCTAGCTGTTTGATAAGCCGCTTTTGACCATAGTCACTGCGGCACCGCGACAAAATTCTTTTGGGCGCAAAGGACCGGTCGGCGTAGCTTGATGGCGGCCGCTTATGCCGTAGCCAACAGACGCTGTCCGCGAAATGTTGATTAGCTTGAAGGTACCTTGAAGATTACTTGGAAGGCCTCTTTGGCATCCACACCAGGGTCAGAGTCTACCAAATGCGCAAGAATAGGATTGTTTACACCCTTCACTTATCCCTTTCCTAACCATGTTGGAATGTGTTTTCGGACACTTTTGGAAAAACG
>JAYGXS010000002.1:54319343-54331919 GCA_036362985.1 Ligula intestinalis
CGAGCACATGTGTGTTATTCCAGTGCAAGCAAGTAGTTGGGGTTATGATTGGTTGGATGAACGCAGAATAAGCCCAAACAGAATGTATTAGCCTATCAGCATTCTCGGTTGTCCCTCCTGTCCTGGGTAAAAAGTAATAGCGAGGGGGAGTGTGTGAAAAAACAAGCTTTCGTTTATTAGATTTTGCCTGTCATTTAAACACTTCAAATTTTGAAAAAGGCAATTATCACGGGATTTTAATGTGAACACAGCAAAAACCTCAGAGTGGAACGTTGGCATTAATGCGATACAAAGCCTAAAGCCCAGAAAATCGCAGGTATTGAATTAAGAAGTCATCGTTTCATTTCTCATTCCACAATGCACCAAAAGCCTAATAAGACGATCTCGCGGGCAGGTGCATCGTGTGAAGATCACGCGATTTTAACCTTGAATTATTTTACTGAGCCAAGAGAACCTACCTTCATGCCCGCCCCCACGCTGCAGCTGTCAACCAAACAAGCATTTTCAAGGTGAGAGAAAAGATCAGGATGCACTGTAAAGTAATGGCGACTAAACAAACACTATGACACGCCAATGTACAGTAGATTGTATATCTCGCAAATGTTGAACGCCAACCTTTAAGTGGGGTATTTATCGTGCATTTGAGATTGTTTATTTAGTGGTTAATTAGGCAGAAATTGCTTTTTCAGTCGTCCTTGTCGTCACGGCTCAACTGCTGGACATCTGTTTATACCCCCATGGATTTCTCCGAATTCAGCATATATCAAACCTTATAGGAGGGTGGGTCTCAAAACTTCCATTGGTGAAAAAGCCATAAGAGATCTGAAACAAGCACCTTGGTGATTTTTATGGCATTTCTAGCCTACATGGATGAAGTGACAAGGCTATGGAGATCACGCAGAACTATTAGTAACTTAAAGGCTCTTGCCATTTTGATATCAAACAAGAGAATGTACGATCAGACCTCGTGATACTGAGGTGTCAGATATTACACTGAATTTCCAAACTCATCCCAGCAGCTGAAGAACCCAAAGGTGCCTGCATGTAGGGATATAGGCATGCATGCGTAGCGTGTTAACCTCTGCATGAGCAGCGTGGTAGCCGTGCAGGACCAACAAGGGGCACACCGTCAGAATGTAGTGCATCACTCAATCCACCTCCTCTGTCATCATTCTCCTGTCTACAATTTCTATACTCTCCTGGTAGTAAACAGAAATACATTTTTTATGCTTTTGGAATTGGATACAAGTTCAATCTGCACGTCATCCACATTGTTTTATATTTTCTTCGGAGCAGTTGAAATAGGAGTGTAAAGGTGTGCTCTAAATGAACGTTCTGTGGTCTTAAAATATCAGCAAATATTATTTTTGCGGGTGGCACACTAGACATTCATTGAAAAGTTGTCATCCACAAGTTACATATACATCTATAGTGATGATAAGTTAGGCTTATTAGCCTTCTAAATCCAGTTGGCTGATCCTATATATTCAACAATATAATAGCAGTTAATATTTCATGAGTTATTTTACCTGTAGGCTCCTAGGATGAGCTTGAGTTCACCTTTCCCAGCTAAATGAAAATTGGGTAACTTAATCATTTCAAATAGTCCCAATAATATTGGAAAATTTCGAAGTTATCAATAAAGCATTTTAAGGCACGCACGTGTTAAATTTTTGGGAATGCTTTTAGAAAAATGAAGTTGTCCATCATCCAAAATTATGTTGTATAGAGAACTTAATGTAATAGTATCAAGATTCAATACTGGACTTTTGGATACGAAATTTATTATAGCTCATAGTTTACTTGCTGACCTTTGCAGTCAAGTGTTCGATAATAGCGGCAGCATTTTAGGAAAAAAGTAATGTCTTTACAGCTAAAGAATGTCTACGAAATACGCTAAAATATCGCACGTAAGAGGAGGTTGCACACAATTGGCAGAAATTTACAAAAATTTAAATCAAAGCCTCTTAAAACGTGAATTAATATTTTCTAATGAATTTAAATTTTAAACGAACGATAGTGCTTATGCTACTTTAACACACGGCGCACTGCTATCTGTAAGTAGTCGTGTTTACGGCTTACAACCGTAGAGATAAAAGGAAGTGTAAAAATGGGTCCGTTTGTCGTGAAATCACACCCCGCTTACTCGGGAATTTCCGCTCATGCCACGGAAATTAAGAAAAAGTCCTCTAAGATGCTCCTAGATAATTCAATTAGAAACATTTGCAAGATTTCTGTAAGATTCCTCCCATAAATCTGGATGTGTCGTCCAAACGTATCAGACACAGTATATCTTTCGCAAATAACCGATCGACATGCAGGTGCAAGTATCGTTATCTGAAAATTATTTTTGTAAAGTAATACGAATAATTATATCACGTCTCCTCCGGGGACGTATTTTGTCACCTGCATCTGGTAAAAGATTTAATCTTTTCAATGACCTGCTTGGTTTTGGCCAATCGTAGGCCTCCTCGCTGTCTTTACAGAAGAGTGACAAACAACCCCTGCATTCAATTTATAATTTTAAGGACCAGGAGTTCTCTGAAACCTCCTGCATTCATAAAGGGCAGGGTACAGTGAAGAAAAATCAAAAACCATATGGCATCAAAGGGAATCCCTTATTTGGTTCATAAATTACAGAAAAGGTCGTATTGATAAAGTTCTATGTATAATATGAATAGACGGCAAAGTTATCTTATCAAACCACCTTTATATCTGTTCTCCCGCCCAACTGTCTTACGTACTTGATGATTAAATATTTACTTCTTTGTTAAAGAGCATAAAGGAATATTTAACAGTGTTGTAACATATTAAAGAAAGCCACTTATCGTTGTTTCAGTGACCAAAAAATAATAAATTCCATCAATACAGACTCCTGTTGGTCAGACAACTGAGGCCTATTCATGAAAGTTCGTCCTTACCTTGGTGGCATTTAACGAAAAACCAAAAATCCTGCTACTGAAAATGTAAAAGTAGATTATTGTTAGAGGTCAGATGGAAATAGGACCTCTAAAGACAGTCCGACCGAATACGTTTTAAAAATGGGCACATGAGGTGATCTAAATGTCATGGAGTAAATAAAATTCGGAATACGACATCATCTAAAAGTCGCGTTATATATAAGCACTGTACTAGCGAATGTCAACATGGAAGAGCCACGCTTGAACAGAGAAATGTCGGGCAACCATGGAGGGTTCGCGCGGATGCGCTACTTCCTGGTGGACATGGATTGATTTTTCTCCTCATTTTAGGTTTATTTAGGGCATGCTAGGGCTCTTAAGCTAATGTATTTTGTTTGTAGACATGGAAAGAAAAGCCAAATTTGCATCTGCAGATTCTGCATTTATTTCAGTCAACAAAATAGCAATGGCTAATACGTGACAAGCGAGAAAATTCCTTGAAGCTTGGCACTCGAATCCGACTAGTATTAACAGTCACGTAGAACTTGACTCACACTATTCCGGGTTTCGTGCATGGTCTACTAATCTGGACACAGCCTGAAACAACAAGTGACTCTCTGTGCCCGGTCAAGTGGAATTTCTTTGACTCTTAAACATCTCCCACCCTCCCCCGAACATGCGGCCCATAGTCCAAACGCTAACACCCTCTCCTCTCACTAGCACAAACTATCGCCGCGGTAGTCACGTCACCACAACCCTTCCACACAATCCCCCTTCCCCCCGTCCGTTGTAACCTCTGCCTCCGAAACTTTTAGTGCGACATTCCCCGCGCTCACTTTTAATTTAGTCTGACGACGAACACGTGGTACTTGTTTGAAAATAAACGAGTACAACTCGATTTTCCGGAGATCTTTCTTTGTTTTCATCATATCATCTTGGAATGCAACTTACTTCACGAATCCAAACTAGTTACAATATTTACAGCCGTAATCTAAAAAAAATTAAGTGCTCCTCAATTACCGTGGTCTTCAAAGCCTGTTTATAATGTGGACATGATCGATAAACCAATGAAAAAAATTGATTTTTGTAAAAGAAAAGAGAAAAATCTGAGGCAAAGTTTTTCAGCCGAAACCTGCGAAATGTGCTGAAATCGGCTTGAAGTAAGACGAGTGTAGTCAAGGCCACACGCCCAAAGTGCAGCAGAAGCCGTAAGTACCCCGCAACCCTCAACCACAGCAAGTGCGCTGCGCCCCGCCTCCGCGTAGACTTCACTTGGCATCCATGAAGGGTGTGGTCTGGGAGGAACTTGACCTATGCGATGCTGTCAGGGGCCCTTGACATTGCAGTGAAAAGTTTCTCATCTGTCTTTCATGCTAGGCGTTGTGCAGCTGTTGGGGGGTCTCAAGAGTGGGACTCCAGGCAAAACGCGAAGTGTGAGACCCATGCTTTATCGGTGCTTGTTTATCCGTCCATATCAATATTCCTGATCTTAATCGGCAAAGCGACGAGCCCGTGCCTTAATAGTCAGAGCGTTAGGCTTCTACTCAAGCTTCGTATAAACTGAAAGGTAGGCATCCCAATAAATGTTATTTCAAGGAAAGGCATCCTTTGGGAAAATGAGTAATTTTATTCAGCAAATTTTTGACACTGGATTCCCAGGTCGTCGTCTATGTAGGCGACACATTTGTTCCTGTTTAAAAAGGACCATCAACTCAACCATTCCTGGCATTCAGTTCTCGCTCGAAAAAGGGGGTTACCAACAAACTCCCATTTCTGGATGATCTCGTGCAGGAAAAAGCTGACGGAACATTACAAACGTCCGTTTACCGCAATGGCACGTATGCGGAAGTTATTCTTAACTATGAGTGCAGTAACCCCATCTCTCACAAAAGGAATGCCGTCAATAGTCTGCTACGCCGAGCGAAGACACACTACTCTGATGAAGAAACTTACCAAAGCTAGATAAAGTATCGGTTTGCATTGTTTTCCCGCAATGGTTACCCGAGAGACTTTATACGCCGATGCATGAGACAAAAACAATCCAAGAAAAGGGAACCAGATAGTTCCCCTCAGGCGCCCAAAACTAACACATGGCGAGTCCTTCCTTACATATGGAAAGTGTCTGAACTCGTTGCGGAAACACCAAATAAAAGTGGCGCACAAACCGATGACGACTTTACGCACTCAGTTAGTACACCCTAATTATAGGATTGGCTACCTTGATAAGAAAGAAGCCATATACAAAATCCCATGTAAAGCATGTGATAAGGTATATTGTGGCCAAACAGGACGATCTTTCTCTACACGCATCCATGAGCACCAATCGGAAGCGAAGAGGCATAACCATTTTTCCGAAGTATCTATGTATTGCCTTGACACAGGACATACATTTGCATGTGAAAAAAACATGCATCGTCGAAGTTTGCCCCTCCAAAAAAGGCCAAGAATTTTTTGAGGCCATGCACTCCGATGATTCATGCATCAACCGGCGTATTGAGTTAGCCGGAGTGTACAAACACCTCAAAGAACGATGAAAAAGACTGCAGCCGACAAACATGGACCAACATTGACCGCAATTAGTGTCTACACAGGATGACCTGGACTGACCCCGGACTGACTCAAATTACAGTTGCTAATTAGCCATTACGCCACTGCGACTGATAATCATGTCCATTACGATGTGACGCAAATTGTAACTCCCAATTAACACCCACTCCAGATGACTATATAACTGAATCAGCACTTTGAAACGCTAACTGTTCTTTGCGAATTGCTCTCAAGTTTGACGACTATCTGGGAATCCAGTGTCGAAAATTTACTGAATAAAATATCTTATTTTCCCAAAGGATGCCTTTCCTTGAGATTCTACTCAAGTGGTCAGTATTCGAGTCTCCGATGGTGCACCACCTGGGGTTAAGTATGACTGGCTGATGACGGCTATAAGCCAGAAGTGGCCATTCCAGTCTCCAGTATCTTTGTCCGCAATGTTTATCAAATAGGTGATGCTAAATAGGTGGTGCTTTTGAAACCTAACTTACCTGATTTGAGATCATACCACACAATGTTTCATAGAATTTTTTGTGATAATTAAGTGGTAAAACAAGTTAGTTGAGTTCATTAACGAGATCTTTAACAACTAGGGGTTTGTAATTTGGACATTTTGCTGTCTACTTCTTCTGAGCAGACAACAAGACCTTTAGTAAAACGGTATAATTAAACATTATGATTACAGTTTAGAGTTAAAGAGTAGTGCAGACTCCGTATAACGGAGAGAGCCTTCAGCGTCTCTTTGACGACTACATAAAGGCAATTATTATTGCTGACAAAGATGGGGGAGACTGGAATGACCATTTATGGCTTATTAGCCGTCATCGGTCAGTCCTCCTCGGACCCAAGTTGTGCCTCACTCGAGTATCAAGCAAACCAGCAAAAACCGAGGCAAATTTCTTCAGCAGAAAACTCCAAAATGTGCTCAAATCGGCTTAAGGTAACTCAAGTGGAGTCAAGAACACACGCCCAAATTGCAGCAGAAGCCGTAAGTACCCCGCAACCCTCAACCACAGCAAATGCGCTGCGTCCCGCCTCCGCGAAGAATTCACTTGACATCCATGAAGGGTGTGGTCTGTGAGGGACTTGACCTATGCGATGCTGTCAGGGGCCATGCACATTGTGCGAAAAGGTTATTATCTGCCTTTCGCACCAGTCGCTGTGTGGCTGCTGGCGGACCTTAAAGAGTGAGACCCCGGAAAAAACGCGAAGTGTGAAGCCCGCGATCGATCGCTGCTTGTTCATCCGCCAATTTTAATTCTTTCGCTCTAACCTGGCGAGAAAAGTAGGAGGATTTCAAAAAACATGCTATTTAAACATTAATGATCATTATAAAGTTTGTTCATTTGAGGGTTAAAGTGTTAACTTCTTCTGCGCAGTCAACAAGTCCGTGAATAAAACAGTAGAGTCGACCATTTGGTTTGCAGTTTCAAGTTATAGAATAGTGCCGGCTTTGTATAACCTCAGGTATTCTACGCACCTGTTTCGCAACTACAAGAAGGCAAGCTAAGCTCTGAAATGTTTATGGGCGTCAAGAGCAACGGCATAAATTGGGTAGCATAGCGTAGATTTGCGCGTGGATTAATTTATGCTTGTAGCGTACTTCATTTAGCAGATAACACACTCTATATTTCCCCAAAAATGTGCTATTGGAGAAATAGAACAGCAAGTAAAACGGAGGCGGTCCCAGGCGCTGCAGCTGAAAATGCTAAACCGCTGGACTACGAGTGTCGGGCACGACTAGGCTTCCTCCTCAGGTTTTCATGGTTAAGGTAAGGTTGGGTTGGATCTTCCAGGATGATCGTGTCTGTTGTCGGCCTGAAGAAGTGCAATGAAGAGCGAACAGAACTAAAAGCTCGTTGCTTAGAGAGAGAAAGAGAGAACGAGGGATGCATAATTTAGAAGGAAATATTCTAAACTTTCAGCAAAATATGGCTCCATTCACGGAGAGCAAGGAATAAGGCAAGTAAAAGACCATGGTAAAAGGTCATAGAATACTCAGGTATCCCTATGCCGTGAAATGGCGATGAAACAGCGACAACGAGCGTCCCCAGCGCACCTACGCCGTTGCGCCCTCACGACTCCCAACAAAACGTGAGACAGGGATGGCGGGGCGACATGAACTAATTGTCGGACCTCTTCCCTTCTCTGAACCCTAAGCATGACCCCTTTTATCCCTTAACACCTCTCCCCCATTTGACTACTGATTGGTTGCTTAAACTTTTATTAACTCTACCTTCGCTTATATTATTGTATTTGCCTGAGGATGAATTAATCGAAAACGTTCGTTCGCCCAACTTAACTTCCTGGCTATTCTTTTGGTGAAACCAAGTAGGGGTGTAGTTCCATTTCTTCATTTTAGTTTTCCATTTCCTTAGAAACATTTTTTAAACTTGATGCCGCGCAGTATAGATAGATAGCATATTTTGAAGATGATATCAAAATTTTCAGCAAAAATTCTCTATTCACTGAGAGCAAAAATGAGGTAAATTAATGGGTCCAAAAAGCTCAAGGGTTAACGGTCAAAGATCACAAAATACTCAAATTAAGAAATCGACACGATATTCACATCTACTATGGAGACAGGTCAGCTTTCAACTTCTCACGTGAGGTAGCGTTCTAGGAATGAGAGTACAAAGTTCTGATATGCAGATGTACTTAAATACACATGAAGGGAACCTCGGCGCATTTTACAAGAAGACTTTGCAGCCATTAGTTCAGAGTGGAAAGGGTGAGAAAGAAGGTGGCCTAGGATACGATCAGTAAATTGCCTGATCGTTTTAAAGTGGCGCTGTACTCTTATATCATACGAAAAAGAAAACACCGGCATCTGAAGAAGAGGTTCGGAGGAAACGTGTAAGAATGATCAGGTCTTTGTAAAATTAAGCTGGAAAAATAACTGGAGGGTAGGAAAGAATGAGAGGAAGAATGCAGACAGGCCGGGGGGCAGGCAGGCAGGTTGCTTTGACTTACTGGAAACTTCTGTGGTATAGATGCTCACAGCCTTACCTGGTAGTACATGTACGTCCATAAGAGCCAACAGCTGCCACAAAGGAGGGCGGTGTACGCAGATCAAAAATAACGTTATAGTTTTAATTACGGGATCCCGATCTTAAGACCACGTTTGCCGGACAATTTCCATACCGCACAACAAAAGCTGGTAACAAACTGATGATAAACGCACCATATAAACACCACTTTAGGAAATCCAAAGCTGCTGATGACGGAGATACAGTAAAAATCAAAATTATATTCCGAAAACAGTCGCTTATTTTGGTCCTAAATCTATCAGTCTCTCTGTGAATGAGTTAACTGAACGACTTGTCGTAGATCTTATCTCGCCAGCACCCTCCAATTTCCAACGACCCCTCAAAATATACATGAAAGACCAGACTTAGTAGCTTTAATGCTGTTGTTCTTATGCTTATACTTCTTCGAAATTAAGATGACAGTTGTTGTACGTACGCATTTGCATTTCTTGACTACTCCTCCAAACTGAGTTCTCGCTTACAAAATCTTCTCGCTGAAAAAAAGCAGCCGCGGCCGGGCAGCATTTTACTTGTTAATTCTGGCACTCAGTTTGTTTTAATATTGTTTCCTCAACTCGTCGTTGGTAGTTTATCTTCTATTGAATAATCAAAAATATGTCCATAAACTTTTCCGATTGCACCTTTCTCCAAGTCCGGAATATTTGGACCTTCTACCCAATGACGTATCATCTTTTCGGTAGCTTGGGTTTACTCTGACATCCAGATACTCATTATAGATTCATTACATTAAGTAAACGTCTTTATTATATCTGTCGTGCGTTCAACTTGAACCCTCCTATAACGATTTGAAAATGATATCATTTTTAGCTTTATTCTAGAGGGTGTCCCAAATTATGTACAAACATTTTACAGAATTGTAAAATTGATGTTAATCATAATTTAACTATTTAAAAGTGCCAAAAATATTAACGAGTATCATTTTATTGTTTTTTTCTTTCAATATTTCACACTGACGTCTATTGTGATCATGACATTGCTGACAACATTAAGGAATTTAAGCATACACACCATGAAAAATACCCTTGATACTCGGGTGCATTAATGTTCGGCAGAAGCTTCCTCAGTAGTGGTCTTGGATGCAACACGCCGTAGGTTGTTTTCATATGATAACCGTGAAAAGTGTTTTTTGAATTGGTAAAATTGATTTACCAAAAAAGGATTTTGTAAAAAATAAGCAAAACAAGTCGTAAAATTTTGTTGAAATAATTTAATACGGTGGCTATAGGCCGACGGCGTTGCGCACGGAAATCTAAAAAAGGTGCAACAACAAATCAAGCTCAAATCGAGCTCAAATCGAGCACGAATTGCTGTGGACAAGATCGAGGAAACGAAGCTCAAAGACACTATCAATGACCTTAAGTTCTATGGTCGATATGTGGACGACATCTTTTGCCTGACAAAGAAGACCGCTGATATCGATGGTCTTGTCCAAAAATTTAATACCGCCCACACAGCACTCACATTTACAGTGGAAACAGAGGCGAATGAGGAACTCGCTTTCCTAGACGTCCTCTTACACAGACAAGAAGATGGCTCGATACAACGCCGACTATTAAGAAAGAAAACCTGGACAAGGCAATACGTTAATTTTCACAGTTTCGTCCCCCTTAACGTCAAACGGAACTTAGTCCAGGGAATGGCAGCTAGAATACGCCGTATCTGCTTTCCTGAAATAGTGGAAGTAGAATTGCAGCAACTAAAGGACACACTCCTAAAAAATGGTTATCCGGAACGGTTCATCCTTCAGAACATCAAGGAACGTGCCCCAAAGGTCGCAATGGCAACGGCTGAAAAGAAAGATCTGTTTATAAGACTGCCGTTTATTGGAGACGCAACGAGTGAACTAGTAAGAAGGCGCCTGAGGACAGCGGTTATGAATGCCTTCCCGGTTGCAAACTTGCGGGTTCTCTTCACTAACTCTCCCCTTCTACGAATGGGAGGTAAGGACAGACTACCGTTTCAGGTCACATCTATATGCATCTATTCGTTCACCTGTTCCTGTGGAGCAGGCTATATTGGCCGAACAACGCGACGTCTGGAGAAGAGAATGCGCGAGCACAAAACAACTTGGCTCAGCAGAGGGGAGAATCGACCGACCTCAAGCTCAATCCTCGCCCACCTAATTGATACAAACCACCAAGTGGACGCGAGTGAAGCCTTTCGGGTCATATACCGCACGCCAACGCACTTCTCCAAAGGCCTGCGCAAACGGGTGCTAGCCACAGTAGAAGCAGTGGCAATCCGGCTAGCGAAACCCATTCTACGCTGTCAAAAGGCGCTGGTTCAAGCCATCGGCCTCCGTTGGCCGACTGCATGCGGAAATCCAACACCTACTGAAGCCAAAGAAGACAAACCTACGGAGAATAGTCAAACGCAAGCTGCGCGGCTGACATACAGAACTCAATCCGCGGACGGCAAGAACATCCCGCCTGTCTCATCTGGGCATGGCAACCAGCGTCCTACCCGCGCAGGCGCCCGCGTTCAGGAGACGAGGGAAAACTCAGCTGCTTAATTACGCTCACCCTTTTCCTCCCCCTCCCCCTTTCCCTAATTTGACGATTATATAATCGCTGTAATTAATTGACCAATTTTATTACCCATTTCATGTACTGGCCTGACGATGAATGACCGAAAACGATCGTTTGCAAACACGACTTTTCAAACTTGGAAAAGTGGAGTTTTATCCGAAAACTTTCCTTTGCACAAAATCCGGTAATAATGGATTTTTTGAAGACGTTTTGTAATTTTAAGCAAAAACTTAGGGCTTTATACATAAGATATCACTATCCCAAACCGAACCTAGCATATAGCCTTACCCTTACCCTAACCCATATCCTAACCTTAAACCTAACCCTAACCTTAAACCCTAACCCTCATCCTTACTACAACCCTAATCCTAAACCATACCCTAACGCTAACCTTGAACCTAAAATTTACCCGGACTCTGATCCTAACACTTACCCTTGCCCCTTACTCTTACCCCTACCGTAACCCTTACTCTTACCTTAACCTGTTACCCTAACCATAACCCTCATCCTTACCTCCAACCCCTTACCCTAATCATGTTCGAATCACTGTCGAAAAACCTAAAAATGTGGAGTTTTGTTCTGCCACTACCAAGAAAACTCCTGCCTCATGTTCAAAACATTCTTTTAATTCAGCCGACGTTGCAAAAGTCAAAATTCAGTGAAAAAACCATGAAGTTATTCTTGGATAAGGAAGAAGGCAGGTCGAGCACCAGATCAATTGATTTATTGTTCTGAGCTTTCGAACACTTACAGGTGTCCATCTTCAGAGATGAGAAAGCAACCAAAAACGAGGATAATTATAGTGGCCAAAGGCCAATCAAATGCCAGAAATCGTCAGGTTATCAAGGGATTAGAAACAGCAAAAAGGGGGTTGGGGGAGGAGGTCAATAAGCGGTCACTGGGATCGGAGGGGCAATTATGTTGGTGTAGGCGAATTAGCTGTCCGCGGGGCTGGGGAACATGAACACCAATTAGTATGCCACCTTGTCACCCGGTCGAGGGCCCTGGTAACGCTGCCTCCTCCTCCAACCGGTTCGTTGTGATTTTCTGTTCGCTTGCCATTCTTACGTTTGATTTGGCTTTGTCCCGGCTCTTCCTAACGTAGTGGCGCAATACTTTGTAGGCCGCTGGCATGTCCAGATGCCTGTTGACTGAGTTGGCATCTGAGTACCATGCCTCGAGTGTCAGCCTTTCGGCTTTTGAGGTTCCTCGGCCTACGATGGTTGCCCCTTGGAGATCAAAGTTATGGCCAGTTTCTGCGATGTGTGCCGCCAGTTGTGAGTTTGGGTCCAGCTTCTGGGCCGCTCGTTTGTGCTCTTGTAGGCGGGTTTGCAGTTTGCGGCCTGTTTCCCCAACATAACTGCAGTCTCCCTCATTGCAAAGTATCTTGTAGACGACTGCAGAGGTTTCTTTAAGAGGCAGTTGGTCATTAGGTTGCATCACCTGGCGGCGTATTTTCGCTTGAGGTCGATCGGCTATGCCCACGCCAGCAGGTTGTAACAGTCGTGAGACTGTTTCGGAGACACCTTTTATGTAGGGAATGGCCCTCCA
>JAYGXS010000002.1:54332019-54370704 GCA_036362985.1 Ligula intestinalis
AAAAAAAACAAAACAGTGACACTTGTAAAATGTTTTCACTTTTTAAACTGATAAAATTAGAATGAACACCGAATTTACAATAATTTGAAATGTGTATACATTTTTTGGGACACCCTGTATTTTTGAGGAATGCAATGGGGTTAAACTTGTGCACAAAGACCAACTTATTTTTTGGAGTGTAGTGGTTCGTGGTAAATAGATTTGAAAAGAAATAAAGTAAAAAGTTAAATTAAAAAGGTAAGAGCGTGTGTAGTGCGAACGTTTGTCGACAGGGAGCAGCAGAAACATTTTCCACTCGGCTTCATTTCAGTGATGGCATTCTGTAACCCTACACTTTCTGCCATTAAGTTTAGAGATCTAAACCCCTGCTCGATTACTACTATTTGCCCCCGTTACTGCCGATTAAAATGGCCACGAATAATTAACCATCTAGGCCCAGTGCTCTGCTCCTCCCTTGACTGTGGCAGAAAGATGGGGCCCCGGGCCTTAAATATATAAATATTATTATGACCATAAGTGCAAATACATATCACGGATGCTCCTTCTGTGATTGCTCGACCATTGCTTTCAAGGAAATCCACCATATACACAAACAAGTTATCTTAATAATAGTTTCAGAGTTTTTTCTATTTAAACTGATAGTTGGCGAGTGAATAATAAAGACTGTAAGATGAAAGCACACCATAAGTAGAGTACTTAAAGACAAAAGTATGACAATACAGTAGCAAGCAGATATATTCAAACAATAGAACAGTCCATTACTGTGCAGGAGAAATGGTGCAACGTAAGTGATGGTGGTAGTGCTAGCGATTTTAATTCGTAAAGTCTAAAGGGAATTGTTTTTGTTTTAGATGTAACGAGCACATAAATATGCCAAAAAAATTCGGCTCTAGCTAATGATGACAAGAGAGACGACTTTACAAGTGCCTACCAATATCTGGCAACTCAATCTAGTACCGAGAAAGCCTGTTTATCCGACTTAGCCCCTAGGATTTCGTCTGTCCGAGCCAAATGTGAATCTTGTTTTTTATTCACTGGGTGTTGCTTTTCATAGATAGCCCAGGGTACCGTCTTTCTGCTTAATTAGCTCAACGTCTACAGTGGCTTTATTTCGCAAGTTAGTGCCAGTTACCATTTTCATGCTCACTATAGAATTACTACCGTATCTAGCTTTAGTTCTTAACTTAACTAACGGCCCCTGTATTATTAAGGGCACAACATGTTCCAGAATTAGCTTAGCATGACAGCAAATTATTTCCTGTACTATATATATATATATATATCCGAGTGGTAGGACATAAACCTTATATTTTCAATAAGCATAAATTATGGTAATATTCCTCAAAAAAAACTGATTGGGCGGACAAGCTGGTTATACTGGGATGGTTTTTTTTATCGTTATAAGGATAATGCAGACCAGCAGATACGGGCAGGCACTCACGAATGATTTTGCCATCGAAAGTCACTTAATAAAGCTTTTTGTCGGTCAATCTCCTAGATTGTTCTGTGCGTAAGCAATAACTCCCTGTTTTGCACGCAACAATTCGGCCATCAATTTCGATTAGATCCAACGTATGCTCTAAACGGATTGGTGCAGTGACTTGAGCGTGAGTTGTATTTTAATTAATTTAAAACTTTCCGCAGCATCAACCGCACTCTCTTGCTTTCTCTCTCTCTTTCTCCATCCAAATGAACCCAGTGTCTCTCTGGCTCACCTACGTTTCGGAGAGCATCCCACGTATTTATGTGGGGGAGGAGTCATCTTAAAAGCTGAGGTGTCGTTTAATCTAAATGTTCCCTTTTGCGCAAGGTGGGTGGTGCTTTTTTCGGCGTAGGCTCTTTTCCCCTACATGAACATATGGCATCCCTCACCGCCTATTTGTACAGTGCCTAACGATACTTAGAGGGTGGGGGTGGACATGGCCGTTCGTAACGCGGTGGACTCATCTGTATAGTCGAAAGAGTAAGCCCGATGGGCATCAGTTGAGGAGGGGAAGAGATGATTTCGGGGCTTTAGCGCCCATCTTTCGCATCAACACACAGATACTCCCTGAGCAATTACCACTTTTCTTGTTGTCGGCTTGCCGAAAGGTTTGCTAGCGCCCCTGTCTATAATGACTACGCCAGCCTGCTTGCTAATGTCAGAGAGAGCAAGGATAGGACTCGTGCAAGGGCTGTCGTTTAGAGTATTGAAGGATGCCCTTCACGCTGGCGGCCAATTTATCTCCCTCTTATTTTTGGTGACTTAATTGTGGTGGGTGAAAAGAGGGTATAGTCCTTGAAGAATATCCTGTACTAGGAAGCGAGTCCCGATAAAGGACTTATGATTTAGTACGCATAGCGTGACTTTGTCCATTCGAAACCGCATGTAACCTATCTTTATCAGTCTCAATCAGGGATACGGATCTGACATGCCCCCAACAATATATCACTTTCACCTTCCATACAGATGTGGCTAAACACATTCACAGCAGACATTTATTATTAGCTAAGGTATGTTGTCCACGAAATACGTAAGAGGTGAGCCTCAAATCATCTAGTACTGTTTTCGTGTTTCCGCAGTCATTTTAGTGACCCTAAGTGCCACAGTTGCCTGACAGTAGTAAAGTATTTTGCAAAGTACTTTATTACTCCTCTCTAAACTTTATCAACAACACTACTTGTCATCACTACTACCCTTCGCTATAAGTATCTACTTACTGGTGCAAAAGCTTGATATGAAAAATAATAATATTATCACTACTATTACTTTCATCATTAGTACCTGCACCTCACTATTCCCGCAGCATCATGTTATCTACAAGTATCTCCAGCATCTGTGTTTGTCCCTCGTCTCCTGAATGCGGGCGCCAGTGCGAGTAGGACGTTGTTTGCAAAGCGCAGAGAGGACAGGGAGACATTTTCATGGTCAGCGGGTAGAGATCTTTATGTCAGCCGCGCCCCTTACGCTTGACTTTTCTTGGTGTCTTCGTTTTTTGTTTTCTGTGTGTTTCTATTTTCTGGGTTTCCGTGACTTCAGGAGGCTTGGGATTTCCGTGTGCAGTCCGCCAAGGGAGGCAAATCGCTTGTACTAGCGTCTTTTATCGTTATCGTTCTTAGTACTATCAGTTTATTAGGCTCTGTATGATTAGCAATGTTAGTGACAGTACCAGTACCAGTTAAAATGAAAATATTGCCCCCACCGCCACTACTGTTACTGCAGTCAGTAATGCTGCTCCCACCACCAATCCAAAAATGCATCCTCCTCAGGTTCTTAAAATAACTCCCATTACACTAGCAAATCGGAATGTGCAACCTCTTCGACAACCCGAAGCACAACGGACCGGATGGATAAAAGCGCTCGTCGTCCGGGAACTGGCGCGCTTCAAGGTCAATATTACCGCACTCAGGGAAACATTTTTTTCGAATGAAGGTCGCTTAGATGAGGTGGGTGCCGGTTGCGCCTTCTTCTGGTGTAGCCGCCCAAGGGTAGGCCAACGCAATGCAGGCGTCGCCTTAGCCATTCAGGCAGACATCGTGGGGCGTCTACCCTGCATAAATGATCGCCTTATTAGCCTCCGCCTGCCTCCCCTGGGTGGAAAATTCACCACCATCGTCAGTGCCTACGCCCTCCCCCCTCCAATGATACAAAGAAGCAGTTGTTCGAGGATCTGCACGCCCTCTCGGTGACTGTGCCGAATTCGGACAAACTGATTGTCTTTGGTGACTTCAAAGCATTATAGGCACAGACCAACTGGCCTGCAGAGGAGTCTTAGGCCCCCACGGTCTCCGCAGTCTCAACGCCAATGACTTGCTACTACCCCAAAGCTGCGCAGAGCACTGTCACATCCTGAACAACACCTACTTTTGCCTTCTGTTGCAGCACAATGTGACCTGGAGGCATCCTTCATCTCAGCACTGGCACCTCCTGAACTATTTCCTCCTCAGGCGGCCTGACCAGCAGGACGTGCTGGTGACAAAAGCGGTGTGAGTGCCGATGGCTGCACTGATTATCGTCTCGTCATCTCCAGGATGAGGATCTTCTTTCAACTTTGCACGAGACCCTAAAATAAGTGGCACCCCGGTAAGTTGAACACTGCTTTGTTAAATATGTTTGCTAACCACCTGCATTTCAGCAACGAGTTGGCTCAAAGGCTAGACAATCTTCCATTCACAAAACAGAACGCCTCCGTGGAGAACCTATAGTGCCAACTACGGGACACTGTTCAATCCACCGCCAAACGCATCCTCGGCCGTGCACACCGCCAACACCCGGACTGTTTTAGCGAAAGCGATGCAGTCACCAGCAGTCTGCTCGCCGAGAAGAAACGTCTTCACAAAGCCTACGTCGACTGCCCTACCGACACCACGAAAACAGCATTCTATCAAAATTGCCATCTTGTGCAACTGCGATTGAGGGAAATACAGGATGTTTGGATAGCTCGCAACGGCACAGACCGCAATGATAGGAAGAAATTTCTCGCTGCACTCAAGGTCGTCTACAGCCACATCATCAACGGTACTTCCAAAGCGTACGCACCCATCCTTCCATCATCTCCAAAGCCGCCATCAACCGTTTGTTTCATTTGGAAATCAACACAGATCTCGAACTCCAACCTACTCTCCAGGGAACTATCAAGACTGTGCAGCAACTGCCCAGTGGGATCTCAAACGACCCCTACGGAGATTTACAAGGATGGGGGCTGCAAACTCACCTTCCATTAAACCACGCTCTTAAAGGAAACGAAGCAACGAGGCCACGTTCTCAGCACTTCAAAGATGCCACAGATGTCCGCCGCTTAAAGCAAAAGAGGAACCACCAAGTGTAGGACAATCATCGTGGAATTTTGCTGCTCAATATCGCTGGCAAATTCCTTGCTCGTGTTCTCCTGAACCGTCTCAACAACCACCCGCAATATGAACTCTTGCTGAGAAGTCAATGTGGTTTTCGCCATCATCGCGGCACCAATGACAAGATCTTCGTTGCTCACCAAATGCAGGATAACTGGCATGAAATGCGCACCCACCTATACACCAGTTTCATCGGTATAACGAAAGCTTCTGAGAAGGTAAATCGCGCTGGACTTTCAAAAGTTAGGCAAACGCTCGGCTTTCATGAGAACTTCACTCACATGGTACGTCAGTTCATTGATGGGATGATGGCGCGCGCCACCGACGACGAGCTGGTTTCCAAAGCATTTTTAGTCACTAACGGAGTGAAGCGGATTTGTGTCCTCGTACCCATCCTTCTGAGTATCATGTTCTCTGCCATGCTAATGGATGCCTACCGCGAAAAGTGTCCCAGGTCCACATCAACTACAGAACGGACGGAGATTTGCTCAATATCCGACGCATGCAGGCCCCATGCGCGTCTTCAGGACGCAGTTCATGACCTGCTGTTCGCAGACGACTGCGCTCTCAATTCCACAACTGAAGCGGACATACGAAGAAGTATGGACCTATTTGCCGCTATGTTGCGCCAACTTTGCTCTAACCATCAACACGGGCAATAAGGTGGTCAACTGCCGACATACCCCGGGTGCCGACCACAATGCGTACTGCATCAACGTCAACGGCCCCGAGCTCAAGAACAAGGGCAACCACATCTATCTCGGCAGCACGCTATCCCACATTATCCGAATCAAGGAAAAGATGATTCGACGGATCTCCAAAGCCAGCCGAGCCACCGGCTGGTTGTCAGTCTCCGAATGGAATTCTCACGGTCTTCATCTGCCCACAAAAATAAAGCTATGCAAGGCCGTCGTGCTCACAAAACTCTCGTACGTAGCGGAGTCTTGGACCGTCTAAGCCAACCAAAATCAGAAACTAAACCACTTCAATCTCAGCTGTCTCCGCCGTATCTAAGGCTTAGATGGCGGGAGAGGATCGCAGACACGAAAGTCTTAGAAAGCATGGGGGTTCTCAGCATCTAGGCCATTGTCAGGCAGATACAAATGCGCTAGAGCGGTCACGTGGTGGGACTGGTGACCGACAACTACCTAATCGACTGTTTTACCGAGATGTCGCTGTAGACGCTCGCCGCAAAGGAAGACAAAAGATGCACTGCAAGAAAACTCGGAAAAAGTCTCGGAAACTCTCCAAATCAACACGGTGACCTGAAATGAACCCGCGCAAGACCTCCCATTTGGCGAATAGTGGTCAAAACTTGCGCAGAAATCTACGAAGCCAGTCGGATTGCCGCCGCCAAGACAAAACGGACGGCCTGCAAATCTCATGAACAATAGACGCACACTGTCACTGCTCGAGCCCTTCCGACATGTCAATGCACATACTGTGCACGCATTGGCTATGTCGGTCAAGTCCGGAAGCAGTTCACTAATCTTCCGACGGCATCCACTTCTATGGTGTCAAACACTTCAACAGACCCTTCTCGGTCCAGCACTTCGACGGCAAATGCTTCGCTGCCCTCCTTCACCTGTATCACCTCCCAGGCAACTCCCTCCATCTTATCCGACGCATCATGCTTTCCCACCACCGTCTGCGCCACACCTACACCATCTAACTCTGCCCAGAACTTGAACCTTATCTGCCCTCACTGCAATTGTGCATTCACCCCACACATCGGCCCAGTCGGTCACTAGTGAATTCATCGCACAGAGACCGGTGAAGTAGTGCCTGGAGCACCAACACATAGAAGAGACCGCCGCGTTCACTGACCACATTGCTTCCGGACATTCGTCCAAAGCATAGACCTATTACGTCACATGTGCATTCAAGACATCTACATTGACCGTGATATCAAGACACTGAGCACATGCCTCATTCCCAAAAACAGCTTTAGCTTACTCACCAGCACCCAGACGTCCTTTCCAAAATCTGATCCTACTTTTACTGCCAATGATTACTTTACTTCCTCGCAGCAAACACTAACACGGTATACTGATTTGCCGTCGAGGTTCAACGCAGCCCACCTGGTTCCATCACCCGTCTCCTACAAAATGCCGATACATGCGCAGTCGAGAATTCTCCCACCAGCCCGCAGACCCAGTGGCCCACGCGCACGGAAATGAACTTTCCTCCTTCCAAGCGGCAGTAACGGCGTTGACCCAACTCACGCATGCCAGAAGCTTATGCAAGTCACAAGTGCCCATTCGACCTGTCTCTCGTACGCTAGCCACACGAACACCAGCTGTTCGAACCCTACCGTTGGAAGGTTCCTTCTTCCCTATCTTTCACTAACCTTCCTTAGTTCGTGCTTCCATCATGAACTACAGTCTAGGAGGGGAGCACTCTTACTGGCCCCTAGCAGCTACGTAGAAGCCAAGATCAGCCACTGCTGCATGATGCCTTTGGCCTGTAAAGCACACCAGACATTGCGCATCTCAAAGATGCGCCCAACCGATAGTCTAGACATCAGCCGTGTGATTGGCCACCAAAATAAAGCATGCACCGGTGATTTCTGATGCTCTCGTTACTCCGGAATTGACGCTCTGACAGCCGGACTGCGGTCATCCGAGAGTTAAAACTCTTTCCATCTATTTTCCTATCCTTCTGCAGAATCCACTAATCCTAACAATTAGGCTTTTCCACCGTTTTCTCTCCTTACCTAAAGGAACCCTCGGCCTGGAAGATTGTAGCTGTTAGAGTTAACCTTCTTGGCCTTAAAACCTGTCGATAAATTTGTTTGGTTACCTCTTGTATTATTGCCCCTAATCATGTCATTTCCTGTGATAGGATAAACAAGCATACCCTGTAGCGGTAGCATCAATAGTCTCTGAATACGATTGCTATCAACAGAAACTTAGCGTCAGCCTCTAGATAAATACGTTTTACTAGCTGTTGCCCGTTGTCATTAATATAACTACTGCTTTTACTGCCGGGGCCTCAACCGAAAATTCAATTCAAACTTAGAACATCATCATTGCATGTAGTCACTAAATATTAGATTCTAGGCAAACCCAGCTTTTATATGTACTTTTTGTTGTCGTCTGTAGTCTAGTCTGTTTCTTGCACGATGTCGTTAACCATACCACGGCACGGCATTTACTAATACAATCATTGATATCACGCAAGTCTCACGCTATTGCACAGCATAAATTGACAGCATGAGGTACAGGAAGTTACCTAACTCATGAAATCCAAGGATTTTTACAAGTAACTCTCTGTTACTCACACGCAGCCCAAGCTGCGGCCTCCAAAGTCTTACAGCAATAAAGAAGCGGTCTTCCTTCACAAAAGGGCTTCATGTGATTTATGAAGGAATTGAAAGTTTTATAGAAATACCAGCTTTTAAGCATAGTGGAAAACTCCGAAAAAGTGGAAATCAGGTGAACATACTAAGTAGGCTTAAGTTTTACATGTAGTGGAAGAACGTTAACGCAAAATCGCCGAGGAAATAAAGCAGCACAAGTAAAATTACGTTTGACAATAATCCTTTCGCAAAGTTTTTGGATGTTTGCATGTGACGTGCAATGTAATTTATGGCTGTTACCGAACAGCCCACATCTTGAGTATGTATTCCAAAACATTTTCATGAGAACTGCTGGTTTTTTCTTTCGTTTATGCATCGCTTGAGTTACGTTGGACTAAGGTAACCACGTCTTCGCTTGATATGGCCCATTGGGAGATCACAGGAGTCATACTTTTTTTAAGCTCACATGCGGACATGCTTGTAAGTAACTACTGAATTTAAATGGAATTGTCAGGTGCAATTGTAAACGTATCATTTTTTGCACACTAAGAGAAATTCCCATCGGCCACATTTTTGTACTTATTTTGGGATTTCGATTAAGAAAAGTTCCAGAGTTTCCTTGAAATGCTAATTAAGACTTTACCATTTTTACTGGCTTCTGTCGAATGACCATAAATAATGATGATATTCTACTTTCAAAAATAAGATATATCTCAAAGGTATTTACCTAAATAAAGAGCTTTTAAACATCCTTTTTGCTATGCAGGCCTCTCTATGTGTCATGGTTTCAGAACCACCCAGACATGTCAAATCATTGCCGAGAAAAATGAGGGTCCACAACAAAAGTCACGAACGAATATGCCTAAGATTGATTGAAAACTTTTCCATAAAAAGCGACTTCTTGAAAAATAGCTTAAGTTATATATTCTGGCCTCGGATGTCTGCGCACTTTATTTTTAGGGATTAATGTAAGATCAGAATGGGAAATTTTGGCCAGGTTATATTTCCCTTAAAACTATGGACACATCTTTTGTTATAAATGAAAGAACAGTTTTCGGTATATTTGGTTACTTCTAGGCTCAGTTTCACAATAACAAACGCACACCAGGGTGGAAAAAATATCAACGACGGTTTTTAGAAAAAAACTGTTTCGTAATGTCCCGCAACAACTCACTTAAATTTGTGCTATCTTAAATGTCTTCTACTTCATATCGACTGTACAATCCATATACGCGCTGTAGCCTAATAAAGTCCTCATACGCATTTCTTGCCTGCAACCGTTCAAATAAGCTGTGTACATTTTATTAGGGCATACCACGTAACAGCCTTACAAGTTTATTGCTCAATTTTATGGCACAAAAATTGGCAGATTTGCAAGACGAAATATTTTAAACTACATTTGTTTTTCTTTTTCCAAAATAATGCGCTATCTCATCATTTCACTTACCTCAATTTCATGGACGCAAAACAAATTTTCCGTTTTAGTAAAAAACATAATTAAAAAGTTTCCACTCTTTGTGAATGCTATTTTATAGTGCAACATGAACCCACATGAATGTCTTTTTCGCAGCCTTCAATAGAGTAGGAAATAGCTCGGATATCAACCAACGCTGAACTTCGCACACTTTGTACTGATCTGAACGACATTCAATTCCTTTTAAACAACATTTTGCGCCTAAAGTAAACCCAAAGAAGTAAATACACAAAGTCAAGTGTGCGCAATCCCCTAATCTCCAACCTTCACTCGAATATGTAATCTACTGTAAGTGGTGGGGTGAGGTGCCTAATATAATGGCCCATACTACGCTCACCGAGGGGTGGCGTGTATATGCAGCCTGATATATCCCCCATACCTCTGTATCTTAGCCTGAGGTGTGTGTGTGTGTGTGTCGTAGCCCATAGTTGGATCAGGAATCCCCGCTGGAATCCAAACTGGGAGTAGTTGAGAGACGGAGAAAAGCCGCGACCTCGACCGGCTTGAGCCACAGGTCCGCGGGAGTGAGGTGGGTGCCTGGCCGAGAACTGCAGGCGAACAGATGACGACAGTCATGTGGCGAGACGCCGCAGTCGGGTATGGATGGGTCGAGCCGGTGTTGGTACTGGCGAAGGAGCATGCAGTAGCCACTGCGTAGCTGCGTCAGGGTACAGCGAGTGACCCTCGGGAGATGTCGTTCCGAGGCCGCAATCGGAGGTGGATAGCCACCGAAAAGGACCGGGGGACGGTAACCTCGTTTCTCCTCGACAACGACTCTCTGGTGGAGATGCTGGAAGCCTGTCTTGGTGGCAGAGCTATCAACAGGTAGATCCGTGAGATACGAGGCAACAGCTTTCTTGTGGAGTGCTCGAATAGACGGCCGGAAGTTGCGGCAGGGCTCAAGAGCGGTGCAACGGTGATAATTGGGATGGCCGGGTTGCGAACAACTCCACCAGAACTGCTGGCTAAGGAGAGTGTTGTGATGGGTGACCGGCAGAACAGAAGCCTCCGCATGAAGATGATCTATAGGCAACATTTTATAGCAACCCGTGATCGTGCGGAGGGCAGCGTTTTGGGCTGACTGGAGGCGGCGGAGGCTGGAAGAGCTCATCGTAGGAGACCAGATTGATGCCGCATAAGTGAGGTGCGGCTTGGCCAGCGCCTTGAAAGCAGTCGACAGAGTCTCTTTTGCACAGCCCCAGGATGTGCCTGCTAGAGCCTTGAGGACCTTGGTGCAGCGGCTTACTTTGCTTGCGCTCTCCCTGGCATGGTCTGCGAACGTGAAGAGCGGACCAAGGAGTTTGGGCTTGCGGATGAGCGGTTAGGACACCCCATTGACGGTGATGACCGGGTGACGATAAAACACCTTCGGATCAAGCGTGAAAACAGTTACGGACGACTTGGCTGCCGAGATCGTCATTCCGCGCTCGTTAAGAAAGTTTTCGAAGACAGGCATGAACTCCGTGAGGAGCTGTGCAGCCTGATCGATGTCATGGTGCCGGCAAAAGAACGTAACATCATCCACGTAGGATACCACTTGCACAGGTGCCCGGGGGAGTGGGAGCTCTCGCATCTAGATGTTAAAGAGCGTCGGGCTGAGCACAGAGCCTTGAGGGACGCTACAGGTCTGCTCACGGGGCTTAGAGAGAGCCCCCGAAAAAGGACACGATCGTGACGGCCACGGATGTAAGCCACCAACCATCGGACCAGGCGAGTCGGGACGTTCAGAGAGACCAAGACCTGCAGGAGCTGATCGTCGCGGACGCAGTCAAAGACTCGTGACAGGTCAATTGAGACTGCCACGGTCCGCGAAGCGGGCTTCTGTTGATTGAAGCCCTCAAGGATAGAGTTACTAAGCTCGAAAAGCGCCGTTGTAGTCCCACGGCCAGATCGGAAACCATGTTGGTGGCAAGATAGTTCTGCCACAGACGTCAGAGTTGGGTGGACGAGCCTTTCTAGGATCTTTGCCAATGGATTGAGTAGGGCACTTGGACGATAAAAGGTCGCTAGGCGGGGGTCCTTACCCGCTTCGACCAGGGGATAATGATCGACTGGCGCCAGCAATCGGGGATGATTGAAGTTCCCAGTGAAAGTTTGAAGAGAGCGGCAAGGTAGGCAGCCACCTTCGGGCCGATGTGGCGCACATGGAGAGGCGCCAGACCATCTGGTCCTAAGGCTTTCAAAGATCTCATTTTTGATGGCGGTGAGGATGGCATCAGCCGAAAAGGAACTTTCTGGGGCGGGGCTTTATGGAGGAGACGAAGAAGGGAGCGCTGGCTTTTGGGACTGGGCGCCGAGCGGGGTGAGAACAGCTTGTTCATCTTCGCGGCAATCTTACCGTTGTTGGAAATGAACTTGCCGTCCCCGAAGCTAATAGACTGGTTAGATGTATGAGCCCGGGGTTTGGTCAGGTTGCGTAAAAGCTTCCAAGTGGCAGCTGAGTTGCCGCTGAAATTACAATCTGAAACTAGTTCATGCCAGCGTTGGCGTTTGCTATCGTTGATAGTCTTAGTGATTAAGCCATTCAGTTCACCAACGCGCGGGTCACTGGCATCACGCGCTGGTATTTCGTCTCTCCCTCGTTCCAGGCGGGAGGCTTCGGGCGAATAGTTAGCACGGAGAAGAAGAATGCGGCCGTTAGGGATGTGGTGACTGCCTGCTGCCAGGAGTAGTCGACGAAGGGCTCGCTCTGCCGTGTGGACACAAGTGGGAGTTGGTAGGCCTTCAATCTCGGCTTCGCATTCGGTCGTGAACGCTGCCCAAGTGGCTTTCTTGAAATTAATGAAGTGCCGTTTGGGGGGCCTTGATACACTCGGCGGTGGTGGCCAATTTGAGCACAATGAGGAGGTGGTCGCTACACAGGCTGATTTCCGTGTTCCACATGGTGGAGGCTATCAGACTGAGACTGGCGAGGGAAACATCCGGCGAGCTGGAGTCGCCGTTGGTCGGGAGCCGCGTTTGGCTGTTCTCGTTGAGTACGGCAAAGAGAGCGTGTTCTATTGCATCAGCCAGAGCTTCTCGTCGGGGGTTGTCTGCCAAGTTAGAGCACCACAGGTCATGGTGGGCGTTGAAGTCACCTAGCACCAAACGGTCTCCAGAAGGTAAGTAGAGAGCGATAGAGGCGGTGAAACCGGGAGGACAACTGGACGTTGGAGGGTTGTACACGTTCACGATGGTTAGCGGTGCTGGGCCAATGTCAAGGGAAATCGCCAGTACTTCCGTGGGATCGGCTCCAAGCAGGGATAGCTGATGATGGGCAATGGATTTGTCCACCAGAAAGGCATAACCTCCGCCTTTGTTGCGGCCGCGTTCGCGACGGACAATCGTGTAATCGGCACAGGAAGGGACTTTAGTGGAGATAGACCACTTTGTCCCTTGGATAGCCGCCACAGCTATGCTGTGTGAGCGCATGAAGGCCAGAAGCTGGTCAAGCTTTCCAAGGAGGCCGTTGGCGTTGAATTGTACGATCTTAAGACCATATGGTGAGGCAAGGTCGGAGACCAGAAGATTTGGGTTCAGGACCGGACGTCACCGGTAATGGCACTATTAAGTTATTCTAGCCCTGAATTTATCAATATAGAACCAGATTCTTATCAATACAAACTTAACATCATCTCACAGGCAACACCAGTCTATTTAGTTGCCACTTATTTTCCTTTGTGGTACTATTACCTTTTTGACGCTAGTATTACTCACCCTGTTACCTGTCTGCGGACTAGGAGTCAGACTCAATGGTTCTTTTGTAATGTGGCATTTATGACGCTTCTTGCCAGAAGACTACCTAGAGTGACAAAAAATAACCTACAGACATACACACTCATTTAAAGTACGTTAAAATTGTTTCGTATACGGTGAACTAATATAAGTACCCTCTATTCAAGCTTCTTTAACACAAAACTAGTTTTCAATTATGTGAATCACGTGAAGAAAATGTTGTTGTCCTTATACTCCTCTGAAAATAGTATCAAAAGTGCAAACCTGGAAAGCTGTTTGAACGAACGAACGGACGGTCAGAACAAACTAAGCCAAAATTAACATGAGCTTGCAAAAATTCAAATACGTACGAGAATCTTCATGTAGAAATCGTTTGGAAACAACGTGAAGTTCACTAAATAAGGCGCTCTTGGAGACATTGCCTATGGAACAGTTTTCTATATATCAATTACAAATTCCTCCAGTGTACGTTGTATTAGTCGAACGAGGGCATATGAACTTTTAAGATAGCATAACCAAAACCGAATGCAACAATAACCCGTTCCAAGTATGCAAAAATTTCCTCTGATGAACAGTCTGAATCTCACTCGCATTATCTTCTACATGAAAGAATGTGCCGCCAAAATCCTTTCACGGTGAGAAAGCTTGACATTTGTGTTTTTTATATTGGCTGTCCCGTACCTTTGATCACTGCAGCATAACCCACGATATAGTTTGCATAAAAAAATGAACATTTGTATATTTATTGCGATTTTACGGAGATATTCACATACACAATGTGCTCAACACGTGGTAGAGTTTCGCTGTGAGTGTAGCGTTAGTTAGTAATTATTCGTTCTCGGAAGTGGATTTGAATTGTTTTGTGTTCAAACGTAACTTTTCGATGTATTCAGTGGTCACGGGTGTTCTTTTAATTTCCAACCTAAATACATAGATAATAAGTTTGATATTTAAGTCGAAATTGATTCAAAATAAAATAAACTAGACACTCTAGCTTCTAGATTTTACACATGTCCAACAGACCAAATTCAAAACAAATTTTCCATACAAATTTCTTTGTATATTTCAGGACAGAAGCACAGAATAGAATAAGGCTTCGAAGCCACTTCATTTAAACTCATGCTGTCCAAATTTTTGTGGCGCTTTGTGTTTTCAGGACAGAAGCGTCAAACACTGAATAAAATAATAAATCGGTGCCAAATTATCACCAGGCTTTAACGTCAGTCTGATTCTTTTTTGATTGCATTTGCAAGACAGCAACCGCCTGCAGCTGCCAGAAATTGGAGTAGGCCAATTACAATCATAGCCACGGGGAGCGCAAAAGTAAATATTTGAAGGTAGTTGTAGAACGCTTGTGCACAGCCCTGAAAAATACAACAATAAAGTGATTTTTAAGAAGAACCTAATTAGCAGCATTGTGTAAAAAATGAATTAGCAATCTGTTTTCAGCGAAAGGTTTAAAAGCTACATCGAAAGCTTGCTGTGGAACATTGGCCATTCATCACATGAGTCAACAGTCACAATAAGGTAATCTTCATTTGAACTCACAGTGTTCAGCTTGTTCAAGTTATCCAAGTCATCCCCAATACACCCAGAATTCAAGGTGTGATTCGCAACCACGTAGTCATTGTAGCCATTGACACCACAGCACTCCAACTATGAAACATCAATTATGTTAAAAGATACAACAAACTTCGTCCTGCATCTCTCTGAAAATTAGCTGTAAATTCGAATCATTGAATTGTTGGTAAAACGTCGCGTTTATGCCTTTTGTTACCAAATCATAAATCTAAGATTGAAGGTTAAAATAAAGTAAAGTCACTAACCTCCACCTTTTTGGTCAGAAGAAAAATGCAAAGTATGATTTCAACAACAACAAGAATGATCAATGACAATGCGTACTGCAAAATAAATGGTATAATGCGAATTTACTATATTGAGCATGAGACGACTCTGTTGAAGCGCTCCACAACAGCCAAGGAAACCACATAGGCAAATGATTATCCCAACGATCAACGCAGTAACTGGTATTGCATGTGAAACTTGCAAAAATGATCCATAATTGCTGTTAAGGAAGGCTGTTGCAACCGATCCAATAATGACGATAGCCAAACCGAAGAGCTAAGAAAATGCCAAAAATGAGAAAATTATGAATATTTTCAACAACCGATACGGCCAAAAACTGCTTATTACTCTGGAACAAAAATATTTAAATTCTACATGGCGTATGCCTTATTTTTTATGAATATTGGTCTCATTATATTCATAAATATGCGATTCTAAGTTTAATAAAGAAAACCATTTTAAAAAATGTCTAAGCAGGGAGAATTAAAATGACTTACAAAGACAACAACATTGAAAGCAAACGTTGCGTATTTGAGGAATTGCGTGCTGCATGAAAGAGCCATACTACAGTTCGATTTCCGCAAAATCTTCACTGCTTTCGAATAATCGGCAAGGTACTTATATACTTGTCATGTGGAATCGGAATAGAGCATATAAACAAGGTATATGAAAGGTTTATTACGTTTTACTTCTAGGAATCAAAGCATACTCGCAAATAATGTCGCCAGTTTTGATGCAAAAATTTTTTTATAAAACAAATACTGGGCTCTGACTTCCTTGCGCTTCTTTCCTTCCAATCATACGACAGTGTTCGTGTAATAGGGATGAAATTACTGACGGCACAACCCTGCTAGCACAATACCCAGATTGGACGGGGGTGGCGACGGGGGAATACGGGGTTGTCCGAAATAGAAGGTGAAGGATTGAAAATTAGTCAGGAACCTTAACTTTTGCCATTGCTGTTTATTTTCATCGGTCGTTGTAGAAACGCAATTTATGTAATTTTTAGGTATAATTTTATGAAAAGAAGATGAAAAAATTTAAAATAAGTATGTCTTTAAGTATCATTTGAAAGAATTTATCAACCCCATGGACGTCAAATAAACCAAGGTTTTGGATTTAATTTCCCACTAAGGCGGTCATTCTTGGCCCTGACCTGTCGTGCGTTCTGTCGCGTGATAACCACCCTTTTAAATCTGCGATCATTTCTATCATTGTTTGTCCAGGTACAAATGTTTTTTAAAAATTTATTTACGTTTATCAGAATATTATTGTTTAATTATTGACTATTACAGCCGGCCTTTTGTAACTCGCTGGTTAGGTTCCTGAAGCAGTCTGTGAGTGAAATGTACAGAAATACCTCAATAATATTGTTGTTCAGCATTGTAATAATAATAATAAGCTGTATATTTCAAGCCCAATGGGCCTCATCAATAAACCAAAAATTCGATAACACGAAATATTACAAATAATTGGTTTAACAAGCAGTATCCTTAGTCTATAGCTATAAGACAAGTATAACTGTTTAGAAGCGAATTTGTTAGATTCGTAAAAACTGAATATAGCAATGTCATGCGGAAGGTGAAATTTAAGGGCACACACAGGTGAGCCACATCGTTATCTAGATTCTGACTATGTATTCTGGTACCCACTGCCTCTGTTAGTAAGTGGGGGGGGGGGGCTTGGAAGCAAACGCAGTCGAAGCTGAGCGTGGGGCAGAACAAAAGGTATTAACGAAACATTACTGGTATAGACGGGTTCCCGGCACTACACTCCGGTTCCCAAACCGGTGCGGCATAATGGAACATAGGGAACCCACCAGTTTATGATCGTGATGGGCACGGCCGTATGAAATCCAAAAGTCCGTTAAATCTACAAGACCATCGTTGGGGATGTCTGAGATGCGACCAAACATAAGGCCCTGATGATGGTTGACGACCAGCGAAACGAGAGCAGTCAAGACTGCGTCCTGATTCTAGGGGACACGAGTCAAAGAAAGTTAGTTTCAAGAAGGGAGCCTAAATTCCCGATGGTCCTTTCTCGGGATCGTGGAGAAAGCTGCCCGGAAAAGACGAGGAAAACAAAAGGTTAATAGATTCAGTGTTAAGATAAATGTGCAGTCTTCACTTGACTGCACATAGACTAGTCAATGCCCGAATATCAATCGGCAAATTATTCCAAAGGTAGCTATACCTAGAAGCAAAAAATTGAGATCGCTTAGAAGTGGAAGAAGCAAGAGGAGGTATATTAACGTTGAATTTCTTAGGTTGTAAAGGTGAGTAACGGGAGAAAGGGCAGAAATCTTGGTGAGATTTGAACTATTTTTAAGGCGAAACAGGAGACAAAACCCTCCTTACAGTTCCTGACCCAAAGCAATTTTAGTTTCGTCATGTCACATCTATCTGAGTAGGAAGTGTCTGAAAATGCCGGATAGAGGACCCTTTAGTGAAGCTTTTTTGGACACTTTCAATTTTTGAACGGCTAGATTCGTTCATTAGACCGCAGAATGGACAACAGTATTCGTGAATAGGAAGCACATACATACGATAAAGTCTCAGCTTCATTTCGGGAAGGTAGAAATTATAAGATATGAAGCCGCATATCTGAGCAGCTTTTGCTGTAATTCTATCAGCGTGAGGTGAAAGATCTAATTTATTGATGTAACTTAAACCTAAGTTCTTAATGTTAGAGCATTCAGTCATGGGGCAATCTTGAAAAATGATAGGCTGTGGCAGCGTTTCAGGCCCAAAACACATGAACTGGCACTTAGAAGACGAGAACTCCCTCTGCCACGTGGAGCTCCACGCAGATAGAGCGTCCAAATCCGAATGAATGCGTTCTAAGCATCGCTCAGCCGTAGACTTAGAGAAGGAGCATCCACATTTCAAGTCACCCGCGTGTATATACGATTGAGACTGTTTAATTATTGTTGAAATATAGTTTATATAAAGCAAGAACAACAGGGGCCCAGAACGGTACCTTGAAGGACACCGCTTAAAAAAGCGGTAGGGGTAGAGTGTGAGGACTCCACTAAGACCTGCTGTTTTCGATTAGAAAGATATGATCTAATAAAGTCAATAAGAGGACTACAAAACCCTAGTGTATATGCAGCGATCATACTACGGATTAAACCGGAGCACTTTAAATAAGCGCATACAGCGCAGAAAGCGGGCATATCAGGAGTCTTTTCGAGATGAAGTTGCAATGTGTCTTTCAACCTCCAATGCTGCTGAAACTGAAGACGCCGAAGTGGAGATGCCTGTACTCAAACCACGGATTCCTTCCTGTGCGTAATACTGGTTTCTGACAGCGTACTAGATAGAGACATATGGGAGGTTGATGACACCACTTTCGCATCTAAGTACTCATTCGTTATAGCCCTCCAAGGTTTTTGCGTGCATCGGTCGTTGCGCCATACTGCTAGTAAGGAGCTCTTTGGTACGTTCCATGCTTTTAAGGGGACCACTATCCCATATGTACCGAGGAACACAAAGATAATAATGGACAGGCCTCGATCATGCCTTACAAAGTCACTGATTAATGGTGACTATGTCCACGTGGGCTATCGTGAAGGCCTACTGAAGGAACTGCGTACACGAAAGAGGACTGCATTTCGTCAGGTGTGGCTGCAACTTCAAATCGATGGAATGCGGCTTTTAAAACATCTGGTCGATTTTTCTGGCCAATATTAATGTTTGCAGTCGGTGTCTTTTTGTCCAGTTTGCACGTAAGTGCAGATCACTGGAACACCTTAATTTTTGGAAGGCCTCTGATTACCGACAATTTTTATTGTACATAGGTTCCGGTTTTTTCCCCTTTTTCCTACGCTCTGACAAGTACTACCATTTTTGGTGCTTTCTTCCGCTTTTTACAAATTTTTCACGCTAAATTGCACACACAGCAAAGTCTTTTAGCTAGGAATTTGTTTAAATATTTTGTACATGATTAGCCCCTTTCGTATGGTCGCATCCATGTTATTTACAATGTACATTCCCTCCTCCATCTTCCGGATGATATGAGTCATTTCGGAGTACTAGATAATTTTTCCGCATTCCCTTTTGAGTCTTTCTTAGAGCGTTTTAGAGAAAAAATAAATGGGTCCACATATGTTGCCGCCCAGGTGTACCGCCGTCATTTCAAAAAGCTGCAGTGTGAGTCGCAAGCATGCAATGTGTCCTTGAATGATGATGAGGGTGTTTCCAGACCTTTTTTATTTACGCGGCAAATCAGATGCCAGTTTACATAATGATTACGTCTTATCAACAAAGTCGCCTGATAATGTGGTTCTAATCGGCGATAGGCCATGTGAAATGACATCTATTACGGCGGAAAGTATAGAATATAGACCCTTCTTAGATTGCCAACCGCTTTTTACAACATCAATTGCTTTGTCCATCTTTTTTATGCTTAAAGCTTCAATATTAGAGGACTTCTCCCAAAGTGCATTCCTGGCTGACCTTGTTTGTAAATATTTCCCTTTTAACAGCACATTTTTTCTTATCCCTCTTTTACATACTTTTCCTGGACAATAAAGATTCTAAAAAATGTGCGCTTCTCCTTCAATGCTACACTAAATACAGTGACGGGTGTACTCGCAGTTTACTTTGACTTCACATGTTCCTCGTCGTTGAATTTTGCCATTAGAAAACGGTAGGCGTGGTGGCAGAATCCTGGTTACATCCCACGGACCATAATCTGTCGATGTGGCCATCGTCAGACGCAGTGAGGAGGCGGTTGTTAGCCCGGCAGGAGCCTCCTTCGTAGGGTACGCCGTTGTACTCCATACGGGTCCTTGGACGGTACGAAAGATTACAAAAGGCCCGTCAGCGCGCGAGGCGGGCCGAGGACACGTCCGAGCTCTCAAATTCAGAGCCCACACATATGAGCAAGGAGTACAGGAAGAAGTAAGTACGCACTATTAGTAATTATGTGTTATCTAGGATTCCGCGTGAACTAACAACTGAGTCTGAGGAGGAAACCAGCGATGTGAAGAATATCCAACCGTGGACTTCCACGCCACCCACGAAAAGCTTATTGGGCTGGCCCGAATTCACTCAGTAACATCGATTACGTGGGTGCCTTCCACTTACACTTCGCCCACTTTTGTGCCTGTGCAGACGATTACAGCAGTGTCGCGCTCAGACGAGCAGCACCAAACGTCTTTGGAGGCGAGCATAAGTGCTCTCAGATCTGAGATGTACTCCCGCTTTGAATCTCTAGAGTCGCTGAAGGCAGGAGTTTACATTGGTCAGAAATCAAGGTAATCAAGGTAAAACCGCTCATTATGGCTCATTACATTTTCCTTAGAAAATAAAACACTGACTTTAGACAAGTGTATCAACATGACACAGATTGGAATCGGTAAAATTGCTCGTCTTCACATTTTTAACTTTCACGAATTAAACGAGAAGAGAAGAAAACAGTGGACCGCAGCTCAATACTAACAAAATTAGATCAAATTGAGGCCGCTACTTCTGACACTCGCCGCACAGTGGTTAGCAGTGAGGCAGCAACGGGGTCTGGTCTGCCACTATGCACAGACGAGGCCCTCCGGTTGTTTCTCAAACGCTTTGAAAAGGAAGAAACAATTTTGCAGGATAGTGTATGGTAACGGTCGAATTAATTTAACACTTTTGACTTGTAGGTTAAATTTCTCCTCGCGGTTGGCGGCCGCAGCCCCAAAAAGATTATGCGGCACATCTTAGCCCAACTTCTCGGACCGTCACTCGGCACCACTTTTACGTGGCAATGTTCCACGCAGAAGGATAGGAAGTCAGTCATAGGGAGAACACTCGATACAATTTTTACGGGTAGGTTGCAATCATCTTTATAATCTTCAGAGACCACACGCCGACACCAGGGGCTACATAACGTCAAACAGGACGTCATAAAGCATACCACCATTGAGTGGTTCCATGGCTCACGGGATCGCTATGAAGGTATACGTGAAAAACGAAGGGAGGCCGCTGCGGACAACGCTGGGACCTCTCATCTTCTGTCGGACGACTCTGTAAGTGCCATCGCATACACTGGCTTAATTGGTTACCTTTTGCAGACAAGTAACCTTTAGTCACAATTTCCCAATTTCTTATTTTTAACATATAAACAAACTTCTAATTCTTATTTTTTCTATTTTAGGAGCCAGTTTTCCTGCCCTCAACAAGTTATGCCTCCCCGAACATTGACAAACATTTATAGATTGACATTGACAAACGTTTGTTCAAAGTTTCTAATTTCTTCTTGGGGAACGTTCTTTGGTCGACGATCACTTTTTCGACAGTTACCCGGAGATTTGATGCAAACCTTCCCTATCGTGCTTGGTTTGGACTGCGCTCTCACGTTTGACGATTTTTCGTCCGATCCGCAACTGCAACTTATCTTCGCATATCTCTTTTCAATGTCTGCGTGCGCGAAGGACAATTGGATGTAACGAAGTAATTTGTTCTCTATCTAGGACTTTGAGTGGTGGAATAATCCGCAAATATACTGATTGATGGACCTGCAAAAATGACTGTTAGCTGATGATTTGAAATGAAAGAATTCAATCAAAGTCCTGCAGGTGCGAATGGCTTACAAGGTAATTTAGCTTTATTTCAAAATTTTGTTATGGATGAACAAATAACCCTTATTTCGAGAAATATAAAGTCATCCAACTAAGATCTACTTAAAGAAAGATGATGCTACTTAAAAGCTTTTTCATGCTATTTGAAACTACCGTGGCTCTGCAGCAACTGTCCAGTGGGATCTCAAGCGACCCCTGCGGAAATTTACGAGTATGGGGGCCACAAACCTTATATCCAAATTAACTACTATCTTAAAGAAAACGAAGAAACAAGGCTACATCCTCCAGGACTTCACCGATGCCATAATAGTTCATCTCTGAAAGCGAAAAGGAAACCACGAAGTCTGGGACAATCCTCGTGGAATTTCGGTGCTCAACATCCCCGGCACAATCTTTGCTCGTGGTCTATCGAACCGTCTCAAAAACCACCTGCAACAAGGGCTCCTGCTGTAACGCCTACGTGGTTTTCGCAGTCACCACAGAACCACCGACATGACCTTCGTTGCTCGCCAATTGCAGGATACCTGACAGGATATGCGCTCCCGTTCCCTGTAAATCACCTTCCTGAATCTAATGATAGCTTTCAACATAGTGAATTGGGCTGGACTTTGGAAAGTCATGCAAAAGTTTGGCTCTCCTGAGAGCTTCACGCACATGGTACCTCAACTCCTCGATGGGGAGATAACGCGCGCCACAGATGATTAGATGATCTCCTAAGCATTTGCAGTGAACAACTGAGTGGGCCTGGGTTGTGTCCTCTCACCCATTCTTTTGAGTCTCATGTTCTTTGCCATGCTAATGGATGCCTACCGCGATGAACGTCCCGGGATTCACATAAACCACAGAACGGACGGATGCTTGCTCAATATCCAATGTATTCAGGCCCTCATTTGCGTTTCCACGGCCGCAGTTCATTGTCTGCTGTTGGCGGATGACTGCGCTTTCATGACCACAACCGAAGCGGAGATACTAAGAAGTGTGGACCTCCTTGACGCAGGTTGCGCCAACTTTGGTTTCACCATCAACATGGCCAAAAAGGTGGTCATGTGCCAACCGCTTCCGGGTGCCGACCATAATGCTTCACGCATCAACGGCATTGGCGCCGGGCTCAATATCGGAGACAGCCTCTTCTTTCTCGGGAGCACTTTATCCCGCAAATTCTGAATGGGCGGCAAGATTGCTCGACGGATCTCCAAAGCCAGCCAAGCCATCGACCAGCTACAAATCTCCGTATGGAATCGTCACGGTCTTCAGCTGCCCACAGAAGGCTTTTGTGCTCACAATATTCTTGTGCGCAGCGGAGACTTGAACCGTCTAATCCAACCAAGATCGGAGGCTAAACTACTTCTATCTCAGCTGTCTCCGCCGTATCTAAAGCTAAGATGGCGTGATAGGATCTCGGATACGGAAGTCCTGGAGAGAATGTGAGATCTCAGCACCTAAGCCATGGTCAGGCAGATACAACTGCGCTGGAGCGGTCACGAGGTATGTATATGGAGTACCGACGACTATCCAAACGACTCTTTTATCGGGGTGTTGCTGTGGATGAACGTCGCAACGGAAGACAAAAGAGACGCTACGCGGACAGTCTTAAGAACTCTCTGAAGTGTCGTCAAATCAACACGACGAGCTGGGATGGACCCGCGCAGACCGATCCAATTGGCAAATATCGGTCAAAGCTTGCACATTCAGTACGTTCGCGGTTACTGAAGCCCATTTTCACCACCTCCACTTGAATTTAAACCGTCGGTTACCCCCATCGTGCGGTTTTACGCACATTCTGACTGTTGTTGACAGTTTCACCCAAGGGCCCATCACCGTTACCATCTCGGATACCTCGGCAGAAAATATTGCCAGTGTTTTCCTTACGCAATGGATAGCCAATTTCGGTGTGCCAGCTACCCTCACCACTGACCGCGGAAGTCAGTTTACATTTTCACTCTTTTGTGAGTTTAGCTCAAGTGCTCGCATATCACTTCCACTGCCTATCACCGAGCATCAAATGGCCTCGTGGAACGCCTTCATCGTCAGCTGAAGTCCGCGCTGATGTCTCATCACACCCTGCACAACTGGAGCGACAAAAAACCGCTCGTACTCCTCGGAATTCGCTCGGCTGTTAAGGAAGACATTCAACTCACTGCCGCCGATCTAATTTATCGCAAACACTTCTGTTTTCCCGGTGAGCTCGTGCATTATTCCTCCGTCGCCACTGACACCAAGAACACCTTCGTGCAACAGTTTCCGCAGCGCACGGCCGCACTGCCTCCGACCCCCACGCGCTCGAAGCCCCGACGTGTTTTTGTGCACGAGGACTTGAAAACAACCCTTTTCATGTTTCTCCGGCACTATGCAGTCCACAGGCCCCTTTGTCCACCGTACGACGGTCCGTTCAAAGTGCTGGAACAGAAGGCCAAATAATTCGTCCTTCAAAGTGCTGATGCTACTGATACAGTCTCCATCAATAGACTGAAGCGGGCCTATGTTGAATGCACGTCGCCGGCCACGGGCCCGTCCACTTACACGGCGCCTTTACCTTTCACTCCACCTGCCGCCCCCAGTCAACCGGCACCGCCACCCGCGCCACCTGAAACTGCCCCCATCCCTCT
Source organism: Ligula intestinalis (assembly GCA_036362985.1). Classification (NCBI taxonomy): domain Eukaryota; kingdom Metazoa; phylum Platyhelminthes; class Cestoda; order Diphyllobothriidea; family Diphyllobothriidae; genus Ligula; species Ligula intestinalis. The sequence continues at coordinate 54,356,352 of JAYGXS010000002.1, forward strand.
CACCCCCCGTCCAGTCCCGTACCACCTCTCCCTTCCACTTGCTCTGTCAAACATGTTCGTTTTCCAACAAACTTGGGAGACTTTGTGCTTTAACCTTTTCTGTACGTCTCTTTCATCGAGCGCTTGTAACCCGCCAACGCTCTGGTGGGGTAGTTATGAAGGCTCGCCACCTCACCTGTACGTTTCTGTTTAAATAACCATAATTTTTGGTTTGACGGCACAGCCTGAAATACACATATCCGGTCATTACCCCACGTGGCGCGTTCTACGCGTTGCTGATTACACCCTTACTCCCCTCACAGTCTTCAAACCTCAACGGCAGCTCTTATCTTCGCCCTCCAATGAGACCATTCTCTGGTTATCATTCTCGGGCTCAGGAGCATCTAACCGTAATTTGAAAGTGATATTCCTTTCGGGTCTTCCGGCTTCGGATCGACGAACAGAGAGCCCAGCATTTACGAATCCATCCTTTGGCAAGTCAATTTCTTGGCTATTGCTGACAAGGATCGTTGAGGATCTACTGAGTCATACCGTTCCTATTTTTCATTGTCATTTTTGAATAAATTTACCCACCTTTTTCCACTAGTGTAGTGTAGTAGATTAGTAACGAATACTTAACTCTGCACTAGGAAGTTTTTCAATGCATCTTTTCTAATACGTTCACATATTTTGTAGACATAGCCACTAAAAATTTAGTCACTCCGCTTTAACTGCTATCCACGTTTTGCAATTTACTCCAGGCCACTGTGTTTCGCGTTCAATTTTGTCGTTTACGTGCTTTTTTAACATGGCAGAACAAGACCCACGAAGTCGATGCCGACGACTCTTTTTCTACTATGTCCTACAAGTCTATCATACGGGGGGCTGCCTGGCCGTACAGAGCGCTTTAGTCAGCCGGGCTGAATCAGTTACCGCCTTTGCCCAGCTGTAACAAGCGGAGAATCGATGCCAGAAGGCTGTGCCTGATATATCACGCACACTAATTAACCTTAGCCTGACGTCGCGTTTCCTCGCAATTCTAACTAAGTATAACATTAGCAACCTCAATTAAGAACCGTTTTCTATCAATAACAACTTAATGTCACCTCACATGCAACACTAGTCCAGTTAGCTGCTCTTTGTTTTCCTTCTTGGTCCCATTACCACATTGTCGCTAGTATATCTAGCCCTATTAACTGCAGTCACATGTAAAATAGTCGCATTTCCAGCTGTCTTTTAACCCCAACGCGAGCCTCTCCATTTAAAGCCTTAGCACCCTCGAAAGATCCTCCGCTGAAAGGTAAGCCGATTTCTCGTTCTTTCGTTTCGCTATCCTTGCTTCCCCTCTCGATTCTCCTCCATTTTTTCTTTTCCTTCTCCCCCTCACCCTCACTCTCCCTTTTCTCTCTTTATTTTCCTCTTATCTTACACAACTTGCTCTTCCACGCTCATCTTTAAACTGTTTTCCTTATCAAAATTACGCCGATTCCACCTCAGGCGGCCGATAGCTAGGTGGCGGGGGAGAGAGTGAGATCAACCCTCGGTTCTTTGCTTTTCTCACTATACTCAATCTGATGCGCTTGGAATTATCGCGATGCGCTAAAAGCCGTGACTTGAAGGGTTACCAGCTGATGGGTAGCTTGGACATCGTAGTCGGTCCAGTATGTATTGTGGTGTGGTGTGGCTGTCTGCAGGCTAAGAATAAAATTCAGTGGTTCCTTAACAATATGCCCTTTATGGCACTCCTCGCCATGTGAACCATAGTATTTTAAGGAATCGACACTACAAGCTATAAATCTAAATACCTGCAAAGGAACGAAGGCATTATCATGTCGTTGTTTCTTTCAGATAGCTAGGCTGTGGGGATAATAAAGGTATTTAACTTTGCGCGTTATCTACAATGGTTTATACCTAAGCATACTTAGCCAAGACCGATGCTAGTTTGCAGAAATTTAAATATTTACGAGAATCTTGCCGTATTCATTTTTTGGAGTCAACGTGAAAGTCGATAACAGGGGCTGTCTTGGAGACATTGCCCATAGTATTGTCCTCAAAAAAGTAAACTGCAAATTCCTCCAGAATGTGTTGTATTAATTGAGAGTAGCATACGAATATTAAGGATGCCATATCCAAAAAACCGAATGTCACAAGAACCCTTCACCAAAGTGAAAACATTTCCTCTCACGAACAGTCCGAACCTCATTTGTATTATCTTCTATATTAATGTATTTGTCGCCGAACTTCGCTCACGCTTGACATTTGCGTTTTTAATTATATTGGCTATCCCGTACCTTCTAAACAAATAGTCAAGCAAAGCTAAGTATAAAAACTTGCGAAAACAACAACGTTGAAGCCAAATTTTACGTATATGAGGATTATCTTGCTGCGGGAAAGAATCATACTACATTTGTGCGCTTGGTTGAAGCTTATCAATCCAATTCCGAGCTTTCGCTGCAGAAATATCCTCAGGTCTCTTATTCTTTAGGTGTGTGCCAAACTCGACATCCCTGACCCGCTACACCGGTGGCAGCAGTGGGATGGAGAGGAGCACACACTTACTCCATATGTGCACCAAAATCACCAGCACTGGGGCAGTGCTGCAAATGAGAGAGGGGTTATGGAAAGGGCCACCCTGTGCCATGGGTGTTTGAACGAACCAACGGATCCGGATGAGGAGGGTGTGAATGTCTGTTGGTGAAGATGCTAGTTTTCCTTCTTTTTCTGTCTGCTGGCACTTTCCCGCCGTTAAGCATCGCAGTCTTGATTTCGTCTTCTCACCATCAGCACCATCGTGCCCACAGCGCTGCTTTCCCACCGGCATCTATCTGATATTCTGTGATCGTCCCTCACTCCAAATGGATCATTTGTACAGACTCTTGTTAACTCCCCCTATCGTATCCTCCCCTTTCTTTATTGTTTACCATCCCTTTTATATCAACAGATCCTTTTTCTCACTTTCTCGTTATCTTTGTGTTTGCTCATATAATTGTGTGTCATGGTGATTGATAACCCCGTAAGGAGTTATATCCGGAGGAACTTACTAGTGAATTAGTCCTTTAGGTGTGTGCCAACCTCAACATTCCTGGCAGGGTATTTATAGACTTGCTAAGTGGAATCGGAATAGGAAATAGAAACAAGGTAGTTCAAACGATCTTTGTATTGTTAGTTGTAGAAATCAAGGTAAACTTACAAATAATATCGTGAGTTTGGTTGAACAACATTTCTACAAAACATAAAATGGTCTCTGACGTCAATGCAAATCATTCCTTTCAATCATCTGATCGGGTTATGCAAAAATTCGCTGCTATAACTGAGGAAACAAGGCAGGTCAAAATGAAATGAACAATATAATTAACCATTTGGTATATATGTATGTATGTAAACACATGTAACCCTTTTCGCCTATTATGTTCCAACTAGGTCTCTCAAAGTTGATGTTAACTTCTCCTAGGTGATTGTCTGGGACAATGTGCATATCCTCCTATACGATCGATAAATTTTAATTTGGCTATCTATAAGTACGCACAAATGACCTCATCCATAAGCTTTGAAATTGGTGCCGAAAGGTCTTCCAGGCACGGGCCTCTACAATATTTTCGTGACGCACTTTTCAGGAAAAATATACTTGCATTAAATCATGCGGAGCTTTTATGCGAGATCTCTGTAGAACCCATTCAGAAAAGAAAACGTTGATGCCGTTGCATTCTTTGTGCGCCTAAAAGATGCGTCGGAGTTGAATAGTTTTGTTAGTGTAAATACCGGAGGGAAGTATATCCGGTAATAACAAAAATGAATACTTCTGTTTTGTATAAAAGAATGGGAGCTTTAACTAATTCTTTGATACCATCAAAATTTCATCGAACAAGATAGTGGTAAACATGAAACATTTAATGATTCAGAAAATACTTAGACTTTATGTTGGTTAAAATATGAACAACAGATATGCGTGAATTAAAAATTCACTTGGCTCGTATTTATAATCATACTTGCTTACAAATGCTTTTTTTTCTTTTCTTAACCTTGGTCGCTTCTGGGGACTAGCAAGACATACATTTTTCTTTCAGAACTACCGATTATTGCTGATTAAATGTCTAATTATTGATGAAGTATATAATTGCGACAATTCTGTTTCATGTTGGGCTATGTGCTTAGAAGATATTAGATGCGTCAATGTGTTCGAATTGGGCACGCAAAATCGGAATGTGAAACCGTAAGCCGATTCACTAAAAAAAGAGAGTGTTGGATCCAATTATATTTCTGTATATGCGAACGACTGCCTTGATTCCATCTTTGTCAATAAAATGATTGGTTACGCAGATGGCTCTTGCCCTCAATATAAAAAATGCACTATGCTGCCTGTGGAAAATCGAAATCCAGTTTCTGATGTGCGAACCTGTTATCTGAATGGAACCTCACTCCAAGAAGCAGAAATACGGAAAGATCTCGGCATCTGAATGACAAACTACCTCAAACCTTCTGCATAATGTTTCAAGATAGCTAAACCTGCAACTGCATTATTGTACGTCACCAAGCAAGCATTCACAAGTTTGATAAAGTCTGTTTCTAAAAGTTTTCTATACCTTGATAAGGCTGCATCATGAATGCGCGATTCAAGCCTGGAGACCGTGGGCGCAGCAGGATTATAACGTGCATGAAAGGGTGCAGCGATGAACTTAAACTTAGTAAGCGGCCAAGGTGCATTGCCATTTGAGATCCGCAGAAAAATCCGTAATATGTATCCTCTGCGTTAATCGCAGTTATGCGGAAATTTTATGCAAGCCTTCCTAATCATGCGTGCCTTGGTCTGCGCTCTCACTTCCATTCTCGGAACTATAACTTATCTCCGGAGACATCTATTAAAACCCTATGTGCTCCAACGACGATCGGATGCTAGGAAATATTTTTACTCTAACCAGGTTGTGTATCCATGAAATAACTTACCAATACACAATGTGACTGTCTATATTTTCCTTGAGAGTTTTATGTGACACATGGGAACCGACCTGCTAAAAAAACTGTTCACTGATGGTTTAAAACTATGGAATACAATCGAAGTCCTGTGGATGCAAGACAATGTGGATTTCTTTTAAAACGTTATTATGGATGGGTGCCTAACCCTTATTTCGAGAAATATCAGCTTATCCAAGTATGGTCTATTAAGAAAAAGATGATGATATTTGAACACAAACAAAACTGCATTAGATTAACTATAATTTTTTGGGCCACTGTATGCTGCCAGTGTTGTAAAACAAGGCCGCAGCCACCGCCTCAACGCTTTTGTCGTGAGGAAATTCCACAATGGAGTACACGCTTTCGAAGTTGTGCCACCTAAGTCATACATTCCAAAGGTAATTGTTTGACGAAATTGACATTTCTAAAAAAGGATCACTAATAATTTCCACTGTGTAGTAGAGGAATAAGAGAAAATTGGCCGTCAACGTTAAAGGCAACCTATTTACAAATGATATCGCCCACAGCACCAGTTAAGGGCATGTCTGATAAAACGTTATCTTGGAAAATTTATAGAATCGAAGAGTGAAGGGACGTTGTATAAAGTTCATTACAGTCACTAAAAGGGCAATTTTGAATGTCCGTAGCCGTCAAAGATGTCCGGATTCACGGTTTTTGTCCAATAAGTATGACATTATCGGAGATCTCTGTGGACAGAATATACCCCTTGTGAGAAAAAGCTGTGGAGCACCGTGGCAGTTTAAAAGGCCGTGCGACTCCCTCATCGTCTTCTAACAATAGTGATGTTGTTGGTTACTCAACGAGTCGCCTTTCGGTAAAGTGCCTGAACACCTGTGCAGCTACGTTTGTGGGCCCCTTGATGCTGAAAGGAACGTGCCGTAAAAAGACTCGAACGGAAATGCCGAATAATTGTCCAGCACTCCAAAGTGCGTACCGTCCTCAAACTGATGAAGGAGACTAGGTACATTTTAAAAAACATCACAAGGACTATGTACAATGGAATAATGTGAAACAAAATTTGTTTAAAAGGAGAATGGCATACTCGCCGAGGCGTTTATGCAAATTGGATGAAAAAAATGTCCCGCGATGAAAAAGCTGAAGAAGTGGTTGTGGTGGGGTCATCAATATAGGATATCAAAATTGCATGGCTGATATGTATTAAAGCTGTCTGTTTTCAAAAGCTTTCCGTAATAACAGACACTCAGGTGTTCTATATTAGGTGGAAATATAGTTGGCATGCAGTTATGGCGTGTTTTAATCCAAGCACTCAAGAACAAGGAGATTAGCGTTGTCCCAGCTGCCTCTTACGTAGCAATCTACGCACGCAGACAGAGGAGATACATATAGTGGAGGCAAATATGACAACCATATCAATGGGCAAATCCAGGAACGGAGGAATGCCACTGTGATGCCGTTGCTGAGCTCGTAATCTAAACGACATATCGTCTCGCAGATGCCCAGTGTACAATGGAAATTTCATACGATTTGCACGATGTTCGCCATTATGATAACTTATGTAGTGTTTGTAATTAAATTTTCAATATTGCATACGTTTCACATGCGTAAAAACCTTTATGAACTATAATTCGTCATGCGTTAGTTAAGGTAGGAGTGTCGCAGGCAGGCTCAGTGCATCTGTACGGCGCTATCTGCATTTTTTACGCAGGGGACGAGCAACATGTTCTTTTAACTCGCAGATGCAATCTTCCGGAAATAGGTTCAAATAATTTGGTTTGCCGAAATCACAGAACACCGACGACGTTGAGGGAACGGAAGATTCCCTCACCCCATCATCATATTCCTTCCTCTGGCGTACAAACCGTTCGTATATAGTGCTCAGGTGAAAATCATCATACATACGTTTTACCATTACTACCTACCCAAAAAATCAAGAATGATATATAACCGGTACATCAGGCAACAGAAGTGATAATCGGCAAATAATCCTGTTTATACCTTAATAAATGTATAATAAATCACTAATTGTATAGCGTTATTTATTTAGTTGCGCACTGATTACCGGTTAACAGGTAATTTTAAAAATTACGTTACTTGGTAGAGCACCTCGTGGTTGCCTTCCAAAACCTCGAAGACAAGAAAAAACATAAAACAAACTCCCTCTTTTGCAGTTAGTATTTGTTTTGGTTTGGTTTTGTGATTGCTTAATAGTGGGTGAAATAGGAAGTATGTTTCATGAGAAAAAACCTGAATTCAAAGGTACGATACTAAAGAAAGATATGTACAGTTATATATCAAGTTGGCAGTGTAGCAGAAAAAAGATGCAGGAACTCAGTGTTCTCAGTCTTTCTTGAGTGTAATGAATTCGAGATTCTTGCAATAGTGGGATGTTTATCGGCAAACAGTGGCTCGCATTCGGCTTAAGGATTTGCCAATTGCGGACCGCAGTTTTAGCACTATTATTCTCAGCATGAGGCTTGGCAGGGTTTGAACCCACGAACGTCATCAGAGTGAAAGTGAGATCCCACGGAGTCACCACCTAACATTCTTGAAAGTTGTCCTGAATGGAGAAAACTAGTGACAGCTCTCTTAAACAACAGATATCTTTGCTGAGTTTTAACACTTCTGGGCAGCTTATTCCAGATTGCTTTGGAAATTACTGAAGAAAAAAGTACGGTACCAAACGGTGCCCGCCATAAAAAAGCGCATCGCGATGACTGGCGCGCCGAGAGTGGTCAGGTCAGGTCAGGTCAGGTTTTATTGAGGGAAATATAGGTAAATACCTTTGAACTCCCTATTGGTACAGTTTTTTCAATGCATTTGATCGGTAGAACATTTCAGATCAGTGGCGTTGCCAAAAATTTGAGGGCCGACAGTGAAAAAACTCCTTAGGCATTGTTCAGAAGTCTAGGGGTTTGAGTGCCATTTGAGAAATTTAAGGAGAAAACTGTCGCCTGGGGGAAGGGGGGGGGGTGCAGAGTATATTCGAAGCGGATGGCCTGTGCTAAGAGTGTTTGAAGCATGTCAGGGAGAGTCCATCGCGGTTTTCGCCATAATACCAAGGGTCCCACGAAGAGAAGGTTGCGGAGGTCACGCGAACCTCATCGAGTGTCGGCGATGCGCCCATCGTGCACCCTTGTTGGTTTAACGAATCTGCCTGCTAATTGACAGAAGAAATATAATCAGTAGTTTTCTAAACAAACATATTACTGAAAATTAGCGAGTAGTATGTTTTTTATAATGTGATTATTCCACAATTTGCATTCGGCAACTGGCAGTTTATTTTCGGGGGCGCAGTGGCTATTTGTTCTAACTTTATAGTGTCCTAAACATGCCTACAGATGCGTCTGACGTGTGCTCAGATGGCGACATAACAATTTCCGCGGGCAGAGCATTCCAGGCCTGAATTGGGAAAAGTTTTACAAATCCGCGTAGCCTCGGATCACAACGTTTGGTGGACTCGAAGCTTGCAGTCCTTGTTAGTTCTTAACTAACATATTACTGAAAATCAGTGAGTAATATGTTTATATACATATATATAATTTCATTCTCGCCATATCCAATTTTAGTGGGCATTTCGGGTATGAAAATCTAAATTTCGCTTGAATGCATCCACAGATGGGGACATAACAATTTCCTCGGGGAGTGCATTCCAAGCTTCAACTACTCTATTACCAAAGAAGAACTTGCGTGTGTCTAGTCTGGCCCCTGTTATGCGTAGTTTGAAGAGATGCCCTCTTAAGTTGGTCGTTGTTGCTAACTCGAAGAAGTCGCCAGGTAGAAGACAGCAGTCCTGCCCGCGCATTATACGAAATGCTTGTATCAGATCACCACGTAGCTGTCTGTAACTTAACGGAAATAGATCGAGATTAGCTAAACGTCTTTCGTAGGGTAAAAAGCTCTGACCGGTAACCAGTTTGGTCGCGCGCCTTTGGACCTTTTCGAGGGAATTTAGGTCTTTCGCGGTCCAGGGTTTCCATGCTTGCATTGCGAACTCCAACTTCGGCCGCACAAATGTTCCAAAGACCTTAGCAAAGCAGTCTTTATCGAAGGCACAGAAAGCCCTTTTGACAAGATAGAGGACGGACATCGCAGATTTGGCTACTTTTGCGCAGTGCAGCGAGGGCTTAAGAGACGTAGAGATCCATACTCCCAAATCTTTCTGCGCGTCGACTTCTTGCAGTTGGATGCCATTTAGGCTGTAAACCATGGGGTTCTGAGAGCTGGGTCGGCCAACTCGTAGGACACTGCATTTGTTCTCGTTAAACGGCAAAAGCCAGTCTTGAGACCAAGTTTGAAGACGATTTAGGTTTAGCTGCAAATTGTCTTCGTCAGCTGAATTTCTGATGACGTTCCAAATCTTAATGTCATCGGCAAACATAGCCACATCGCAGTCCAGTTCACGGACGGAGTCATTGACGTATATAATGAACAGTATAGGGCCAAGGACAGAGCCTTGGGGGCACCGATCTCGACTGCAACGTCTGCCGGCTGCTGGTCACCAATATGGACAGTTTGAGAGCGACCAAGTAAGAAGCTTTGAATCCACTTCAGCAGATTTCCTCGAACACCTATTTGGCTGAGTTTGTGCAGAAGTCGTTGATGTGGGACGCTATCAAAAGCCTTCTTGAAGTCGATGTAGATTACATGAAGCGGATTTCCTCCATCAACTGCCCGAGTCCAGCGTTCCAAACAATGGAGCAGGTTCGTCACGCAGGACCTGCCTCTGCGGAATCCATGTTGCGCATCCGATAGAAGGTTATGCTGCTCTAAGAAACGCATCAGCTCTCGTTTTACTACTTTTTCCATAATCTTGCAACAGATCGAAGTGAGGCTGATTGGTCGATAACTGTTTGCAGCAACCTTTCTGCCGCCTTTATACAACGGTGTGATCCGTGCGGATTTCCAATCGGCGGGTAAACAACCTGCGTTAAACGAGGTACTGAAAAGCATAGAAAGCGGTTTGGCTAGCTCCCCAGCAAGTTCTTTCAGTAATTTAGGCGGGATGTCATCGGGACCGGATGATTTCGAGTCGTTTAGTGCCATTAACTCCTGAAGAACGGTTGCTTCGGCGAAGGCCACATTTTCAATCTTTGGACCGTCATCTAAGCCATAGTTTGGAGGAATGAATCCGATTTCCGTTGTAAAGTTCGATTTGAAAAATTGTGAAAGATGCTCAGCTTTTGCTCCATCCTCACTCATTTCTGTTCCATCGCTAGCCTTCAGAAGGGGAACTGGGTCCCGGTTTCGTGTGGTCTTTCTTAAGTAGCCATAAAATAGCTTCGGATTTTTAACTGCCCGGTTTAGTAAATCTTTTTCAAAGTCTTTGCGCGCTTTGAAGATAAGTCGCTTCACGAGGTTTCTCTGCGTTTTGTATGCATTTAGGGATACCAGATTTCTGTCTGCTCTATACTTTCTAAACAATCTCCCCTTTTTATTTATCTCTTTCTTCAGCGCTTGAGTCAGCCACTGAGGTTTGTTGTTTAGCTTCTTCCGTGTAATTGGACAGTGGTTTCTCAGGAGAGTATGCAATAACTCACTGAACCATCCCCAATCATCAGCTATATTGCCAGAAAAAACCAATTCCCAATTTATGTTGTTTATTTCGGCCTTCATTTGATCAAAGTCACCACGCCAAATATTCCTTCTAACCTTGGTGGGTTGTTCGGGTACCGAAAATATAGAATAGTCCCAATTTAGTATGATGTGATCACTTTTACCTAGAGGAGGTAGAGATTGCACCTCGTCGATGCTGTCCAGCGATTTCGTAAGTACCAGGTCTAGGCAGTTTGATTGCTGCCCCTCACGCACCCTGGTGGGAAATAGAACATGTTGACTGAGAGATGCATTAAGTGTCATAGCTAGTAAACGCCAGTCGAATGCTTGCTCTGGGCCTCGTGCGTATGATGAACCCCAATCGATAAGCGGGGCATTGAAGTCTCCCATAATCAAGACGTCGGGCCGAGCAGCTAATCTCGCTAACTCTTCTAGTAGACCAGTGTCAGCCTCATGATCATATCTAGGCGGACGGTACACGGTCAGAACTTCCAGGCTGGGTGATTCCGGTACCTTTATAGTAAGCCAGATGGCCTCGGTGCTGCAATGAAACCGCTCTGTTTTTTCTGAGACTAGCAGTCCATGTTTGACGTAAGTTATAATTCCTCCTCCTTGGCGCCCTCTTCTATCTCTCCGGAACAGATTAAAGCCAGGTAGTGCCACTTCGCGGTCATCCACGTTTTCAGACAGCCAGGTTTCTGTCAGAGAGATAATGTCGGGAGAAAGGTCATATATGTGCACTTTTAGTTCATCTAACTTGGAGAAAAGACTCTGTGCGTTGGTGTAGAAGAATTTAAGTGACATATTTTTGACGAATTTTGTCTCGGTGGAATTTGAACTTTGCTTGACATCGGCTGTGTAAGCCACGCTCAGGCCATTGTTCGAAGTATTATCGGTTGGATCAAGAACCTCATATTCCTGTGAATTATCTTCCCGTTCGAGATTACCAGGCTGGTCTCGCCATTTTTTCTTCTCGAAAGTAATTCTGCCACAAGTTCCCGACGTTTGAGCCGTTCCGCTAGAGAGTACTCCGGCTGAAAAAAAACTTCTTTGTGTGACTGGCGAAGGCTGGTCTTTTTTGATAAGATCAGTTTAACGTGTTCGTTATTTTGCATCACAATTTTTAGAGGTCGTGGTCGCGGCGTACCTGTGGCCTCGTCAGGTTTTTTTCCAATCCGAAACGATTTCAGAACTGGAAATTCTAAACCTGGCTCGAACAGATCGTTTAGAACACGGTTGAAGGATGCCATGTCCTCCGCGTTATGGTCTGAACTGACTGAAGTACATTCTTCTAGGCCCTGGACAATAATACAGTGCTGTCGTCCCTGTGGGTGTTGGAAAACTTTTTCTACAGTGTTTGTCATATTGGCCTCTGTGTGACTCGAGCTCGGGATGGCCGATGTAGATGGTTCCCCAGCATGGGCCTCGTTTCTGTTGCTATGTGTATTCGGGAAACCAAACCCTTCGTTGTTGCATGTCATTTCGGTGTTGGACACGGTCTCTAAGTTGGCCTCAGAATCCGTGTCTGCGATCTGGGAGCTTGGGCTGGCAGTGGGCCTCGAGCTCGGACTGGCTGGAGTCAATATTTCGCCGGTATTGACTTTGCTGTTTTCGCTAGGGGTGCTCGCGAGGTCAGGCACGGCAGCTTTAGGCACCTTCACGCTGGGTGTTGGCACAGTCTTGCAATTTTTTTGAGAGCCTTAGGTTTTGGTGGTGGCCCAGCCGTCCCTTTGTTGTCCACAGCGGGGGTGTTCGAATTTGCCTCCACTGTGGCTGCATGGTCAACTATGGGGTGCTGTACTTTAGGTATAGGTACACGCGTAGGTTTCTGAGGTGTTCTACACGTAAGCTCGGCAGCTGTCAGGTTTTCTGTTGACACGTGGTTCTGCTGGATAAAAGCTCTCATGCCCTTCATTTCTTCTTCGAGTTTTTCCTTTGAAACGAGGGTCTGCAGCATAAACTCCTGCATATTTTTTACCACGTCGACAAGTTTATCAAACTTAGAGGCTAGCACATCATATCCGTCGCAATAGTCTACTACTTGCGTCGGTCGCACCCAATTGGTAAGACTTTTGGATCTTATCTCACACCGTGCGTCAGTGGCGTAATAGTTAGAGACGCGGCCTTGTGAAGAAGCGGTTTCGAGTTCGAGCCCACCTCGCGTCAAATTTTGCATCTGGCTTCTGGTCTGCATAACTGCGTACAACAATTGTATTTTCAACACAAAAGGATAAGATATGCAGTTTTTGTCTTATATACGAGATAAACAGGCGTAGCAACCGAGCTAGTTTAGTTTCTAAGTATGCAGTAGGTAAGTTTAATACTGGTATCAACCAATGTAATTTAATATAATGGAGCGACTCAGCCTTTGTCGTTTTCTCCGTGGATACTCCTCAGAAATCCTAACGAGATTGATTTGGACAGGTAGACTGTGTAATCCAAGCCAATAATTCCAGCAGGATGCTCGATTTGGAGAAATTTCCTGGTCGAACAGTGACAGTATGGCAGGGAATTGAACGAAGGATCGTTGCAAAACAGTGTGTTTTTTGATCCAATTTTTGTCTTTCGACAATTTATTTCAGTGTAAAACTTGAATTTATTTCGCCTTCGTGTTGCTCGAAAATTCAAACCACGCGGGCTCAGTTCAGTTCAGTTCAAGCTGCCTTATGGTTCTAAGGAGACTGAAAGTACGGCCGTTCAAAAGTTTAAACAACAAAAACACTCCCTCTTTAATCTGCGAAGCCACAAGAGATCAATGTTCATGAGTAGGACAGGTTGCGGTCGTCTGAAGAGAATACGTTTTGAGTGAAGAAGTGCAGGACCGATTCTATTTGCTTTCGTTCACTAGCGCGCAGAAGGCTAAACAGAGGCAAGCAGTATTCGAGACTAAGTCTCTCGTACCTATTACAAAGGCTAGTTATAACCTTGCCGGTCATAAAATTTCTGAAAATAAATTTGGCTGTTCGGTGTGCTTTCGAGACAATCAAGGCCCAGTTCTCTGACAGATTAAATTTTTTTGGATTGGATATGCCCAGATCCTTTAATACCTTTATTGATTAAACGATTGGTCGCATAGAGGGCTGCTGTCCTTCATTTCGAACAAATACACCCTACTGTGCCTGAGAAATCGAAATTCGGTCCCTGATGTGCGACCCTACCATCTGAATGGAATCCCACTCCAAGAAACAGAAATGCAGAAAGATTTGGTATCTAGATTACAGACAACCTCAAACCTTCTACACAATGTTGTAAGTCCGCTAAAACTGCAACTTCAATGTTGTACGCCAGCAAGCGGGAATTCACTGTTTTTGACGAAGACTTTTTCTCGGAAATCTTCGGTACCTTCATGAGACCACATCTGGAATACGCGATTCAAGCCTGTACACCGTGGATGCGGCGGGATCATAACGTACTTAAGAATGTGCAGCGGTGGGCAACAAAATTAGTAAGAGACCAATGCTCTACCATATGAGATCCGCCTAAATAACCGTAATCTCTATCCTCTGAGTTATAGGCAGCTACACACCTTCTGTATCGTGCGTGGCTTCAAATGCGCTCTCATGTGTGACGACATTTTCCAACTCGCCACTACAACTAATCCCCGGGACTATCCCTTCAAACTGCCTGTGTCCAAAGGACGATTGGACGTGAGGAGTATTTTTTCTCTAATCAGGTCATGAACCCGTAGAATAACCTTCCCGAGGCGATTGCTACGTCCCAATCTGTGAAGACATTCAAACACCCACTGGATATACACATGCTGCAGCATATCGGGAACTATGTAACAAATTAGCCTCGAAACACCGCTGCGCCATGTGAAGGTTTAAATTGTAGTGGAAAAGTCTCTACAAATATATAAAAAGCCTTATAAAAGATACAATGAAAATTT